>OY728142.1:1376869049-1377182760 GCA_963277665.1 Viscum album | reverse complement strand
CCAAAAAAAAAAAACTTCTACATTATTTAATAAAACAAAAATGATAGAATAATTAGTTTTAAATGGATTTTTAAAAATCAGAAACTTAACAAATCAAGAATAAAATAATGTACAAAAATGGATTGTATTTAGAGGGTTCTTTTAATGTGAAGTGATTTAATATAGTGAACTATTTTACCTAGTTATTAAAAATTCATATAATATTATACTTTTTAGCTTTTACAGTAGAAATAAGATTCAAATTTTACAGTAAGAGGTTAAAAATTATTTTATCACAGGTATGTGTGGGGTTGTAGGGGTTTGGGAGGGGGTTCTCCAATGGGGAGGGTTGGGGGGTGGGGGGGGATGTCCAGGTAGAGGGAGAGGGGTTGTGTAGGTGGGGGATTGGGGGGTGCTATCTAGGGGAGTTTTTGGGGGTGGGCTGTCGAGGGGGTGTGGAGGGGGCTGTTCGGGGGGAGTTTTTTTTGGGATGGGGGGGGTTGTCCAGGAGAAGTTTTGGGAGGTGGGTTGTCTGGGGGGTTTTCCAAGTGGGGGTTGGGAGTGGGGGCTATTCGGGGTGGGGGGTGTGGGGGCTATCCAGGTGGAGGGGGTAAGGGATGTGCAGGTGGGGGGGGGGGGCTGTCTGGGTAGAAGGTGAGGGGCTGTGCAGGTGTGGGTGGGGTGGGGGATGTTTGGGGGAGTTTGTGGGGGAGGGGAGGCTATCCTGGGGGGAGCTTGTCCAGGGGGTTCAGGGGGGGATGGGGGTTGAGAGTGATAGATATTCGAGGCTAGGGGGTGGGGGTTGTCCAGGTGGAGGGGGAGGGGCTATGTGGGTGGGGTCGGGGGGTGTTTGGGGGGAGTTTTGGGGGGGTGGGATGTCCGAGAGGGGGGTTGTCCAATGGGGGGGATTGGGGATGGCTAGGGAAGGGGTGGGGGGTGGGGGTGGGGTGGGGGGGTTTTCTAGGTGGAGGCGGGGGGGCGAGATCTAGGGGCGGGCTTTCCAAGGGAGTGGGTGGTTGTCCAGGTGGAGAGGTTGATTCTGACTAATTAATAAATAAAAATGCTTATGTACCAAATTAGTTTTGGGATGTTTTAAACAATTATAAAAAATTATTTAAGCTGAAGAGTGGGAAATCTATTATACCTTTCATTAAACATTAAAATCCACCGTTTCTCTTTCAATGGCCACTCTAACCCAATAAATATTATCTTCATGTTGAACTAAAGTATGTTGGTCAAGCTGTTGGGAAAAAAGGGAACAATCTTGGGTTCATCCTGTTCAAATAAAAACACTCCTCACTAAGAAATTTTCACAAAAACATGCCAACTAGGATTTGAAGGCAAAGTAAGGAAGAATTATTGTTTTTCTTGTGTTGTCAAAATGAAAGGTTCATTATCAACTAGTTATTTTATATATAACATATAGTTAAAATTGACCAATGAAAACTAATATTAATTTACTTCCACAAATTGGATGAACCCAATTATACTTTAACAATATGTACTTCAACCCATGTGCGTATACAACTTCAATGATGTCTATGATTTGACAATAGTAATAACAAAAATTGACAAATGTACAATAGATTACATTGTTTTGTTTTTCTCTTTTATCATCAACATCTTTAATGTGAAATAGAAATCTATTAGCATCTATATCTTTATAACGACGAGTTGTTATGGAAGGACCCTCAGCTATTTGGATAAATTCTTCAGTGAGCGTGGGGTCACCAAACTCTCTCAGGTTGTGAACATAAATAATTCATCGAATTCACTAATGATTGATACAAAAAGAAATTAGTATAATACTTTACTCATAATGAATATCAATTTATACATACAAAATCCTTGAACCAATTATGAAATGATGCATAATGGGATTTTTGAATTTGATACTCAGTCGCATGATACTTCTCATATTTTAGATCATTAATGTGTTTCCTAAAAATGATAATGTGATGTTTGAATGATTAACTTATGAAAAAAAATGTAAAAGTTAAAAAATAAAAGAAATAAGACACATACTGCATTAATGGTGAAGCCGATGGTGTATTGAACAAGATATATCGATGAGCTTGTATCCACTCATTGGTTTCCATATAAAATATGGTTCATTATCCAACTGGACCATCATGAATCTAAGAGGGATTATCTAATTTTATTTCAAAATCCATAAGATATTTTTTCCAAAAGATGTACACTCATCTATAAAATAACCATTGGCTATTGATTCCTCTGGATAAGCTCTGTTGCGTACAAATAATTTCAATGTATTCAGATACGACTCAATGGGATACATCCATCTGAATTGTACTGGACCAAAAACCATTACTTCATTAGTTGGGTGCACTATCAAGTGAACCATTACATCAAAAAATGAGGTGAAAATAGTTTCTCAATGTGGCAAAGCATAAGTACAATTCAGTCCCGAAATCTTTTTAAATCACTCATTCTTTGATTTATTAAATAAATATGTATAAAAAATTATGTATTTCAATCAATGGTTGAAAAACATTAGGCAATAAACAATAAAAAATTGTGATTGGAATCAACTGCAGAAGTAGTATGTGACAGTAATGACTTTTCAACCCTTGCAATGTCTGGATCGTCAGATTCACACCCTTTGAAATATTAAAAGAGTAGCCATCAGGCACCTTGAGCATCTTTGAAATGGAAATAAATGACTCTTTCTCTTTTGTATTATTTGTATACTTTGAAGCATGCATATATTCCTTGTTCCCCTCATCTAAATGTAAATTCAACTATTTCCTTATACCCATTTCGTCCAAATCATGACATTCATTAACATGGTCCTTTGATTTTCCACCAAAACCTAAAATAGTTCACAATATATTATCACGAACATTTTTTCAATGTATATGACATCCAAATTTTGACTTAGAATGTTAGTTTTCTAATAGGGTAGATTTTAAAAAATATTTTTCTTTTTCCAATTGTGACTGTTCTATCTACCCACACCACAAATATTAGGCAATGGATGAGCCACAAAATATTTAAATTCATATACCATGCAGATGTTTTCTTCCTTAATCCGCGATAACATTTTGACCCCTGTCATGATCTTCAGTGATAGGATGAACTTTCTATAACCATCAAATGGAACTCTATCTTTTTTGAACCTCTGATGATGGGGGAGAAAACATATGTGACCCATGTATGCCCATTTTTTGGAATGTTTAAGCCATACATATTTTTTACTTTTATGCAACAAGGGAATGAAAACTACCCTTTCATACTCCATCCAGATAAATTTTCATAAGAAGAGAATTCATTGATTGTCCATAATAAAGATGCCTATAGTTTGAATATTTCATTTGTTTCGCAGTCATAAGTCATGTCACCAACACCCCAAAATTCATTCAACTCATCAATCAATGGATGAAGGTAAACATCAATCTTATCCCTTGGACTTCTATGTCCATCAATAATAGTGGAAAGTAATATAAATTATTTCTTCATACAAAGCTATGGAGGAAGATTATACGAAACCAACACCATGGGACATGTGCTATGAGATGATCCAACCATAGGCTGGAATGGATTGAGAGCATCTATTTCCAATCCCAATCGGACATTAAAAACATCTTTAGTAAAGTTGGGGTGTCTCTTATCAAAATCCATCTATGCATGAGTGTCTTCTAGGTGGGTTAAATATATCAATTTCCTAATTTATTTTAAAATTCTATCTCATTAAATTAGATACATTAGATGACATAAAAACTATTTTCAACCTCGGCTTTAGGGGAAAGTGACACATTTACTTTATGGAAATCAGTTTTCCATATTTTGCAATCTGACTTTTATTAGACTGATTTCCCCTATTCTCATTCCACTTGGAAACACCACATATAGTTCAAATAGACTAATGGTCAGTTTCTTTTCTAAACAACGTACAGTTGATTTAACATGCATCTATGGTCTCATATGTAAAACCTATGTTCTCTGTCAACTTACGAGCATGGTAATACGACTCAAGAATCTTCACATCGACCAGGAGAACATTTTTCAATAACACCAATAGCATGCCAAATGATATGTCTGACCACTGATTCAAAGTCATCAAATGAAACAACTCCCTGATAATTGACAATTTATTTTAAGTAGCACATCTAGGATATAATTCCATTTTTTCATCAAAAATTACTTCATAAAACATCATAAAATCACGATCTTCACCAGAGTGCATATTTATCTCACCGGTCTCAACATTCTGGATGTCAATGCCTTCAAGAGCCAACTCACATACCATTTTAGTAAGCATTTTATGAATTGGATCATTAATCCTCTCATCAGCATCCATCTTAACTAAATCTGTATTTTGACAATTAATATATTCTTCCCCATGAAGAGTAAAAATCTTATAATTTTTCAGAAATCCCTTAAAGAATAGGTTCTCCCTCATGGTATCTCATGTAAATTGATATTTGTGTGCGCATTTTATACATGGAAAAATAATATAGTCACTTTAAAATCCTCTAGTGAACTCAATAAACTCCATAACTCCCTTTAAATATTCTTGAGATGATCGATTTGGAAGACCAATCCATCTCTTATACCTAATAATATATGTATAAAAAACATTTATATAAGACTTCATATTACAATAATTTTTTGTATCAGATATATTTAAAATAAAGACTGACCAATTTCTGAAATAGAAGACCAACATGAACAATAATGAATCTGTGGTCCGCTAATATAATAATTTAGAAATTTTGATACACTATAATCAAAACAAATTAAGAAACTATAACTATAGTAATTCAAATGATAAATCAAAAAAATAAAATACAACATATTAACCTGCATGCGTATGTGGTACATCAAAATATTCATCAAATACCCATCTTGAACTATCAAACTTAGAGACTAAGTTAATACCTGCAAGTAAATCAACAAATATAAAAGATAACATACAATATATACAATTCCAGAACAGAAAAATAGCAATCTATCTTGACTTATTTTACCAATAGATAATATGTGGGACAATGAATGTGATGCCCCATGCTGAATCACAGGGTTCAAGACAGTGTTCCCCATGGCCTCAAGAAGGTATCCTTTTATGCAAGATGTTTATTAATAGCTGTAAGTGTCTGAATTTCATTAGGGCAGAAAATACACCCTTGGTATCAATAAATAAGGGATAAACAATAACATAATAGAGTCAATAAAGAATGAAAAATCATAATCCATGGTAACGATGTCAATTCATATTATAAAAAACCATATACCCCTAATGTGTTAGGTCAATAAAAGTGTGGTAAATAATAAGAATGTGAAAAAATATTGATACATCAATCTAAATTCCATCCTAATTCTACCTATAAACACCATTATCTGTATCATAGACCCTATCATTAGAGAATATCCTTTTCTTGTATCTTAGACTATGAATTCTTCACATGTATTGAGATTCCCATGCATTGTGGGAATATGAATGTAGTAGGAAAAAACCAATTTTTCCTTAACACATGTGAAATGGTATAAGAGTTTATGTTGTAATAATAAATAAATGTGCATGAAATAAATCACACAACCATGTTTAGAGTGGTCATGCACTAAAAAAATTTGGATTCGTGATGGAAATGTAGTTAAAAAAAATTATTGAACTTAGTCAACCACAATGTCACATCATGTATTCCAAAAAAGGTAAGATTATTAAGTAAAACCATAGAAGGACATAAATACCCATCTCTCTCTCATTTAATCCATAAGGACAAAACATTTGTACACTCCATTGGGACTTCGTATCCCAAAACAATGTCTCAAGTCATGTCCTCAAAAACAATCCTTCCACACTGTCACCTCAAGGTTCAGATAAATAAATTCTAACATGAATCTATGTTAGGATAAAGAAATAATATATACACCATCATCTATATCAATCCAATCTTCATGGAACACACATAATCTTATCATGCTCCCCCTTAAGGGATACTGAGCCACGATGAGTACCCCATTAACATTGGTACCATGAATAGAACAACACAATATAACATATACAAAGAACATCACATTGAAACATGGAATATCATATGGAGGAACATCATATAATATTAATAATAATATATAGTATCGAAACACACACATGTGATCAAACTCAAACATGGGTCTCATGGGCTATGCATGAACACAAATGTTGTCAAACCACAAACATTTTCTCATGGGATACACACACACAAAGAGACATGTGATAAACTCCACAATGGAATAAATAAAATAACACCAAAACTTAATATCAATCTAGTTAACATATACATGGAGTATACATTGTATGTAACTTCAACCCTCAAGTAATTTTTGAAGTCTTCTCATACAAACACTGTCAATAAACATTGTTTCATAATTCATCATGCACACAAGACCGTATACACATGAACTTCCATTTCAACAGTTTTTATTCACACAAAATATTCATATAATCTTCATTCATGCCAAATTTGTGCTATAAATTGCCCAAAATAAAAACCTTAAAATGGAAATTTGGGCATACCTGATAGCGCGAAAAATCTGGATGGAAGGGGAGCCATAGGTGGTGCTGCAAGGGAGTGGAGGGGCAGCAGAGGGGAGCTGGAGTCAGATACTGTGTGGTGAGTTAGGGGATGTGTGATAGCGGCGGTGGGGATTTGGAGGAAGAGGTAGTGAGGTGGCGGTGGTGCAGTGAGGTAGGGGACATGCAGTGCGGCGAGGGAGGTGATGGGTGACGAAGTTCGTGGGGAGCCACAGGAGGAGGTGGTCCGATGTCTGTGGTGAGGCATTGGTGGTGAAATGAGAGGGGATGGGTGGAGTCGGCGTGGCATCGAGGGTGGGGATGGGCGGCTATGGGGGGGGGAGTTCCACTGATGATTTGTTTGGGGAATCCTTGCGACCGACAATAGAGGTCACCCGTGTATGGGGTCTGCAAATCCCCCATTTCTAGTAGTGAGTTTTCAGTGGGTTTTAAGGTTTTTATAGACCTTTAGGGTTTTTATGGTTATCGTGGATTTTTTGGTTTTTAGGGTTTTTAGGGGTTTTAAGGGTTTTAACGATTTTCATATTTTTATGGGATTAATGTTTTTTTAGTTTTTATGGATTTATTAGGGGTTTAAAATGTTTTTAGGGGTTTGTTGATGCTACTTTTTCATCACATTGTATAATTGAATGGAAAGGGAAATGACTTGGCACAAATTGATTCATCCTTTGAAGAAAACATAAAAAATCGACAAAGGCATGAACAAAGCTTCAAATTCACAAGGTTCACGCTAGTTCCATCACTATCGCACAAGTATGCTTGCGCGCAACCTAAATGGTTACACAAGTGACTTGCGCGCCCCTACCTTTTTGGGTACCTTTACTGCCCAATTCACCCCTCTTATGCCATTCCACTTCTCCTATTCCAGATTCAGTCTTCAAGACACTCTTCAAAGCCATTTATGGAATGATTTCTTGATTTGGATTACTTATCTAAAATGAACTCCGTGGAACATCGCTCAAAAATCTAGTGATTTATATGTCCCTAAAGATTGAGATTTCATTAATTCAAACTCATCCTTTAAGATGAGAGAATCTGTAACCAGGGCCTCCTTTTCAGGAATAAGCCCCAGTCTAAATTCTCAAATATGGGCATCCTCCTTAGTAGTAAGCCCCAAGTCTTCTTTTAACCTGGGCCTCTTTTTCAGGAGTAATCCCCGGTCTCAAATATGGCCATCCTCCTTAGGAGTAAGCCCCATGTCTTATTTTAACCTCGACCTCCTTTTCAGGAGTAAGCCCCAGTCTCAAATATGGGAATCCTCCTTAGGAGTAAGCCCCAACCATAATTCTCTTAACCTGTGCCTCCTTTTCAGGAGTAAGCCCTAGTCCAAATTTAAATTACTCTGGGCATCCTCTTTAGGAGTAAGCCCCAAGTCCTCTAATCTAGGCCTCCTCCATAGGAGTAAGCCCCAGTCTTAAAGTTCCCAAATATGAGCCTCCTTTTCCGGAGAAATCCCCAAGTCCCTTAATTTTCAAATCCTTTTAACATGGGCCTCCTCCTTAAGAATAAGCCCCAGTCTTAATTTCTCTTAACTAGTCATAATTCCTTTTGATATGGGCTTCCTTCTCAAGAGTAAAACCCAATCATAAGTGCCCTCCTAACTTGGGAATCTTTCTTAGGGGTAAACCCCAAGATTAGAGTATCCAAATCTCCATGAAGCACATATACCTTTATGGACCATGTTCATGGATTCTCTCCCTAAAGTAAATCTTAATCCTTATCTATTTTGGGCAGTCATATATACATAAGCCCCACATAATTTATTATGATTGCATATTTCATGGCACAACTGTCTGGTTGTACTAATACCTCTTGTTTCTCACACCGAGCATGACTCACATGATCTTAGAGTGTCAAAGTAATTATGAAATCTTTCTTTGTGCCATCAATCATAAACATAATACTCCCTTACTCTAACTATGTGTGTTCTAATTCATTTTCTAAAACAAAGGATATGTTGGTAGCCCATCAGCGGGTACAATCCCAACTCTAACATAATCCATGTCCTCCTGAATGACAATAAACATAAAGTGCCCCACTGAGTGACTTTAAAACTAGTATGGTCATCATAATGACCAAGAAACTTTTATGTATTGAAAGATACCATTGGATAAGAATCTATAAACAAATACAGATGATTCTCTATCGATGAAGAACTTGGAATACATATAAAAGATTCTCTAAATTTTCTTACATATAAATCAATGATTGTCAGATATAAAGGAAAGCTCATTTTTTACTTGGTAATGTAATAAGGATTCATGAACATAACTTAAATCTATAAAGAGAGTCCTAGAATAGACAATAATTCCCCTCAAAAAAGGTGTGATGAGTCCGACCTACCATCCTCGCGACCAATGCAAATTCCTAAGCCTCATTAGTCCACAACTAATGAGTGCCTACCTTTTCAAAGTAGGTCCAAATGGATATGGAATCATTGGATGTTTCTGGTTCTACGAAAAAAACCCGTTAGAAACCGATTGGAATGTTTGAACCTTAAATCAATGAGGTTATCCCCGATTCTATAGGGAAACAAAAAATGGTGAACCCGATGTGAATCCTTAACCAAGTTAAAATAATGTTTTGCTTATTTGTTAGGCCCCTATTTAAAACTCAATGGGAGGGAAAACAAAACAATCATTGACATATGTACTCATCCGGAATATGTAGTGGTTGAATTTATCTTGATAACGTATGTTACATCAAACATGCACACTTTTTCAAGATTTTATGCATTTTAAGAAATGGCTTCTCTCAAGTTCACACCTATGAATACCACTGTTGTGAATACCACTATTCAATTTCCACTGCTCCTACGCCTGCTGGATCGTCATCAGCTCTGAGGATGAAATCACCTGCTCAGTATCTTCAATGCTGGGTATCAAATACGCTAGTTAAGGAGTACAGTCAACATGATACCATTCCAACTCTGGAGGCTACTCGACAAGACCTCCAAGTGAACAATTCAACCTGGTCTTCCAGACAATGACGACCAGCGATCAAGAAGCCGATGGTGCTAACTACCGTCTCCAACCGTTTCGGGTTGTTATCCCTGGAACACAATCACTATTCACTCCCATATTCCGGGGAGGTGAATGAGCAGGTCCCTTAGGGCCTTAATTCAAAGAAGTAGGAGTCCTTCCTGAGGGCTCCTATCAACAATCACCGTCAGACTCGTTCGGCAGTACGCCCTCAACATGATGAGGGTACCGACTTGAGGCGTTCGGCTCAGGTTCCCTGAACTCGAGCAGGCAAGACGAACCACTAGAGGTGGAATCCGGTCAACAGTGAGCAAGTTCTCATCTCTGCCATCTCCGGAGAAGTCCACCAATCTAACTTCGTGGCGAGCAATGAGCGGGCACATACACCTACCCATTTTAATTCCGCTGTCCAGCAGACTCATCTGGCAACATCACATCAATCCTGCCAGGAAATTCTGGGGGAGTACTATAGGCAGGAACATACACTTGGTTATACATCATTATCTAGTCATCAGGCTCATCTGACTACATATGATGGAGCTCGTCAACCACGTTTGGAGAGGTAAAATCAGCAGGCACATACACCTGCTAGTATTAATCAAGCTTACCAACAGTCTCTCTTGGTAGCACACGGAGAAGTCAGTCGGAAAGCTCCGGTGACAAATAGGAGACAGACTCAACTCTCTTCCCCCACACTTGAGTAATGTCAGGATTCACTGACAGGAAAAGGAGGACAGGAGCATGCACATACACCTACTCCAAGCAAGGAATGGACGTATATCCCCATTACGATAGCTGAAGTCATCAAGCATATTTTATCAATGATGAAAGAGCAGAAGCAAATCTCTACTCATATTCTGGATGCTTTCCAGGATATTATAATAGCTTCAGTAGCATCTCAGGGAAAGATACATAAATCTATCCCTACTAGTGGAGTGACACATCAACAGTTCACTCCAGAATAGAAACACACATATGTTCTAGTCCAAGAGGGTTGTAGGGCATACTCCCCCATATCATATGGACAACCAATTCAGTCACATAAGCCTTATTTGAGTAGAGATCGTCAGCCTAACCTGGCCATCTCTCCTAATCAGGCACATACACCTGCTCAGAGCCGCCACTTTCGTCAACAAGTTCTTTCCAAGGTGAGTAAGAAGACGTCTAAGAAGAAGACCTTCCCAACATAGTCAGGAGATCAAGAACCAATCTGTAACAAGGCCTTGCTCAATGATGGAGTTCATGAATCCCTCAGACAATTATCTATTGGAATTCAAGATTCTATTCCATCATTTTTCAATAGTGGGAACATTATTTCTGAAGGTCTTCAACAGACACTTCTTCATGAAGGCTTGCTTCATGACAATTCGGTCGATCATGAAGTTTCATCTACAGATGAGATCCATAGGAACCCTCTGTGTGGTCAGAAGACCAAGGAGTAAGAGATCTCATCTTTTGTTGTAACCCACCATGGTGGTCCTCCCCATGATGATGAATTTCTTTGCGAAAGTCCTCTCCGCAGTAGTGATGTACATTGCCCGGAAAATGCTCCAATGGACAATGTATTGCCGAGAAATCCCTCTTATCTTGAGGCACTTGCAAATGTAAAACTAGTCATGTCTGATGCTTCATCGCTAGCAGGTGAAATACTTTCTCAATCAGATGATAGACCAGGGTGTAGTTCATTCTCTGAACCACCCCTAAGTCATGCATCTTCTAGTTTGATCAGTGATTTCTCTACCAATATTGTTGAATCCTATGAACCAACAAGGAAGAACCAACTCTGGTAAAATCAAGTAGAAGTATCTTCATTGAATTATAAGAGGAAATACTGAACATGAGAAAACAACTGGAGAAAGGTGAAGTGCCAGTTATGTTTTGGCCTCTAGCTGACTCTCAGTATGACATTCCATAGATGTTAACAGAAGATGGGATTCATGATATTCGTCTCAACATATGGAAAAATCTTTTTCTGTTGACAAAGAAAGTATTATCTTATGATGCATATGAAAATCATGTTAAGATAATGAAGGGTTACAATGTCAGATTGATTTGGTATCTCTATCAGTCTCTCGATATCTGAAGGCTGAAAAGTATTAGAGAGCCCTTCAGCGTTCATGCCTTGGCTCACTAAGAAGATTGCGCCAGTTAATTTCCAATACCCCATCTGGTATTCATGTTAGAGGATGGGGTGTTCATGGAGAACTACATTTCATGGTGCTCTCCAGTCAGAAAATCCCGCCGAAAATGGTCTCATGCAATGTTATTTCCCATGGTCATCCACAGTCAATGGGCTTGTTTGTAATCAAAAGCTTTCCCAATAACAGGCCTCATCTAGTTCCTCTCAAAATCAAGAATACAGAGAATGAGTTGTTGAATTACTCCTGCATAATGAAAACAAGAATATTGAACATGCCTCTCGTATGGAGAAAGCACATCATTAAGTGATAGAACTATCATAAATCATCCAACGGTCTTTCGAACCGGGTGATAAAAGTGGATATAGGTTGATGCATCCAGCTAATTTCCAGACTAAGGTCCACAAGATCAGGAGAGATTTTAAGAAAGTCTCAGACATAGCATTTCAAGAGCCATCCCAGCTCGCCAGACTGGGGAATCTTTTAAACCAACCCTCGGAATCAAAAAATAGGATTCAAGGAGTTGAGAAAAGATAGCAGGAACAACCCTAGTTCACTGAATTAGGGACTTTTTCAAATCATCAATCCCCTCCTCAGAGAAAGTCAGTCTTTTCTCGATTGGGTAAGAATTCTCAAGAGGAACGAAGAGACAAATTATCAGGGGATTCTCTCCAAATTACGGTTCGTCAAGAAGTTACTGAGCGATTGAGTCAACAAAAGGCAATGTCTCATCAAAGACATGGATAAAGACAATATCACATAAATGCTGATAGAAGGGTTGCGATGCGTTATGCATCAACCAATTCCATCAATGTCGTTGTTTCTGATCCACCAGATAATGCTCACTCAGGGGACTCAGATGAAGAGGTTCCTGCTCAGGATGTTGTACGCACAGACACAAATGAAGAAGGTGTGCATACACGAAATCAAAGGTTTACCCATAATATGGGTGTTCCTTCAAATAACTCACTTCCCCCTCTCTGAAAAGGATCAAACAAGGGGAAGGGAAAGAATCAGGGTACATATCCTTCCTCTAGAGAAGGCCAATCGCTCTCACTAGAGCAAAGATTTGCACAATTTGAGGAAGAAATGAAGGAATTGAGGAGGATGAATGCAGAACTACTTTAGGATAGTCTTCCTCATAAGAGTGCTGGAGTCAGTCAGCCAAGGGAGTTTGTTGCAGCTACTAAGATGGATCAAGAATATCCTCCTTTATCAGTACACCCTCACAAGTCTAATCCCACGGGTCAAGTGCAACAACAATTGTTAGTGCTTCCATCAGTTGCAGTACCAGCTACCATACCTGTCCCGGCTCCAGTCATTGCACCTGCCCAGGTCCAAGTTCAACCGGATGTTTCCCAAAAGTTAATAACTACCATTGAGTCATTTACAGCTTGGTTAGAGACTATGGAAGGGAAGAATGCACAGGTTCAACCAGAAAAAAAGTTTACCCTGAATGGGTAGATTCAATCTCCCCCCCATCAAATTTTGGGAATCCTGTATTCCATATTTTAAATGGATCAGGCGATCCTGAAAAGCATTTTATGCATTATGTGCCTTGTTGCAATCCTATGATGGGAACTCCGGAGCCGCAAGAAGAAGTGAAACTCATATGCTTTATGTGAACCTTGCAAGGACCAACCTTTTTCTGGTACACAAGCTTGAAATCCCGGTCAATTACCGGATGGGAAGATATCCGTCAATGATTTCTTATTCAATTCAACTCAACTTTGCCAAAGACAACAATTTTCAATATTACAAACTGTAAGAAAAGGTAAAATGAAAGAGTCTCTGATTTCATTGCTCACTGGAAGGGATTAACATATTCCCTAGGCTTAGAACTCCCTTAAGAGGAACTATTTCCAATCTGTGTGGCAAATCTGCATGAAGAATTACACACACCACTGATCCCTGTGAAATACACAGGAGGGTTTCGAGACCTTACTTCAATCGCTCAACAGATTAAAGATTCTCTTATACAGACTAAGGCTAAATCTCGTGTAATTCCATCAGCTCCAGGAAGGAGAATGGGTAAAGTAGAAACTGCTATAGTTATGAATAAACAAGCACCTGTACCTGCTTCTACCTCAAAACCTTCATCTTCTCAAAGGGCTCCACCACCTGAGCGTCAACAAAAAAGGCTGTTTCGTCAAGACAATTAATGAGATCAAAGACGGAAACAATTTGAGGATCTGAAGAGAAAAACATACTCTTTCTGAAATGAACAAGTTCCTGGTTACTTCATTTCGGCCCTGGAGAATAATTTGGTTCAGCTGCCAAGGCCCAAGAGTCCAAACAAGGAAGGAGATGAAGACCATCCCAATAATTTCCCCATTCATCAAATGTTGGGACATCCCATCTAGGAGTGTTTTGTATTCAAACACCTCATGCAGAAGATGGTCGACTTCGGACAAGTCAAACTGAAAGGCAATTCATCCCAGGTAACATGTGTTACTACTATAGTTCTAGAGGAGGAAGGTGAGTGGGAAGAAGTCAAAAGCAAAAATTCACAAAAATATGATGATTGGATGGTCAGAAAGACGATCAACTGAACTCATCCAATTTTTTGAACACAATTGAAGAAACCAATTGTACCTTTTTCTATGAATGCCGCAACAAAATCCTCTTCAGAGAGAAAATCCTCAAAAGGGAAGCATAATTCCAAGGAAGAGAAAGAATCAGAAAAAGATGAGAATGTGACAAAGCCTAAGTTATCTTTGACTCTAGTAGACTTCATTCCATCTACATCAAATCAACGGGCACTGCCCCACCAAACGGCACAATCGAAATTGGATAGTCAGGAAGAATCCTCATCAGATGAAGAGTTGATTTTCAGTTCTGTTAATATGATTCAATTAACAGATCTATATGCCAGTAGTAGTTTCAATTTCGATGGGCCTGAATTCCCTGTATCCAACATAGGAATTAGAGGAAGTTCCAGAGGCTCGGGATACAGGGGGAAATGTGGATATTTCAGAAGCCACTATTCCAATTCTACCCCTTCTAGAATAGTGTACGTAGTAGAAACTCATGGTAAAGCCCTTCAACGAGCTCAACAAGAACAAGAAAGTTCTTCCACCAATTGTAAATTCAGTCCTGGCACAGTTATTTTGGAAGACCGGTTGAAGGTTCCATCTTCTTCATCTCAGCAAGTAAATAGACCTAATTGGTCTAATCTTCAAAAGCCAGGAGTATTACCAACTCCTATCCTGGTACAAGATGCGTCAAATTCCAAAGCATCAACTTCCAAGGCACCTGTTAAACCACATGTTCCTGTTGGGAAACATAGACCTCTTGATCAAAAGTATGATGTATTGAAACACTTGGCCCAAGTACCAACCGAGTTATCAATTCTGGAAGCTTTGAATCTGTCAAAAGATCTTCGGGAGGCACTCATTGAGGCTTTGTCAAGTCCTTATGAGTTTGTAACTGAAATTGCTGCAGTTTAAGTCTATCACATAGAGAATAATCTTGCAGAATGCCATGCAATAATATCTTTTACTGATGAAGATGAATATGATGTTGTGCATGGGAATATTAGACCTTTGTACTTATCTGCAAAGGTCAATGGCGTAGATGTCCAAAGATCTTTTATTGAAAATGGTTCAGGAGTCAACCTCATGCCCATTCGTACACTTCATCGATTGGGCCTCACGGAATCTGATTTGTCTCCTTCTACCATGATGTTACAAGGATATGATAAAAATGAACAAGAACCAATGTGCGAAGTTACACTCAGAACTCATTTTGGAGATCTTGTATCCAATTCATATTTCATGGTTGTTGATAAAGACCCAGCCTTCAACATCCTGCTTGGAAGACCCTGGCTACATCAACATGCGGATATCCCTTCATCATACCATCAATGTCTCAAATATTGTTTCGATGGTCATGTTGGGACATTTTATGTTGATAAGGCCTCGTTCAAGACATGTGAGTCTCAATACATTGAGGTGGAATTTTATCACATGAAGGGAAGGGAGAAATCCACAACAAAGGAGATTACCAAAATTAATGCTCCATGTGGTTTGGAAAAGATTCCAGTAAATCCATTTGTTCATGTGAGTACAGATTATGTGTTTCCTATCAGTCAAATTGACATGATAGACCCAAATCAAAATACTCTTATGGAAAGATCCATAATGTCAATTACAGCAATTAAGCTAGAAAACATGGGAGAAATTGGTGATTCTCCAAGCAGTGATGAAAGCCCAAATGGTGACATCTTCATTTCATCTGCTGAAATCCAACAAGCCTATACTTCTCCAATAAGGCCAGAAGAAGTTATAGCAACATCAGAGGTGAGTAATGATCTCAATTATCAATCCATCATCTCCTCATTATTACCCAAAGAAGACCCTTCATCATCAATTGTGTTGGAAATGGAAGCTTCTTCTTCAAGATGTGAAAATTTTGACATCTCTTCTGATCATGAAAATTCTGCATTATCATCTACTATGCAAGTAGAAATTGAAGAAATAACACATGATGAAGAAGAAGAGGAAGATCTCAGAGATGCTCCTCCAGCATTTGAAGAGGGTATCTCTACCACCGTGGATGAACTCAAAGAAATAAATTTGGGTACAAAATAAGATTCATGCCCCACTTTAATCAGTGCGGTTGTGACTCTTGAAGAGAAAGATATTTATATTTCCATTCTAAAGAAAAATATATATATTTTTTCTTGGAACTATACAGAAATGCCCGGGCTTGATCCTGATGTTTCTACTCACCATTTGGGTTTACCAGAAGAACATTGAGGATTTAAGAAAACCGCGAGATTAACACAACCAACTTATGATTCCAAAATTGAAGCTGAAGTGGATAATCTTATCAAAGCTAACTTCATCAGAGAAGTTCAATATCCCAAGTGGATGGCTAATATTGTCCCTGTAAAGAAGAAGAACAGACAAATTAGAGATTTAATCAATTTCAGAGATCTTAATCGGCATTGTCCTAAGGGTTATTTCCTAGTTCCGATTTCAGAACTTTTAATTGATGCAACTGCTGGCTATGAAGAACTTTCCTTCATGGATGGATATTCTGGATATAATAAAATCTGAATGGCCCCAGATGTTGAGGATTCCACAGCCTTCAGAGCCCCTCATGGTGTGTTTTGCTACCAGGTAATTCCCTTTGGCTTAAAGAATGCATGCTCTACATATCATCGTGACATTCATTGTATCTTCAAACCCTTTCTAGGGAAGTTTGTTGATTGCTATGTAGAAGATTTGGTGGTTAAATACAAACAAAGTTCTAATCACTTGGCTGATTTGGAAGTCATATTCCTCAAGCTTCTACAATATAATTTGACAATGAACCACTTAAAATGTGCTTTTGGGGTAACCTCAGGAAAATTTCTCGGATTTTTTGTACGCTATCGTGGTATTGAAGTCGATCTTGAGAATAAAAAGTCAATCCTTTGTATGTAACCTCATCGAAATTTGAAAGAATTAAGAGGACTTCAAGGAAACATAGCCTATATTCGGCGTTTCATCACCAATTTGGCAGGAAAAAGTTTACCCTTCACCAAATTGATTAAGAAGGGAGTCACTTATCAGTGGACTGAAGAATGTCAAGAAGCATTTGATATTCTCAATAAATACCTATTGAGTCCACTGGTACTCATGCCACTTGTTGAAGGAAGACCACTTATCCTCTACATGACAGCTCTAGAGTGATCTTTGGGTGCCTTTCTTGCTTAGTAGAATGACGCTGGGAATGAAAACAACCTCTACTACCTCAGTCGGACTATGCTTGAAGAAGAAACCTGGTATTCATGTATTGAGAAGTGCTTCCTGGAATTAATCTTGCAGTTCAAAAGTTGAGACACTACCTGCAACATCACGAGGTCCAATTGGCATCTCGCAATAACCTGCTCAAATTCATCCTTAGTCGTCCAATGCTTACAGGATGTCTGGTAAGGTGGGCAGTTATTTTGTAGCAATTTGATATTCAGTATGTGTCTCAAAAGGCAATAAAAGGACAATCTAGGGATGATTTCCTGGATGAACACCCTACAGTGGAAGACACATCTTCAGATATGGAACTCCCTGAGGAGGAAATCTTCTCTATTCAAGAATGTCCTATGGCATGGGAAATATATTTTGATGGTGCTTCCAGAAGTCCAACCGGGAGGAAAATGGAAAATCCTAAATTCAACAAAGTTGGCTTAGGAATTGTGCTCATTTCTCCAGAAAAGCCAGTATTGCCTTATTCCTTATTATTCTGGGAAGGTGGTACCAATAATGAAGCAGAATACCAAGTTCTCATCGCAGGCTTGGAATTGGCGCTTCAAGCACAAGTGAATCACTTAAAAGTGAATGGTGATTCAGACCTGGTAATTAAACAAGTCAATGGGGATTATGCCATCAGAAAAGAATAACTAATCCCTATATATGATTACATTAGAGAGTTAATAGCATAATTCCCTTCGGAACTGACATTTTCTTATGTCCCATGATCAAAAAATGCTCAAGCTGATGCACTGGCTATTATAGCCACAGCTCTGGCAGATCCAAATCAGGACGAGACAACCATCGGTATTTCCCACCATCGTACAATTTCACCTTATGTTAGAATCAGAATAGAGGAAATTAATGAAATTAGTCCCATTCCTGAACTGTATGGTCATATTACAAGATGGATTTCACCCATCAGGGAATACATTCAAAATGGAACACTTCCACCTAATAGAGCCGAGAAAGAACAAATCCGGCGATGTGTGGTCAATTTTACTCTTTATGATAGCACGGATCACCTAGAGAAAATTCTTTACAAATTTGGTTTTGATGGAGTTCTCTTCAGATGCATTGATGGTGAAGAGACAATGGTTGTCATGAAAGAAGTGTATGCAGGAGTCTGTGGTGCCCACCAGTTTGGAAATAGACTGTCTGATCAGATTCGAAGGCTTGGATACTTTTGGCCCTCAATGATAAAAGATTGTGTTGATTTCAAAAAGAAGTGTCATTCATGCCATGTACATGCCAACTTCATTCATCAACCTCCAGAGTTTCTTCATATAAATAAATACTCGTGGCCATTTTCCATATGGGGAATGGATGTGGTGGGACCTTTCCCTTCAGCTAAGACCAAGCAGTTTAAGTATATTCTTACTGCTACTGATTTCTTTTTTAAATGGGAAGAGGCAACACCTCTCAAGGAAGTCAGTTCTAAATGCATTGTTAGCTTCATCAAGTCTAACATCATTACCAGATTTGGTGCCCCCCATACCATATTGACGGACAATGGAACCAACTTCTGTTCATCCGAGGTGAAGAGGTTGTATCAAGAATACAACATCAAATCCAACCATTCATCTCAGTATCATCCAGTAGCCAATGGCCTGATAGAGGCCTTCAATAAGACTCTTTCAAATATATTGCAAAAGATGGTGGATAAAGATAAGAAATCATGGTCTGATAAACTCTTTCATGCTTTATGGGCTTATCAGACTACCACCCGCAATGCAACTCGGTCAACTCCATATTCATTGGTATATGGAATGGAAGCAGTATTTCCAATTGAAGTTCAACTACCCTCGCTCAGAGTTTCCATTTGTGATCAATCATCTACAGATGAACAATCTCAAAAGCGATTGAATGAATTGGAATGGTTAGATGAGAAAATATTGTGTACTTTACACAACTTGGAAGTTTATCAGAATAGAATAGCATGAGCTTTTAACAAAAAAGTTCGTCTTTGTTCATTCACTCAGGGAGAGTTGGTATTATTTCTCAGAACTCCTATGATACCAAGAAAGAAACCTCTCAAGCTTGAGCCAAAATGGGAAGGACCTTACTCAATACATAGGTTCTACTCCAATGGTGCTTATTCATTAATCTCTATGGATGGAGAACTCATCACTACTCCAACCAATGCCAGATTTTTGAAGAAGTATTTTGTATAAACAAAAAATATATCATCCATGGACAGGTATGACCGTAAACTGCACCACCGTCCATCAAGATGTTAAATTTCATCATCAACGATCCATGCATATGACCCTAAACTATTTGAACATATGTCCAACATGACTTTAAATTGTGTCCCCTTCCTTGTCTTTTCTATATGACATTAAACTATACAGCAACGGTCCATACATATGACCTTAAACTATTTGTATTCCTTTCGTCTCACATGACGTTAAACTGTAACGTCCTAACTACATGATGCTAAAGTGTACAGAAGTCCCTTACGTCCAGCATGACATTAAACTGTGCCATCCACGGTCCACACATATGACCTTAAACTATTTTCACTTTCGTCCAACATGACGCAAACTGTATCATCCCTTTTTCATCTAACATGACATTAAACTGTGAAAACTTCCCTTACGTCTAGCATGACGTTAAATGGCATCATCAATGGTCCATATATATGAACTTAAACTATTTGTGTTACTTTCGTCCAACATGACGTTAAACTATGAAAACATTCCCTAATATGTCCAACATAACGTTAAATGGTGTAATCTTTTGTCCTTACTGCATGAAATTAAACTTCACAGTCGTCTTTTTGTCCAACATGACGTTAAACTGTGTTGTCTCCATCGTCCTAACTACATGACGCTAAACTGTACAGAAAGTCCTTTGATACATGACATTAAACTGTACTTTGTCCCTGCTACATGACACTAAACTGTGTAGCACCAATAGTCATAACTGCAAGACATTAAACTGCATAGTACCTTTATATGTCCTACATGACATTAAACTGTGCATCGTTAAGGTTGTTATTACCTCTTGTTTCTCAAAACGAGTATGACTCACGTGAGCTTATAGAAAACCTCAACCATAACACTCTCTCTGGGCTACTAACCATGTGTAAGTCCCAACAACATCATTTTTTTAGGTCATTGTCCCCAAGAACAACTTGATCATTAATTCATTCTTTAATTGAACTATGCGGACTTTGATCCTTGCCTTCCAGGCAGCGTACGTAGGCAACCACCCAAGGTTCAAGCCCAAAACCAATCTCTTCACATCGGTTCACCTCCATCTCATACGATGTTGATTCGTGAAACCACCCCTAGAATCAATATCTTTACATTGATTCACTTTCGGCCTTGCTATATGGCGTTAAACTATACAACACTATTTTGACCAGTATGATAATAAACTACAAATATTCTTTGATACCCTCACCTGAGAGGGAACCATTATATACATTGATTTTTCAATCATGTTACATTTCAACGACTACATGCATACATAGAAATGCCAAACCTTTTATCTTGGGATAAACCATCATTGCACTAAAGTCCCATTTCACCCTTCACAGGTACGAACCAAATTTGTATAGAGGGAATTTGTAGAACTATGTGGGCTTGATTCCCATCCTTAAGGGATACATAGGAACGTTCAAGTGTCCCTTTAATCCATCCCCAAGTCTTTGGGCCTAACCCCAAATTCCACTTTCAGTCCCTTGGCTAAAAAGTCCCCATGAAAACACACACTGTGTATTTCTTATAATGGTCCAAGCTCTATGGCCCTAAACTAAGATATCTAATCCTTTTGTCCCACATGATGTTAAACTGTAGTTTAAGAACTACGTATGGCTTGATTCCCATCCTTATGGGATACGTAGTGAAGTCCAAAATTTCTAGTCAGGACCCAGCCACAACATGATTATGGTTAGCATTGATCTGTGTATCTCTGTATACATTGGACAATACCCATCTTTATGTGTCATAATACTAACCGTAAATATTTTCAGATATTCATAACCCTTTTATTGACTTTTAGTCACAAAAATGTCAAATTTATGAGAGTTCTTTTACCTGACTATGCAGAACGCGCCCTTAGGCGGCCTTGCATAAACAGTCTCCATAACAGAATTTGCAGCCAAAAGATACTATTATCTGACTATGCAGCCAATTCCCTTAGGTGGCTCTGCATAATTCAACCCCCTAATAGGTTTGTTGGATACTGCTAACTTCATTCTTAGGAATAAAGCCTCTTTTTTCCTTATTGGTCTTAAATGATAGTATGTAGGGATTCGCAGAAAAACAGCCATCCTTAACATATTTATCCCATATCCATTTTCAGGATCTGAAAGTATTCAAGTCTATGGTTTATTTTCTCCTTCCCAACGTTTGGGTCAGACCTTCGTAGGAGTGATATCCATCCAGTTCTTTGATAATCTTGTTTGGAAATATCTTCTCCATATTCAAGTACCACTTTCCATACAACAAACTCTATACGTTGGAAAATTTGAATCTACAAAAACTTTCACCGGCTATTTTAGCATTAGGAAAGTAAAATTCTGAGATTTCTTTTGCCTGAATATGCAACACGAGCCCTTGGAGGCCTTGCATAAACAGTCTACATAATAGACTTGTTAGCCAAAACATGCTATTTATTTGACTATGCAGCCAATGCCCTTAGGTGGCCCTGCATAATTCAACCCCCTGACGGGTTTGTTAAATAATAGTAACTTCATTCTTGGAAACTACATATTATGATGAATTTTAGCTATTTTTCATATCATTCTGTAGATTCAAATATTCTTAAGCCATAGTTTACATATTTTCCCTCATACTTGAGTTTGGTAATGTGTTTTCAGATAAATTTTCAAGGAATTGAGTCAATTCTAATTCATTCGGTCATGGCTATTTCGACCTTAAACATTAGCCTCTGTATGTCCGACGTGCATGAATTTAAACAGCCCACAAAATTCAAAAGAACTCTGAATAAAAGTCAAGTTCCAACTCACTAAACATACATTTTGTATGATTTAGGTAATATTGAGCAATTAAAAGATTCAATTTTTGTAGGGTTATTTATAATAATCCATGTAAAAAAATCAAACTATGCTTACTAGACCCATTGGATTCGATAAAATTTAAAGCATGTAGCGAAAGAATGCAGGTACGAATGATTGAAGATGAATGTGTTTTTCATTGATACACATGAGATAGAAGGATGTCCACAGACTGGAGTCTCTTCTCTTTTTCAATAATTACAAAAGGCTTTCAACATAACTCTTCATTTGATTTACGGCATCCCGAGCTTCATCAGAAACCACCTGGAAGTCATTCATTCAACTGGATACAATAAGAGATGCAGTGATACCAGCACTTTTTGGAACAATTATAAAAGGATGTTCTTGAGTGCGGTTTGAGAAAATTTTCTGCTGATCAAAAAGTGACTATGTTTCTGTCCAAGAGACTTGGAATATGGATACATGGATTTGAGAATGGAGCATTGGAAGTAAAGATCCATTTGGAGAGAGTACTCTTTTCAGATATTGCTCTAATACCATGTTTGTTTTCCCTCCACCAACTGGCAGCGGAAAACATTTTATCCCATGGGTTTTCCATTTTCATATCTGCAAGGAAATGGCATGGAAGTAAAATTTGAAAGTTCACACCATTTTTGTTGCTCTTAATGCATAACATAACCGAAATAGAGGAGTAGCAGTGCAGCTGCATTTCAGGCGTATAGTTCTTTGAATCTGGAACATTGACTCCTTGCAGATGACCATGACCATACAAGGACAGCTAGATTCTCTGTGGGAAATTAAGATGATATTTCTTCAAGTACATAGCCAAATCTGGGAGAGTGTTGTCACAGATATCATAGTAATCATGACCAACAATGTTCATCATGTCATCAATCCGCTTTCTAGCCAGTTCATCAGCTGTTCTGATTCTCTTGATAGCCATTTAATCTACACAAAAGTTGAATAAACCAACTCTTAAATGGGTTTATTTTTCATAAAATTTGTGAAGGAATTCAAAAAAATGGAAAAGGCATTAAGGCGTGCAAGTCTACACTTAGCGCGCAAGTGTTAGTGTTCCGCGCTAGTTTTTGATGTGCAAGTATAAACCGCGCAAGTCTAAATACCTCTACAGCAGCGCGACAACAAAGAAACAGTGGAAAATAGATCACCCTGCGTGGAAAAGGCCACTTGCGCAGTGAGAGCTCGAAAGATTGAAATCTGGATGCTTTGTACGGAAATGGACAACATATCAATAGGCCACAGCTGTACCCTGAGCGCCGAAGTCTGTCCAGCTAGAAGTTGCGTGCCACATCCTGCGCACCAAGTGTTGCGCCCTGAACACTTGCACGCCGCCTTTCCTTTAGTTTTCGGCTTTTCCTCAGAGTCACATCTTCATTTCTTTCGGATCCAACTCTGAGGGAGGACTTTAGTTGACGCTCCTTTTTTTTCACATTGTCTAAATGAATGGAAAGGGAAATGACTTAGCACAAATTGATTCATCCTTTGAAGAAAACATTAAAAATCAAAAAAGGCATGAACAAGGCTTCAAATGCACAGGGGTCATGCAAGTTCCATCATTGTCGCACAAGTATACTTGTGCGCCACCTAAATGGTCACATAGGTGACTTGCACGCCCTAAAGGATAACTACACGGGGTCTTCTCCAGCCTATAAATAGACCTTTTGGGCCCCCCGTTTGAGGAGGAATTTTTTCCTAAATTCACAGACAGAGCTCTGAATGCCCAAGTCTCTTCTTCAGGTCTTCCGAACTCTCCTAAGGTAATTCTGTACCTAGAATGGAAGGTCTAAACATGAGGATTAAGGTCTAAGTGATAGAATTCACTAACACTTGCGCGCCTAAGTGTTTTACCTTTAAGGGAAGTGAACACACTTGTGCACCGCCCAACTTCTTCCTCAAAACTTGTGCGCCGTCTTCTGGAAAGCATCTAGGGATAATACCAAGGGTCTGAGCCAAGTCTCACCCAAGTATTACTCAAAGACAAAAATTTGCGCAAGTACCAATATGTTGCGTAGGTATACCTGCGCGACCAGGACTTGCGCGCCCACGCAGTACCTACGTGCCTTCCATGACTTGTGCACCCATACCTTTTTGGGTACCTTTTCTGCCCACTTCACCCCTCTTATGCCATTACAGTTCTCCTATTGAAGATTAATTCTTCAAGACACTCTTCAAATCCATTTATGGCATGATTTCAGGATTTGGTTTCCTTATCTAAAAGGAACTCCGTGGAACATCTCTAAAAAATATAGTGATTTATATTTCACTAAAGATTGAGATTTCATTCATTCAACCCAATACTTTAAGATGAGAGAATCCTTAACCTGGGCCTCCTTTTGAGGAATAATCACCAGTCTAAATTCTCAAATATGGGCGTCCTCCTTAGGAGTAATCCCCAAGTCTTATTTTAACCTGGGCATCCTTTTCAGGAGTAATCCCTAGTCTCAAATATGGGCATCCTCCTTAGATGTAAGCCCCAAGTCTTATTTTAACCTGGGCCTCCTTTTCAAGAGTAAGCCCCAGTCTCAAATATGGGCATCCTCTATAGGAGTAAGCCCTAACCATAATTCTCTTAACCTGGGCCTCCTTTTCAGGAGTAAGCCCCAGTCCAAATTTTCATTACTGTGGGAATCCTCTTTAGGATTAAGCCCAAAGTCCTCTAATCTGGGCCTCCTAATTATGAGTAAGACCCAGTATTAATGTTCCCAAATATGGGCCTCCTTTTCAGGAGTAATCCCCAAGTTCCTTAATTTTCAAATCCCTTTAACCTGGGCCACCTCAGGAATAAGCCCCAGTCTTAATTTCTATTAACCAGTCATAATTCCTTTTGATCCGGGCTTCCTTCTCAAGAGTAAAACCCAATAATAAGTTCCCTCTTAACTTGGGCATCTTCCTTATGAGTAAGCCCCAAGATTAGAGTATCCAAATCTCCATGAAGCACATATACCTTTATGGACCATGTTCATGGATTTCCTCCCTGAAGTAAATCTTAATCCTCATCTATTTTGGGCAGTCATACATACATAATCCCCACATCATTTCTTATGATTGCAACTTTCATGGAACAATTTTCTAGTTGTACTAATACCTCTTGTTTCTCACACCGAGCATGACTCACGTGAGCTTAGAGTTTAAAAGTAATTATGACATCTTTCTTTGAGCCATAAATCATAAACATAATACTCCCTTACTCGAATTACATGGGTTCTGATTCCTTTTCTAAAACAAAGGATACGTAGGTATCCCATCAGCGGGTATGATCCCAACTCTAAAATAATCCTTGTCCTCTTGAATTACAATAATCTTCAAGTGCCCCACTGAGTGGCTTTAAAACCAGTATGGTCATCATAATGACCAAGAGACTTTTATGTATTGAAGGATACCATTGGCTAAGAATCTCTAAACAAATACAGATGATTCTCTATCGATGAAGAAGCTATAATACATATAAATGATTCTCTAAATTTCCTACATATAAATCATTGATTTTTATATCTAAAGGAAATCTCATTTTATACTTGGTAATGTAATAAGGATTCAAGAACATAAGTTAAATCTATAAATAGAGTCCTGAAATAGACAATAATTCCCCTAAAAAAAGGTGTGATGAGTCCAAACTCCCATCCTCTCGACCAATACAAATTCCTAAGCCACATCAATCCACAAATAATGGGCACCTACCTTTGGAAAGTAGGTCCAAATGTATATGGAATCATTGGATGTTTCCGGTTCTATGAAAAAAACCCGTTAGAAACCGATTGGAATGTTTGAACCTTCATTCAATGAGGTCATCCCCGATTCCAGAGGGAAATAGGGTTTAAATATTTTTAATAATTTTTCGTGTTTTAAGGATTTTTATGGTTTTTATGATTTTTATGGATTTTGAGGGGTTTCATGAATTTTTTTGGTTTTAGGGGTATTCCAGTTTTAATGGTTTTTAGGTTTTTTAGAGTTTTTTTATCCTTTTTAGTGGTTTAAATGGGTTTTAGAGTTTATTTTGGTTTTAGGGTTTTATGGGCTTTAATGTTTTAATGGTTTTAGGGGTTTTTATGGTTTTCATGTTTTTTAGAGTTTTTATTATGTTTTTTGTTTTTAATTTTTTTTATATATTTATTATTTTCTTATAGGTTTTTATGGTTTTAATAAATTTTGGGATTTTTAGGGATATTTTTATCATTTTTATGGTTTTGATGGTTTTATGGATTTTTTAGAGTTTTATGGTTTTTAGGTTTTTTAGGGTTTATAATGTTTCAAGGTTTTGTGTTTTTTTGAGTTTTTTATGGTTTTAGAGGGTTTTTAGTGTTTTTAATATTTTACAGGATTTAGTGGGATTTTATAGGTTTTAATGATTTCTAGTGTTTATGGTGTTTTAGGGGTTTAGTGGGTTTTTGGGATTTTAGTGATTTTAGTGTTTTTAGGGTTTCAGGTTTGTTTAGTTTTTTAGGGTTTTTTTGTGTTTTTAGGTTTTCATGGGGTTCTAAGGGGTTTTCATGGTTCTAATGGGTTTTTACTTTTTTTATGGATTATTAAGGGTTTTATGGTATTTAATTGTTTTTTGGTATTTTTAATGTTTTTATGATTTTTTTTTGGTTTTTTTGAGTTTTGAGAGATTTTCTAGTTTTTAGAGTTTTTATATGTTTTAGAAGATTAATGGGTTTTTAGCGTTTTTAAAATTTTTATTAGGGTTTTGTTTTTTTTAGAGTGTTTAATGGTTTTTTTGCGGTTTTATGATTTTTAGGGGGTGTATGGGTTTTAATAGTTTTTAGCATTTTTTGGGTTTTTAAGGGTTTTAGTTGTTTTTATGATTTTATAATTTTCTTAGGATATTTGAGGGTTTTTATGTTTTAAAGGCCTTTTATGGGTTTTATGGTTTTTATGGTTTTTAGGGTTTTATTGAAATTTTGGTTTTTGGGTTTTTTAGTTTTTAGGGGTTATGGTTTTTAGGTGTTTTATGATTTTGAGACTTTTTAAATGTTTTTAGGGGTTTAATTGTTTTTAGAGTTCTTAGTGATTTTTAGTGTTTTTATGGCCTTTTAAGGTTTTTTGGGGTTTTATTGTCTTTAGAGGTATTAGGGTTTTTTGGTATTTCAAACAATTTATGTTTTCATTGGTTATAAAGTTTTTATGTTATTAATATTTTCTATGAATTTTTCATGTTTTTAGCATTTTTTATGTTTTTAGATATTTTAGGTCTTCTAGGGTTTTAATGATTTTCAGGGGTTTTAGTGATTTTGAGGGGTTTTAAGGTCTTATGGTATCTTTGGTTTTGTAGTTTTAAAGGGATTTAGGGTTTTTAGGGTTTTTAATGGTTTTAGTGGTTTTTAAGGGTTTTAGTGGTTTTTATTGTTTTAGGGGATTGTGGTTTTTAGGGTTTTAAGAATTTTTATCATTTTTTGGTTTTTAAGGGTTTTAAGTGATTTTTGATTTTTAATGTTTTTTAGGGTTTCTAGTATTTTTTTATGTTTTTAGGGATTTTTATGATCTAATTGGTTTTAGGGGTTTTATATAATTTTTGGGGTTTTGGGGATTTTATGTGTTATTGGGTTTTTATGGGATTTTCATGTTTTTAGTGTTTTTATTATTTTTATTATTTTCAAAGTTTTTTTTGGATTTTTTAATGTTTTAGGAGTTTAAACAGTTTTTATATTTTTAGCGTTTTTTAGAATTTTTATGTTTTTTTTGGAGTTTTAGGGTTTCTATTTTTTTATTGGTTTTTCATATTTTTTTGGATTTCTAGGGGTTTTAGTGATTTATAAAAATTTTGGTTATTTGTGGATTTTTGTGTTTTTAGTATTTTAATATATTTATTTAGGTTTTTCAGTGTTTTAGGATTTTTTTGGGATTTTGAGGATTTTTTTATAATTTTATGGGTATTTAGGGAAAATTGCGATTTCGATCATTTAAGGATTTTTTGAAGTTTTAGGATTTGTAGTGTTTTTAAGTTTTTTAGAGTTTATAACATTTGTATGGATTTAAAGGGTTTTTAGCGTTTTTTTTTGGATTTATATCTTTTAGGGATTTTATGGTTTTAGGGGTTTTTATTAGTTTTACAGTTTTAAAGGTTTTACGGTATTTAAGGCGTTTATATTTTTTTAGGTTTTTTGTGTTTTTTGGTGTTTTAGGTTTTCATTGGGTTTTTTAGTGTCTTTAGGGTATAAATGTTATTTTTAATATTTATGGTTTTATATGATTTTTATTGTTTTCAGGGTTTTTAGGGAAGAAGAGGTGTAAGTCCAGGCTATTCTCGATCGACTCAAAATTTATTATGAAAAAAACGTAGAAGACAAGGGAGGGGAGGGGTGAATCAACCCACACCCAAAAACCATTTACAACCAAATATGCATAGACCCCAAAAAAGAGAAATCAAAAAAGAAAAAAACACACAAATCCAAACAAAGCATAAATACCAAATTGACCCCAACATCACCTCCCATCCAAACAGCAACCAGCATCCTGCAGCACATTTTTCATCACCCATCACCTCCTTGCCAAGCACATTCACCGCCAGCAGCACCGAAAAACCAGCTCTAAAACTAGTAAAAGTGACTTTATTACATCCTAGCCACTCATCTTCTAGGATCCAGCAGCTCATTTTCAAACAACCAGCACTTCTTTTTCTCACCGAATATCTCCCAGCACCCTAATTCAGTTTCATCAATCAACAACACCAATTCTAATCAACAAATCCATAAAAACCCTCCAGCACCCACCACCTCCAAACCTCAAGAAAGAGGCAACCAATAACCAGCAGCTCAATAGCCAGCAACTATCACACACATAAAACAACCAACAACACAGGACCACCATCACCCATGCCTTGGACCAATAGCTTCATTACATCCCAGACTATCAGCAATCTATATCTAACACCAAAATTTCCAATACCCAACAAATCCTTTCACACCTCGAAAGAAAGCAGAAACACACCACCAATATCTCGCAACGGCATACACCACATGTCGTAGCATTAACGAAAGGTTCAAGAAAACCTGAGCCATCGCAACCAGAAATGAAAATCAAAAACCTCTAACCAGATGCACAGCCCAACCAATAGACCATCCCATCAACGAACCAAACCAAAAATGTAGGTAAGACATGCACCCACTAAGAAGAATACGGTTGAAGCCATGAGCCACCAGTGCACCCGAAAATAACAACCATCGCAGTAACAACACAACAGAGGAGGCAACATACCAGATCGTCGCAGGAGAAGAAATTGAAACCTCAATCTTCTGCACAGACCGAAGAAATCACACAAAGTTAAAGTCATCGCCACCGGGGAAGCTAGCAGTCCACCGCAGGGACCAGTGTCGCCGAGATAGCCTTATCTTCCATTGAAGCCCTTGAACCCATAGAGAAGTCCACAAAATCCCAAGATCTTAAAAGTCAATCCCAAAAGGCAGAAATCCATAGGGGATCTTGGCCTCCAAGAATTCGTCAGCTTCGCGACGATCCAGATCGGAACGATCTGAAGCAGAGAAAACTCGCTGCATGATCCAAGCTAGATTGATACTGCCTTTTGCAGAGAAGAACCACAAGGTCCCATCACCAATAAGAATCTTCCTTTTCTCTCACAAGTGCACCATGGACTTATGGGTTTTTGGGTTTTAGGGATTTTATGGTTTTTTGGGTTTTATTTTATTTTTTATGGATTTTAAATATTTTGAGAATTTTCAATGTTTTTAGGGATTTAAATGGGTTTTAGGGAATTTAGTGTTGTTTAATATTTTTATGGGTTTTAGGGTTTTTTAATGTTTTAGTGATTTTTATGGTTTTTTTTTGTTTTTTAGGGGGTTTTTTTTGGGGGTTGTATCATTTTACCATTTTTAGGGGTTCTATGTTTTTTATATTTTTTAATTTTTCTTATGGGTTTTTAGGGTTTTTAGGGGTTTTACAATTTTCAATATTTTTATAGCCTCTTTATAAATATTATTATTTTTAGGGTTTTTAAGGGTTTTAAAGATTTTTTTTTTGTTTTTTGGGTACATAGAGATTTTATGGTTTTTTGGGGTTTAAGGTTTTTTTAGTTTTTAAGGGTTTTATGGTTTTTATAGGTTTTCATCATCTTTAGGGGTATAAATGTTTTATAATTTTTGGGGGGTTTTAGGTTTTTATGGGTTTTTATGGTTTTTAGGAGTTTTTTATGGTTTTTTTGGGTTTTAGACTTTTTTTTATGTTTTTATGGGTTTTATGTGTTTTAAGGGTTTTAAGGTTCTCTTTGGGGTTTCATGTATTATAGGTATTTTGTAATGTTTTTTGTGATCTTTTTTTTGAATTTTTAGTATTTTTTGTGGCTTTCTAGGGTTTCTACTAATTTAATGGGTTTTGGGGGGTTTATAGTTTTGGGGTTTTAAGGGTTTTTGGATTTTTACAGTTTTCTAGTTTTTATAGATTTTTATCATTTTTAGTGGTTTATAGGGTTTTACTATTTATAGTGGGTTTTTAGAATTTTTATGGGGCTATAAGGGTTTTATGCCTTTTGGGGTATTATGCATTTTAGAGTTATTAGGGGGTTTAGGATTTTATATGTTTTTTGGTTTTTTGGGTTTTACATGTTTTAGGTTTTCAATGTTTTCATAGAGGTTATCATGGTATTTAGGGGTTTTTATATTTTTAAGTATTTTTAGGTGTTTTATAGATTTTTATGGATTTTATGGTTTTTTTGTATTTGAGGATTTTTATATTTTTTGGGGTTTTAAGGATTTTAAGGTTTTTTGTGGGTTTCTAGATCATTTTTTGAGTTTTTAGGTTTTTTATGGATATTTATTGCTTTAACATTTTTAGAGATTTAAAATGTTTTTAGATATTTTAATGGATTTTTAGTGTTTTGTGGGTTTTTTGGGTTTTGTGGTTTTAGGGGTTCTATAGGTTTTAGTGCTTTTAGGTGTTTTTGGGTTTTTATAATTTTTGTTGTTTTTAGTGTTTTTATGTGTTTTTGGGAATTTAATGTTTTCTTATGGGTTTCCAAGGATTCATATTTTTTAGATATTTTTGTCATTTTTTTATTTTAATGGATTTTTAGTGTGTTTACGGATTTTGAGGGGTTTTTTTATTGTTTTAATGGGGTTTTTTAGGTTTCTTTGGTTTTTTTGTGTTTTTATGGATTGTAATGTTTTATATATATTTTTAATGTTTTTAGTGGTTTAAAGGGTTTTAGATATTTTAGTGTGTTTTAGTGGTTTTTATGGTGTTTAGGGTTCTTAGGATCTTTTAGGTGTTCCAGCATTTTAGGTTTTGAAGGGGTTTTATGTGTTTTTATATTTTTATGGGTTTCTTATGATTTTTATGACTTTTTAGGGTTTTATATATTTTTTATTTTTTGGGGAATCTTTATAGGATTTTAGTGGTTTTTGGTATTTTTAGGGGTTTATGTTTTTTATAGCTTTATTTGTTCATTATGTTTTCTTTTAGTTTCTTAGTGGTTTAAAGGATTTTAAATTTTATTATAATTTTTTGTTTGTTAAAAGGTTTTTTATAGTTTTTAGTGGTGTTTGGGGTTTTTTTTTTGAGTTTTGATGGTTTTTAATGTTTTTAGGGGTTTTATGACTTTGGGGGTTTTAGGGTTTTTAGTGTTTTTAGGGTTTTTAGTGTTTTTTAGGTTTTTAGTGGTTTTAAGTTGTTATAGGGTTTAAAGGATTTATTATTACATTTTGTGGGTTTTAACGTTTTTTCTGTTTTTTGAAATTTTAGTCCTTTTTTTGGATTTTTATGGTTTTGGGGTTTTTAGGTTTTTTTATTTCTTAGTTTTTTAAGTTATTGTTTTAAAAAATTTTATGTTTTAGGGGTTTAAATTGTTTTTTGAGTTTTTAGTTTTTTGGGGGGTTTTATGGGTTTTTAGGGTTTTATGTTTTTATGGTTTTTATTGTTTTAGTGTTCTTAGGGGTTTTAGGGGTTTTTTCATATTTTATGTTTTAGGGAATTTATGTGTTTTTAGGTTTATAAGATCTTCTTAGGGTTTTCAGGGTTTTAGTGTTTTTATCTTTTTCGGTAATTTTTAGGATTTTTATAGTTTTCTATAGTTTTTAGAGATTTTGATGTTTTTTAGGGTTTTTAGGGTTTTATGGTTATTTTGGGTTTTTTGGGTTTTTTGGTTTTGATTTTTTAAGGGTTTTATGGGGTTTTATAGTTTTTAATGTTTTTAGGGGTTTAAAAGGGTTTTAGAGGCATTTTAGGGTATTTATGGGTTTTTAGTGTTTTCAGTTTTTAGTTATTTTTATGGGGTTTATTTTTTAGGGTATTTTAGTGTTTTTAGAATTTCTATTTTTTTAGAGATTTATATTGTTTTTAGGGTTTAATGGTTTTTTAGGGGGTTTTCAAGGGTTTAGGGTTTTTATGTTTTAAGGAAACTTTAGGGAATATTTAGGATTTTATGGTTTTTAATGTATTTATTGATTTTAAGTGTTTTAGGGTTTTCTTAGGTTTTATAGTTTCTTAGGTTTTGTTGGATATTAGGGTTTTTTATGTTTTTTAAGGATTTTTATTTTTAGAGTTTTTTAAAAAATTTAGGGGTATAATGGTTTTTTTGGAGTTTTTAGTGTGTTTTTGGGTTTTTATTGGTATTATGTGTTTTGGGTGTTTTTATGGTTTTTTGGGTTTTTAGGGGTTATATCATTTTGTAGGTATTTTAGGGGTTCTATGTGTTTTATGGTTTTGAATGTTTTCTTACGGATCTTGAATGTTTTTACGATGTTTATGTTTTTATGGATTTTTAGGGATTTGTTATAATTTTTATGGGTTTTAGGGTTTTTATGGAATTTGATGGTTTTTAGGGTATTTATTGTTTTTTTGGATTTTAGGGTTTTTTTATTTTTCTTGTTTTTATGATTTTTAGTGATTTTTGACATTTTTAGGAGTCTAAGGGGTTATAAGAGTTTTATTGGTTTTAGTATTTTTATGTGTTTTGTGGAGTTTTTTATTATTTGAGAATTTTTAGGGGTTTTAGTGTTTTTAGAATTTTTAGTGTTTGTAGCATTTTTTTGGTTTTGAGGTGTTTTATGTGTTTTAGGTTTTTTTTGTTTTGGTTTTGGGTTTTAGGAAAAGGAGTTTTGGGGCCATGCATGTCCTGACCCCACAAAATTTATTAACAAAAAAGTTAGTTCATGGATTTACAGGGAGGGTCTGAACAACCAAGTATGTAAGTCACCCTTCATGTCTGATTCCACAAGGCGAGTAGAAAAATCTGGTGCTACAAATGACCACATGGAACATCCATCCTCAATTTCTTTCTTGGAGAGCATGTCCACCACCTTTTCTCTTCCCTGTATGCATGTGTGACCATAATGTTCATACCCTGAGAAGTCTTCAGACACTCAACCCATTGTGGGAGGAGCCTCCATGGGATTTTCCACGTTTTTCTTTTGAGGGCTTCCACCGCCAACATCGAGTCAGATTCAATCCCTAACTGCTTCCACCGGAAGTGAACTAAAAATTGTATAGCCTTAATCATGGCCCAAAGCTCCGCTTCATATGCACACCCATTACCAATGAAGTGATAAAAGAATCATTTAACAAAGCCTCTGTACATCCGAAAAATACCAAAACAACCGGAGAGACCAGGCGTACCCAGAGCAGCACCATCCACATTGAATTTTATCCATTCTGGGATTGGGGGAATCCACTGAATGAATTTAATATCCCTTGGTTTCCAACATATTCCAGAAAACCTGAGAGTTCTCAACACAATAATACCATTAACTTCATTAGTCGTCGTACCATCTTGGATATGATGCGCCATGTAGATAGCTTTGTGTATCGCCACCACAATAGTGCAGAGGCAGAATGGAGCGTTATCAAACACCACTTTATTCCAGGTTTCCCACACAAAAGCGGGAAGGGCCGCAGCAGCAGCAAGAAGCTGGTTGGAAACCTATTGACTGCATTGCACTCCGACAACACTACTGAAAAGAGCAGACATCATGTTGTCCGTGCAGATTTTCAGCTGGAAAAGGCCCTGCAAATACTCCCAAAGACCAGTATCCAATCGACAATTAAGTAAAATATGCGGCAGATTTTCCTCATCATGATGACAGATCAGGCAAGCAGAGGCCAAAAACCACCGAGCTCTTTTCAACACCTCTTCAACTAGAAATCAATTTCTCCTAATTTTCCACAGTAGAAGGTGACTGGAAGGGGGAATGAAGGGCCTCCTAAATTTTGAGAGCCAAGCAAAGGGTTGAATTCCCTGCTCACATTCAAACCAGTAAAACTCCTTCACACTCAACAAACCAACTATATTGGGCTTCCAAATAAGACAATTCATGTACATGAAGCTGTAAATTTATATTTTTGCGATAATATTTTGTGGCATAATGATTTCAATCTCGCTCATGTTATTGTTGAGATCAGTGATGGACAAATGCTTAAAATTCTGAAGGGGATGGACAGATTCAAGGATGGTCCGATCAAGCCTGGTGGTCTTCCAACAATTCAAAGTCAAATGCCTTGAGACCTCCCATTTAGAGTTAGAAATAATTCTTCTATAGGAGGACCTGATTGTGGTCCAGACCGAAGAAGGAATGACGCCAGGGAATTCCTCACGTAGTTTGGAAGTGAACCTTTCCTTCAAGAAGTCAAGACTCATATCATGTGGGTTGAAAAGATTCCATGTAAATTTACCAATTAAGGCATCATTGAATTTCCTGAGGTCCTTGATGCCCATCCCACCCATTTCGATGGGCTTTGTGCATTCATTCCATGCCATAGATACAAGATTCTTCTCATTCATACAACCCGTCCATGCGAAGTTTCTGATTTTTTCTTGTAAGCTCTTGATGAGACTTTTTGACCATCTATAAATGGAGAAACCATGCACAAACATGGATGTAATAAAAGAGTTGATTAGGAAAATTCTGCCCGCATGAGATAAGCATTTTCCTTTCCATCTCGCAAGTTTCTGAGTGATTTGGGGTGAAATTCCCTCAAGGTATCCACTTTTCACCTTCCACCTGAACAAGGGAGCCCCCAGGTACATGAAGGGGAGGTAACCCCTCATGAAACCAAGAGTTTTGACAATTCTGCATTGCTTGGAGGCTGGAATCCCATTTCCAAAAATAACAGAGGACTTTTTCCAACTAATCAATTGCCCTGCAACCCCTTCATAATGTTGTAGAAGTGATTTAATTGAGGATAGGGTACGCCTATCTGCCTTCCCAAAAAAGAATAATGTCATCCACATATAGAAGATGAGTTGGCACATAAAGATCATTCCCAACTTTTATCGGAGCATAAAAACCAGCCTGAACTAGATCAATTATGCATCTACTAAGGTAATCCTCAACCAGTGCAAAGAGGAGGCCAGAAATCGGGTCACCTTGCCTGACTTCGCAAGACCAATGAAAGAATCCCTTAGGGGATCCATTAACAAGAATATTGATCCTGGAATTGGACAAGATAGTATTGATAATCTTTATAAAAGGGGTGGAGAAACCATACCTGATGAGAACAGTAAAGACGAAGCTCTATTTGATCATATCAAATGCCTTTGAGATGTCCAATTCCATAGCAAAGCTTCCATACTTAGAGCCTTTCCTTGTGATGTTGATACCCTCCGATGCAGAATATAGGCATCTCTGAATATTACACCCTGGGACTAACCCAAATTGGTTTGGGGTAATTATCCCACCAAAAATTTTCCCCAGCCTGATCGCCAGAATTTTACTTATTATCTTAGGAATAGTGTTGCCAATCGCCACCGAATGAAAGTCCCCAATATCCATGGTATTATATTTCTTTTCCAGTAAATCAAGGAGGTTGGAATTCATTCCATGAGGGAGGGATTAGGATATAAAGAATTATCTCACATCATTAGTGAGCTCCACATGTAAAATCTCCCAATAGAACATGAAGAACTTTTTACTGAATTCATCTGGACCGGGAGTGCTATCCATATTCGGAGAAAAAAGAGCAGACCTGACTTCTTCCTCAAACGGGTCATCAGTAAGACTCTTTTTCCTGCTGATCATTAATAAAAGGATTAATATATCCAAAAATTCTAGGGGTCTTCTCATGAATGCCATCATTGTAAAGTGAGTTTATGTGACCAACCACAGCATTGGAGATCTCATGTTCAGATGAAACAGAGGCCCCATTAATCCGGATGACATTCAGAACATTCTTGGATTTTTTATCCCTATGAAGACACTGAAAGAATTTGGAATTACAATCCCCTTCCTTGAGCCAGGCCACGCTAAATGGTATTCTAGCCAGCTTCTCTTTTAGATCCAAAAGCTCATCCAACATAGAGTGAAGTTTCATTTCCTCCCTAGAGGGGGTGAGTTGCTGCTGATTGTTTATTTGATAGTGATCATGATGGGATTTAGCAGCCATGATTTCATCATCGATTTTGGAGAAATAGATCTTACTCCATTCCATAATAAGCCTCTTTATTCTTTTGATCGTTTCCGCCACAACAATGTGTGGGCTTCCAAAAGAAGTGCTACTCCACCCATTAACAACCACTTCCCTGCATACAGGGATGGTGAGCTAGGCATTGTTAAATTTGAAAGGCAAAGGAGAGGACCTACAGTTATTATCATTGATTTCAATCATCAAGGGGTTGTGATCCAAATTGAACTTAGGTAAAGTAGTTGCATATATCGCACTTGACGAACTGCTATCATTGATTTGGAAGAAACATCTATCTAATTTACTTGCTTTACTTCCATTGATGGAGAACCTTCCCCATGTGAAGTGATCACCCATAATAGGGAGTTCCACCAGATTGCACTAGTCAATACAACAAGAGAATTCCTCTGCAGCTATGCATGAGAAAGATGATCCAATCCTTTCATCTGGCCTTAACACGGTATTGAAATCACCAACCGCAACCCAGTTGTAATGAGTGTGCTCACTGATGGTCATCATATCACTCCATAGTTTCCTTCTCATAGTGCAAACTCATGAGGCATATACAAAAGAAATTGTATGTATGGAGTCATAATTTTGGATCCTTAGTGAGATGACTTGAGATCTTCTCTCAAAGGATAACAATTGTATATTATCCTGCTTGAGAACCCAAAGATTCTCCACACCACTCTCAATGCTATTATGAGCAACAATAGAATATCTAAACTTATTCCAATTAAGTCCCTTCCAGCTATCATAGCTATTCATAGGTTCTACAATCCCAAGAAGCATTGGTTTTTTGGAAAAAATTAAATGCTTAAGGGAATGGGACATTGGTAAATTTTCCAACCCTCTACAGTTCTAGAAAATAATCTTCATCAAGTAGAAGTTTTCCCACCCCTTGGAGGAGGTTTCTTCTTCTTGGATGGGGGATCGATGTCTTTCCCTCTGCCTTTTGTTGATGCTCCTTTCCATCACGTAGTCTAAACGAATGAAAAGGGAAATACCTTGAACCCAAAGTGATTCATCCTTTGAAGAAACGTAAAAAATTGACAAAGGCATGAAAAAAGATTCAAATACACTTGGGTCGCACAAGTTCCACCAAGGTCGCGCCAGTATACTTGCACGCTGCCCAATGGTCGCCCTATTTGAATTTCGCTCAGGGTCTTCTCCAGCCTATAAATACCCCCTTGTGGTCCCCCCATTTTCAGGAGGAAAAATTCCAAAAAACTCAGATTTGAGCTCCCGGTGCCCTAGTCTCTTCTCAAAGCTTCCGAACAGTTCTAAGGTAATTTCCTACCTAGAACAGAAGATCTAAATAGGGGGAGGAAAGACTAAGTGTTGAAACTCAGCAAAACTTGTGCGCCTAAGTGGCCAACCCTTAAAGGAAATGACCACACTTGTGCGCTGCCTTACCCCTTGAACATAAATTGCGCGCCACCCTTCTGGAATCCCTTAGGGATAGTATTAAGGGCTTGATCCAAGTCTCTCCCAAGTACTACTTTAAGGGTTGATCATCACGCAAGTACCCATGTGTCGCGCAGGTACACATGCATGACCAGTACTTAAGTGCCCACGTAGTACTTTCACGCCCTCGCAGGACTTATGCGCCCACTTCTTTTTGAGATCCCCTCCTACCCATTTCACCTCTCTTATGACTATCCACCTATCCTCTTCAAGATTAACCCTTAAAAACTCTCTCCAAAGTCATTCATAGCATAATTTCCTTGTTGGCTTCCTTATCTGACAAGAATTCTGTGGAACATCTTTTAAAACCTAGTGATTTACAAATCTTAATGTCACTAAAGTCAGCGATTTCATTTATTTAAACTCATCCTTTAAGATAAGAGAATCATTAATTTGGTCCTCCTTTCAGGAATAATCCCCAGTCTTCAAGTTCCCAAATATGGGCATCCTCCTTAGGAGTAAGCCCCAAATTCCAATGTCCTTTCACCTGGGCCTCCTTCTCAGTAATAAGCCCCAGTCATAATTTCTTCTAACCAGTCTTAATTTACCTTTTGACATGGGCTTCCTTCTTAGGAGTAAAACCCAATCATAAGTCCCCACCTAATTTGGGTATATTCCGCAGGAGTAAGCCCCATGTTAGAGTATCCAAATCACTATAAAGTACATATACCTTAATGAACCTTATTCCTGGGTTTCTTCCCTTGAGTGAAACCTAACATTCATCTATTTGGGCATTCATATATACCTAAGTCCCATATCATTTCTTTTGATGGCACAATTGTCTAGTTTTACCAAGACCTCTTGTTTCTCACACTGAGCATGACTCAGATGATCTTAGAGTGTAAAAGTAATAATGAAATCTTTCCTTGAGCCATTAATCATACATAAACATCATACTTCTTTACTCGAACTACGTGGGTTCTGATTCCGTTTCTAAAACAAAGGATACGTAAGTAGCCCATCTACGGGTATGATCCCAACTCTGAAAGAATTCATTCCCTTTTGAATGACAATAAAATTCATGTGCCCTGCTGAATGGCTTTAAAACTAGTATGGTCATCATAATGACCAAGAGACGTTTATATAATATATTGAAGGATACCATTGACTAAGAATATCAAAACAAATACAGATGATTCTCTTTTGATGAATAACCTCAAATACATATAAAAGATTCTATAAATTTCTTACATGGTAATCATTGATTGTCAGATCTAATGGAAAGATCATTTTCATACTTGGTTATGTAATAAGGATTCACGAACAAAACATAAATCTATAAAGAAAGTCCCGGAGTAGATTATAATTCCCCTAAAAAGGTATGATGAGTCTGACCTCCCATCCTCTGGACCAATGAAAATTCTTAAGTCTCATCAGTTCACAATTAATGAGAACCTACCTATGGATAGTATGTCCAAATGGATATGGAATCATTGGATATTTCCAGTTCTACGAACAAACACATTAGAAACTGCTTGGAATGTTTGAATCATAAATCAATGAGATCATCCCCAATTACAAAGGAAACAAAAAATAGTGAACCCGGCGTGAATCCTTAACCAAGTTAAAATTATGTTTTACTTATTTGTTAGGCCCCGATTTAAAATTCAATGAGAGGGCCAACAAAACAATCAATAACATATGTGCTTATCCAAAAGATGTAGTGACCAGACTTATCTTGATTGCGACTGTTATATCAAACAGTCACTCTTTTCCAAGATCTTCTGCATTACGGGAATGGATTTTCTTATGTTCACGTCTGTGAATGCCTCTGTTGTGAAAACCTCTGTTGTGAATGCATATGCTGCTACTCCTGCTGGATCGTCGTCCACTCTGAGGGCGACATCATCTAAACAGCGTCTTCAATGTTGGGTATCGAATGCACTGGTTAATGAGTACCATAAAAATGATCCCATTCCAACTCTGGAGGCTGCTCAACAAGCCCTCTAAGTGAATAATTCACCCTGGTCATTCAGACAGCGACGACTAGTGATCAAGAAGTAGGCGGTGCTAACCACCATCTCCAACCATTTCAGGTCGTTATCCCCGGAACGCAACAACCATTCCCTCCCATATTCTGAGTAGGTGAATGAGCAGGTCCCTCAGGGCGTTAATTCATGGAGACATGAGTCCTTCCCGATGACTCCCATAAACAATCGTCGTCAGACTCGTGTGGGAGTGCGCCCTCAACATGATGAGGGTATCGACTCCAGGCATTCAACTCAGGTTCCTCGAACCTGAGCAGGAAAGAAGAACCACCAAAGGTGATAGCCAGTTAACAATGAGAAGGTTCTTATCTCTACTGTTTCTGGAGAAGTCCACCAACCTAACTTGGTGGAAAGCAACGAGCATGCACACACACCTGTCCCTTTTAATTCCATTATCCAGTAGACTCATCTGGAAGATGCACGCAAATCCCGCCAGGAAATTCTGGTGGAGTACTATAGACAAGAACATACACCTGTTTATAAAGCATTGGCTAGTCAGCAGGCTCGTCTGACTACATGCGATGGAGCCTACCAACCCAATGTGTTGACAACTGGTAAATAGGCACATACACCTGCTTACACTCATCAATCCTGCTAGCAGCCTCGTCTGTCAGTATTAATGTAAGTTCTTCAACAACATTCGACAGAGTGCAATTTGCAGGAACATACACCTGCTAGTATTGATCAAGCCTACCAACAGTCTCATTTGGTAGCATTTGGAGAGGTCAGTTATAATGCTCCGACAACAAACAGGAGGCAGACTCAACTCTCTGCCCCCACACTTGAGTACTGTCAGGATTCACAGACAGGAAAAGGTGGACATGAGTAGGAACACACACCTAATCCAAGCACGAAATTGGCGTATATCCCCGTTCTGGCAGTTGAAGTCACCAAGCATATTCTATCAATGGTGAAAGAGCAGAAGAAATTTCCTGGTCATATTCGGGATGCCTGCCAGGACATTATAACAGCTTCAATAGCATCTCAGGGAAAGACAGATAAATCTATCCCTACTAGTGGAGTGACACAACAACAGTTCACTCCGGAATAGACACACACCTCTGTTCCAATCCAAGAGGGTTGTGGGGCGTACTCCCCCATATCATACGGACAACCAAGTCAGGCACATAAACCTGATTTAAGTGGAGATAATCAGCTTAACCTGATCATTTCTCCTGATCAGGCACATAAACCTGCTCATAATAACCACTTTTATCCACAAGTGGTTACCAAATAGAGTAAAAAGGCTTATAATAAAAAGACATTCCCAGCACAATCAAGAAATCAAGGGCCAACTTGTAACAGGGCCTTGCTCGATGCTGGAGTTCTTGATGCACTCAGACAATTATCTATTGAAACTCAATATTCTTCTCTCTCAGTTACCAATATTGGGAACATTAATTCTGAATTTCTGTATCAAATACTTCCTCATTAAGGATTGATTCATGAAAATGTGGTCGATCTTGAAGTTTCATCATCAGATGAGAGCCACAGGAACCCTCTGTGTGGTCAGTAGACTAAGGAAAAAAATGTTTCATATTTTCTTGTAACCCACCATGGTGGTCCTCCCCATGATGATGAATTTATCTGTGAAAGTCCTCTCCGCAGTAGTATTTCTCATTGTCTGGAAAATTCTTCAGAAGAAAATGTTGTGACGAGAAAGCCCTCTTATCATGAGTCATTTGCAAATGTGAAGCCAGTCATGTCTGATGCTTTACCAATAACAAGTGAAACACTTTCTCAATCAGAAGATATCCTGGGGTGTAGGTCATTCTCCAAACCACCCATGGGCTATTCATCTTCTAGTTTGATTAGTGAATTCTCTACCGATCTTATTGAATCTGATGAAGCAACAATGAAGCACTAGCTCTGGTCTAATAAAGTAAAAGAATCTTCATTTTATGATAAAGATGAATTACTGAATATAAGAAACAAACTTGCAAAAGGTGAAGTGTTAGTAATGTTTTGGCCTTTGGCCGACTCTCAGTATGATATTCCAGAGATGTTGATGGAAGATGGAATTCAAGATATTCATCTCAACATATGGAAAACTCTTTGTCAGTTGAAAAAGAAAATATTATATTATGATGAATATGAAAATCATATCACGATGATAGAAGGGTTACAATTCCAAATTGACTTGGAATCTCTCTTAGTTTCTCGATATCCAAAGGCTGAAAACAGCAGAGAGCCCCTCAGCATTCATTCCTTGGCGCACTAAGAAAATTGCGCCAGTTAATTTTCAATGCCCCATCTAGTATTAATATAAGGGGATGGGGTGTTAATTGAGCACTAAATTTGCATGTGCTCTCCAGTCAGCAAAGCCCGCCGAAAATGGTCTCAAGCAATGTTATTTCCCATGGCTGGCCATGGTCAATGGGTTTTGTTTTTAATCAAATGCTTGCCCAAGAATAGGATTAAACTAGTTCCTCCCAAAATCAATCTTACAGAGAATAAGTTGTCAAATTACTCTAGCATCAATCAAACGAGAATATTTAATAGACCTCTCGTTTGGAGAAATCACATCACCAAGTGACAGCAGTGTCAGAAATCATCCAACGGTCTTTTAAGCTAGGTGATAAAAGTGGATACAGTTTGATGCATCCAGCTAATTTCTAGACTAAAGTCTACAAGATCATGAGAGCTTTCAAAAATGTATCAGATGTAGCATCTCAAGAGCCACCCCAGATTCCCAACCCGGGAACTCTTTTAACCCAACCCTCGGAATCAAAAAATAGGATTCAAGGAGTTGAGTAGGAATAGCCCCAGTCCACCGGACTAGGGACTTTTTCAAATCATCAATCTCTTCCTCAGAGAAAGTTAGTCTTCTCTCAATTAGGGAGGAAGCCTCAATAGGAACGAAGAGCCAAATTATCAGGATATTCCATCCAAATAATAGTTCGTCAAGAAGTTCTTGAGGAATCAAATCGACAAAAGGCAATGTCTCATTAGGGACATGGAAGAAGAAAATATCACAGAAATTCCGATATAAGGGATGCAATTAATTATGCATCAATTCCGTTGTTGTTGATCCACCAGATGAGGTTCACTCAGAGGGATCAGATGAAGAGGTTCCTGCTCAAGAAGTTTTATGCACAGACACAAATGAATAAGGTGTGTGTACATGAAATCAAAGGCTTTCCCAGAATATGGGTATTCCTTCAAGTAACCCACTTCCCCCTCTCTGAAAGGGATCCAACAAGGGGAAAGGAAAGAATTAGGTTATATACCCTTCCTATGTAGAAGTCCAATAACTATCACTAGAGAAAATATTTGCACAACAAGATGAAGAAATGAAGAAATTTAGGAGAATGAATGCAAAACTACTTCTGGGTAGTCTTCCTCCTAAGTGTGCTGGAGTCAGTCAGCCAATGGAATTTGTTGTGGCTAGTGAGATGGATCAAGAATATCCTCCTTTATCAATACACCCTCATAGGTCTAATACTATGGGTCAAGGGCAATAACAATCAGCAGTGCTGCCAACGGTTGTAGTACCAGCTGCCACATCTATCCAAGATCCAGTCATTGCACCTATTCAGGTCCTATCTCAACCGGATGTTTCTAAAAAGTTAATAAATACTATTGAGTCATTAACAGCTCGGTTGGAGGCTATGGAGGGAAAACGAGCTCAAATTAAACCAGAAAAGAGAGCTTACCCTGAATGGGTTGATGTATTCCTCCCCCATCAAATTTTTCAAGTACCACATTCCCAATATTTAATGGTTCAGGAGACCTAGATCAACACTTAACACATTTTGTTTCTTGTTGAGATCCTATGATGGGAACCCATCAGCAAAAATATGCAGTTAAGATCAATTGTTTTTTACAATCATTACAATTACCTACTTTTTTCGGGTACACAAGCTTGAAATCCCGATCAATTACCAGATGGGAGGATCTTCGCCAAAAATTCCTTCTTCATTTCAGCTCAACTTTTCCAAAGAAAACATTGTTTTATCCTACAAATTGTATGAAAAGGTAGAATGAACGGGTCTCAAATTTCATTGCTCACTGGAAGGGATTAACATATTTCCTATGATTATCACTCCCTTAAGAGGAATTGTTGCCTATCTATGTGGCAAATTTATGTGATGAGTTACACACACCACTGATCCCTGTGAAATAAAGAGGAGGTATTCGAGACCTTACTTCAATTGCTCAACAAATTGAAGATTCTCTTATAAAGACCAAGGATAAAGCTCATGTAATTCCATCAGTTCCAGGAAGGAGAATGGGTAAAGCAGAGACAGCTACAATTATGCTTAAACAAGATCCTGTACTTTCTTCTACTTCAAAACCTTCATCTTCTCGGTGGACTCTACATCCTAAGCACCAACAACAGAGGTCTCTTCGTCAAGATGATCAAAGAGATCAAAGAAGAAACCTATTTGAGGATTTGAAGAGAAAAGTTTACTCTTTCTGGAATGAACATGTTCCTGATTATTTCATTTCTGCTCTAGAAAATAATTTGGTTCAATTTCCATGACCCAAGAGGCAAAACAAGGAAGGATATGAAGACTATACCAACTATTTCCCGTTTCATCAAATGTTGGGGCATCCCATTCAAGAGTGTTTTGTTTTCAAGGAACTCCTGTAAAAAATGGTCGATTTCAGACAAGTCAAATTGAAAGGTTCTTCAGATCGGGTAGCTTGTGTTATTGCTACAGATCCAGAGGAGGAATGTGAGTGGCAAGAAGTCAAGAATAAAAATGCACAAAAATGTGATGATTGGATGGTCAGAAAAATGACCAACCGAACTCATGCTATTTTGAGAACAAAATTGAAGAAACCAATTGTGTCTTCTTCCATTAATGACACAGCAAAACCCTCTTCATCAGAGCGAAAATCCTCAAAGAAGCGGGATAATTAAAAGAAAGAAGAGGAATTCAAAGAAGATGAGTATGTGTTAATGCCCATGTTGTCCTTGACTCTCGAAGATTTTATGCCATGTACTTCAAAGCAATGGCCACCTACCCATCAAACAACACAACCTAAATTGGCTAGTCAGGTAGAGTCTTTATCAGATAAAGAGTTAATATTTGGTTCTATTAATATGATTCACTTAACATATCCTTATTCCAATCATAGTTTCGAACTCGATGAACATGGGTTCCCCATATCAAACAGAGGAATCAGAGGAAGTTCCAGAGGCTCAGGGTATAGGGGAAGACGTGTATCTTTCAGAGGCCACTATTCCAATTATACCCCTGCTAGAACTGTGTATGTGGAAGAAACATGTGGTAGAGCCCTTCAACGAGCTCAACAAGAACAAGAAAGTTCTTCTACACAAGGCAGATTCAGTCCTGACACAGTTATTCTGGAAGATAGTTGGAGGTTCCAGCTTATTCTTCTTAGCAAGTAAATAGACCTAATCGGTCTAATATTCCAAATCCAGGAGTATTACCAACTCCTATCCCGGTACAAGATGCATCTACTTCCAAAGCATCAACTTCCAAGGCACATGCTAAACCACATGTTCCTGTTGGGAAATGCAGACCTTTGGATCAAAAGTATGATGTATTGAAACACATGTCCCAACTACCGGCCATGTTATCAATCCTGGATGCCTTGAATTTATCAAAGGATCTTCGGGAGGCACTCATTGACGCTTTGTCAAGTCCTCAAGAGTTTGAAACTGAAATTTTTGCAGCTAAAGTCTACCATGTAGAGAATAATCCTACAGAATGCCAGGCAGTGATATCATTCACAGATGAAGATGAAGATGATGTCATGCATGGACATATTAGAGCTTTTTATTTATCTGGAAAGGTAAATGGTATAAACATCCTAAGAGTCTTCATTGATAATGGTTCAGGAGTCAACCTCATGCCCATTCGTACAATTCATCGATTGGGCCTCACAGAATATGATTTATCCCCTTCTACTTTGATGTTACAAGGATATGATAAAAATGAACAAGAACTGCTAGGTGATACTACACTCAGAACTCAGTTTGGAGATCTTGTATCCAATTCAGATTTCATAGTTATTGATCAAGACTCAGCCTTAAATATCTTTCTTGGAAGACCCTGGCTACATCAACATGTAACTATCCCTTCATCATGCCATCAATGTCTCAAATATTGTTTTGATGGTCAAATTGGAATGTTGTATGGTGATAAATCCCCATTCAATGTATGTCAATCTCAATACATTGAGGTGGAATTCTACCACATGAAGTGAAATGATAAATCCATAACAAAAGATATTACCAAAGGTAATGCTCCATATGGTTCGGAAAAGATTCCAGTAAACCCATTTACACATGTGAGTACAGATTATGTGTTCCATATCTATCAAATCGACAGGATAAACCCAAATCAAAATAATCTTATTGAAACTTACATAATGTCAATTACAGAAATCAAGCCAGACAACATGTGAGAAATTGGTGATTCACCAAGCAATGATGAAAGCTCAAATGAAGATTTATTCATTTCATCTGTTGAAATCCAAAATGTCTATACATCGCCAACTAGGCCAGATGAAGTTATAGCAATGTCAGAAGTGAATGATGATGTTTATTTTCAATCCATCATCTCCTCTATATTTCCCAAGGAAGACCCTTCATCGTCAATAGGGTTGGAAATGGAAGCTTCTTATTCACGATGTTAAAATATTAACATCTCTTTTGATCATAAAAATTCTGATTCTTCATCTACTATGCAAGTGGAAACAGAAGAAATAACACATGTTGAAGAAGAAGAGGAAGATCTCAGGGATGATCCTCCATCATTTGAAGAGGGTATCTCTACCACCGTGGATGAACTCAGAGAAATAAATCTGGGTACAAAAGAAGATCCACGCCCCACTTTAATTAGTGGGGCCATGACTCTTGAAGAGCAAGAGATGTATATTTCCTTCATAAAGAAAAATCGAGATATATTTTCTTGGAACTATACAGAGATTCCAGGGCTTGATCCTGATGTTTCCACTCATCATTTGGGTTTTCTGGAAGAACATCGAGGATTCAAACAAGCCGCTAGAAGAACACAACCAACCTATGCTTCCAAAATTGAAGCTGAAGTGGATAATCTAATCAAAGCTAACATTGTCAGAGAAGTTAAATATCCCAAGTGGTTGGATAATATTGTCCCAGTGAAAAAGAAGAATGGGAAAATTAGAGTTTGCATTGATTTCAGAGATCTTAATTGGCATTGTCCTAATGATGATTTTCCATTATCGATTACAGAACTCTTAATTGATGCAACAGCCGGTTATAAAGCACTTTCCTTCATGGATGGATATTCTAGATATAATCAAATCTGAATGGCTTCAGAAGATGAAGAATATACAACCTTCAGAGCCCCTCAGGGTGTGTTTTGCTATCGGTTAATGCCCTTTGTCCTGAAGAATATAGGCACAACTTATCAGTGTGCCATGCATCGTATCTTCAAACCCTTTTTGGGAAGTTTGTTTAATGTTATGTGGATGATTTGGTGGTTAAATACAAAAAACTTTCTAATCATTTGGCTGATTTAGAAATCATATTACAAAAACTTCGGCAACATAATCTGTAGATGAACCCCTTAAAATGTGCTTTTTTGGTAACCTCAGGAAAATTTCTCTTCTTTTTTATACGCCATCGTGGTGTCAAAGTCGATCTTGAGAAGACAGATTCAATCCTTGGTATTTCACCTCCTCGAAATTTAAAATAATTGAGAGGAATTCAAGGACACTTAGCCTATATTCGGTGTTTCATCGCCAATTTGGCAGGAAAAAGTTTACCCTTTACCAAATTGATGAAAAACGGAGTCACTTACTAGTGGACTGAAGAATTTCAAAAAGCATTCGATATTCTCAAGAAGTATCTCTTGAGTCCACCGGGGTTAATTCCACCTGTTGAAGGAATACCACTTATCCTCTATGTGATAGCGTTAGAGAAATCATTGGGTGCCTTTATTACCCAGAAGAATGATGCTGCGAATGAAAACAACCTCTACTATCTCAGTCAGACTATGCTTGAAGAAGAAACCCGATATACAAATATTGAGAAGTGCTGCCTAACATTAATCTTTGCAGTTCAAAAGTTGAGACACTACCTGCAACATCATGAGGTCCAATTGGTATCTTGCAATAACTCTCTCAAATTCATCCTCAGTCTTCCAACGCTTAAAGGACGTCTAGCAAGATGGGAAGTTATTTTGCATCAATTTTATATTCAATATGTGTCTCAAAAGGTAATATAAGGCTAAGATCTGGCTGATTTCCTTGCTGAACATCCTTCAGTAGAAGATACATCTTCAGATATTGAACTTCCTAATGAGGAAGTATTCTTTATTCAAGATAGTCTTTAAACATGGAAATGTACTTTGATGGTGCTTCCAGAAGTCCAACATGGAGGAAAATGGAAGATCCTGAGTTCAAAAAAGTTCGGTTAGGAGTTGTACTCATTTCCTCAGAAAAGGAATTTCTACCTTATTCCTTCTCATTATTGGGAGGAGGTACAAATAATGAAGTAGAATACCAAGCTCTTATAGTAGTATTGGAGTTGGCACTTCAAGCACAAGTGAATCACTTAAAGGTGAAAGGTGATTCAGACCTGGTAATAAAACAAGTCAATGGGGATTATGCTACTAGAAAAGAAGAGCTAATCCCTTTGTATGATTACGTCAGAGAGTTAATGGAGGAATTTCCATCAGAACCAACATTTTTTTATGTCCCGAGATCTCAAAATGACGAAGCTGACGCACTGGCTAATATAGACACAGCTCTGGTAGATCCAAATCAGGATGAGACAAGTATCAGTATTTCCCACTGTAGTATAATTTCAACTTATGTTCAAGACAGAATAGAGGAATTCAATGAAATTAGTCCCATATTTGAACCATATGGTCATACTACAAGATAGATGACACTTATCAGGGAATACCTTCAAAATGAAACACTTCCACCTGATAGAGCTGGGAAAGAACAAGTCTGGAGACGTGTGGTCAATTTCACCCATCCTGATAGCCTGGATCTCTTAGAGAATGTTCTCTTCAAAATAGGTTTTGATGGAGGTATCTTCAGATGCATTGATGGTGATGAGACAATGGTTGTCATGAAAGAAGTACATGCAGGAGTCTGTGGTTCCCACCAGTCTGGACATAGACTATCTAATCATGTTCTAAGGCTTGGGTACTTTTGGACTTCAATGATACAAGATTGTGTTGATTTCACAAAGAAGTGTCATTCATTCCAAGTACATGCCAAACTCATTCATCAACCCCCAATGTTTCTTCATACAGCTAAATACTCATGGCCATTTGCCACATGGGGAATGGATGTAGTGGGACCTTATCCTTCGGCTACAACCAAGAAGTTGAAGTATATATTCTTACTGCTACTGACTTCTTTTCCAAATGGGTAGAGGCATTACCCCTCAAAGAAGTCAGTTCTAAATGCATTTTTAGCTTCATCAAGTCTAACATCATTACCAGATTTGGTGTCCCTCATACCATATTGACGGACAATGGCACCAACTTATGTTCATCCGAGGTGAGGAATTTGTATAATGAATACATCATCAAATAAAACCATTCATCTCGATATCATGCAATGGCCAATGGCCAGATAAAAGCATTCAACAAGACTATCAAATATACTAAAAAATATGGGGATAAAGATAAGAAGTCATGGCTTGATAAACTCTTTCATGATTTATGGGATTATCGGACCACCACCTGCACTACAATGCGGTAAACTCCATATTCATTGGTATATGGAACAGAAGCAGTCTTGCCAATTGAGTTTCAATTACCTTTGCTCGGAGTATCCATTTGTGATCATTCATCTATAGATGAACAATCTCAAAAGCAATCAGATGAATTGGAATGGTTAGATGAGAAAAAATTGTGCACCCTGCACCACTTGGATGTCTATCATAATCGAATAGAATGAGCTTTCAACAAAAAAGTTCTTCTTCGGTCATTCATTCAGGGAGAATTGGTTTTAGTTCTCAGAACTCCAATGATACTAAGAAAGAAACCTCCCAAGCTTGAGCCAAAATGGGAAGGACCTTATTCAATACATAAGGTCTACTCCAATGGAGCTTATTCTTTAATCTCAATGGATGGAGAACTCGTCACTACTCCAACCAATGCCAAATTTTTGGAGAATTATTTTGTATGAACACAAAATACACCAAGGGTCCATGTATACAACTTTTAACTATTGGCACTTACATCCAACATGAAGTTAAACTATGAAGTCCTAACTACATGACACTAAACTATACAAAAGTCCCTTACGTCTAGAAGGACATTAAACTGCATAACCAACGGTCCATGAATACGACCTTAAAATATTGGCATTTCTCTCGTCTAGCAAGACGTTAAACTGCATCATCATCCATAGTCCATGCATATGAACTTAAAATATTTTCATCCTTAATACATCCAACATGATGTTAAACTGTGTCTTCTTTGTCTTTACTGCATGACATTAACATGCACAGTCCCCCTTTCATCCAACATGACGTTAAACTGTATTGTCCCCAACATCGTAGCTATAGGACGCTAAACTGTACATCACCTTTATTGTCCAACATGATGCAAAACTATGTTCACATCCAACATGACGTTAAATGGTGTCCCTATATTTGTCCTACATGACATTAAACTATATTTTTCCCTACTACATGATACTAAAACTGTGCAGTAACAATAGTCCTCACTGCAAGACTTTAAACTGCATAGTCCCTTCATATGTCCTACATGACATTAAATTGTGCATCGTTAAGGTTGTTTCTACCTCTTGTTTCTCACACCGAGTATGACTCACGTGAGCTTAGAGTAAACTTCAACTATAACACCCTCTCTGGGTCGCTAACCATGCGTAAGTCCAAACTTGATTTTTTAGGTCGTTGCCCCCAAGAACAACTTGATCACTAATTCAATCTTTAATTGAACTACATGGACTTTGAACCTTACCTTCTAAGCTGGGTATGTAGGCAACCTCCTGGGATTCAATCCCAAAACCAATCTCTTCACATTGGTTCACCTTTTTCCTTGCCACATGACGTTAAACTGTACAACACCTTTTGTCCTGTATGACAGTAAACTACAACATTCATTGATACCCTCACTTGATAGGAAATCATTATTTATATTGATATCCAATCAGGTTATATTTAAAAGAATATGTGCATGCATGGTAATGCCTGAACCTTTTATCATGGGTCAAACCATCATTGCACTAAATTCCCCTTTTTCACCCTTTACTTATATGAACCAAATCTGTACAGAGGGTATTTCTAGAACTACATGTGGCTTGATTCCCATCTTTATGGGATATTTAGGAACGTTTGAGCATCCCTTGAATCCAACCCCAAGTCTTTGGTCCTAACCCCAAATTTTACTTTCAGTCCCTTAGCTGAAAAGTCCCTATGAAAACATACACTATGTATTCATTATAATGGTCTTATTTCTATGAACCTAAACTGAAATTTTCCATACTTTTGTCCTGCATGAATTTAAATTGTATTTTATGAACTATGTATGGCTTCATTCCCATCCTTATGGTATATGTAGTGAAGTCCCGTATTTCAATTCAGGACCCATCCACAACATGATTATGGTTAGCATTGGTCTGTGTATCTCTACATGAATTGAACAAATGCCCATTTTTTATGTGTCATAATCCTAGTCTTAAATACATCCAGATCTTCATACCCCTTTTCTTGAATTCAGGTCACAAAATGTCCAATTTCTGAGAGTTCTTTTTCCGGACTATGCAGCACGTGAATTTAGGTGGACTTGTATAAACAGTCTACATAACAGACTTTTCAGCCAAAAGATACTATTATTTGACTATGTAGCCAATGCCCTTAGGTGGCCCTGCATAATTCAACCCCCTAATGGGTTTATTAAATAACAGTAACTTCATTCTTGGGAAGAATGCCACTTTTTTCCTTATTGGTCTTATCAACAATATATAAAGGATTCAAAAAAAAAATATATAGCCATCCTTAACAGATTTTCCCCATGTTCCTTTTCATAATATGAAAGTATTCAGGTCTATGGTTTATATTTCTCTTCCCTATGTTTGGGTCAAACCTTCATAGGAGTGACATTCATCCAGTTCTTAGATGATCTTTCTTGTAAATATCTTCACCATATTCAAGTACCTCTCTCCATACATCAAACTCTATGATTTGGAAAATTTGAATCTTCCTAAATGTCCACTGGCTTTTTAGCAGTAGAAAAGTAAATTTCTGAGAGTTCTTTTGCCTGAATATGCAGCACGTTCCCTTAGGCAGCCTTGCATAAACAGTCTACATAACAGAATTGTCAGCCAAAAGATACTATTATTTGACTATGCAACCAATTCCCTTAGGCAGCCCTGTATAATTAAACCCCCTAATGGGTTTGTTAAACAATGGTAACTTCATTCTTGGGAACTACTTCTTCTAATTCCTTTTAGCCCTTTTTCGTATCATTCCTCATATTAAAAATTTCTTAAGTCATAGTTTACATGTTTTCTTTTATACTTGAGTGTGGAAATTTTTTTCAGTTATGTTTTCAAGGAATTGAGTCAATTTTAACCCATTCGGTCAAAGCTACTTCGACCTTAAACATTATCCTTTTTATGTCCGACATGCATGACTTTAAACTGCCCAAAACAGACAAGGGAACTCTGAATAAAATTCAAGTCCCATCTCACTAAACATACATTTTCGTATGATTTAGATAATATTCAGCAGTTAAAAGATTCAATGTTTATAGGGTTATTTAATAATCCTAGCAAAAAAATCAAAAAATGCTTACTAGGCCCTTTGGATTAGGTAAAAATTTAATGTAGGTAGCACGAAAATGCAGACACAACTGATTGAAGACAAAAGTATTCTTCATTTTATGCACAAGAATTCGAAGGACTTCCACATATTGGAGTCTCTTCTCTTTTCCAAGAAATTACAAGAGGATGTCAACATAAGTCTTCACTTGATGTACAACATCCCGAGCTTCATCAGCAGCCACTGGAAGCTCATGTACTCAACCAACTTCACTCTTTTGAGCCTGATGGAGTGCTTTCTTGGCATCTGCGATGGCTTTCATCCCATTTGTTCGATCTCCCTCCAATGAATTATTGAGTTGGTCATGTTCCCCAGTAACAAGATCTACCTGTTGATGAAGGTGAATCTGCTGTAAGACTTTATCTTTGATCTTATGCTTCACCCCCTTCATCCTGGCATTATAGTCAGCCTTAGCTCGAGATACCGCAGCCTCAAATTCACTCATATTGGCTGACAGCTTCACCCTGGTCAGATCTTCACAGCACTTTTGCTCCTACTCCCTTCTTAAGAGGACTTGCTTCACCATGGCATGGATCTTTTGATATCCAAAACCGCCAAGTCCTAGCATGATGAATAGGGATGACATTCACAGAATCTTGGACGACATCTCTTCTAAAGGCACTTCAAATATGATCTTCCATATGGTTTTCCATGCCTTGAGTCATGAAAATTAGAGCGCCTTTTGTACTTCTGGATCCGACCCAACATCACTGTCACAGGGGGGAATATAATCTGGGATTAATGCACTTAGGGAAGTTCCCTATTCTACTCCTTCCCCCCTGACATGTGCTTCTTCACTTTCAATTCCCATTGGGGTGGAGGCTGAGGTTTCACCTCTAGATCTAGCCACTAAAATTAATGACCCTGCATAATCAATTGAATGTTTTGGTTAGTTTCAAAGAATAAAAAAGTTTATTGGTTGTCTTGAAAATTAAGTAAAGTCACAAAAATTGTTATCCCTTACCCAATGGTAGATTAGTAACTTGAGAAGGCTTCTCCCCATATTTACTAGTTTCAACAGGATTTTCACGGTGAGTTTGAGGAAGATCTATGCGGTTCATCTCCACCTGGGATAATGTCTCTGCAATAGTTGGGTTTTCTGTACCCCCTTCAGGCATTGGTTGTTCAGTAGCTTACCCAGATAGAACTGCACATTTCAACTGATCATGATTAGACATGTAATAAGAAGTTATTTTTAATAGGAAGAAGGATAACACTCACATCCATAATCTTCTAAATTACATGGTAATTTAACATGATCTAAAAATATTCAAAAGATGCGCGAAGTCCCATAATTTCATCTAATGTAATCTCAGAATCCTAGTTAATCTCACCAGTGGGAGCATTTGGTATTTCTTCCTAGTGACCATCCTACGGTCCTTGACCCTGGAAAACATCTTCAGATAAAGTGGCGGTGTCAATTGGAATGGAAACCAAAATCTCTAATGTAGGTGTTAAAACTAAAGTATCATATAATGGAGGTCAGTAGATGTTTCATTCAACATTTTATGAAGCATTGTTAACTTACCAGAAGCATGTTCTTCTCTTCTTGAAACAGCAGGAGGAGGGATACTGGGAACCGATCTTGGCTCTTCTCTAGGAGCATCCAAGTCAGCCTGAACTTGTGATTGTTCACCAGTACCATCCGTGGTCCTCAAAGGATGGTTTGTCCTCTCCCTTAGAGTGGAAATTGAAGAAGAACCTACAATCACAAGAAGTATGAGAAAACATTTCATGGGTATAGATTAATGATGATCTGAAGGACTTACCGTTACTAATGAAGCATTTAGCTGTGGACTTCCCCCTTCGTTGTTCTTGCTTCCTTGGCTTTTTGGGAGTGTCAGAAGTCTCCCTTATAGGCACTTGAATTGGAGATTGGAAGGCCATGTCCAACTCCTCATTAATAGCCTGTTGTCCTGGAGATATCTCGCTCGATTCGCGAGGAGATTCAGCAACAACCTCGATGGCAGTACCACTGGGGATATATTATGGTGAAGGAACCTCAGTATTTCTTTTCTTTGAAAGCTGCATGATGAAGAAAATAATTTACTTGAGTAAAAAAGATTTGACTTTAATCAAGTTGCAACGAAAATACGGAAATAAGACATACATATTCAGGAGCCACATAATCGTGCCACTCCTCATCTCCAGAAGCATCAGTCCCCTCAGCGACGCCACGATCTATCATTTCCTTCACCATCATGGTGACAACAATGGAATCATCAGTGGAATATATAAGCATTTCCAGCTCTCTGATATAAGCCCACACTTTATCGGGGTTATCCTTGTAATGAATATCTGTAAAATCCACAAGATTCCCTATTCCAGGGAGGTGTATCCCCTCACACAAATCCAGCCAGGCAGTTTCAGCACCTCAGTATAAAATCTTCCATGTTTGGACAACCTCTGGTCATAGATATTTAGTATGTGTACCAGAAGGCTGTGAGGAATGTCCTACAATCATCGACTTCAACTTCTTCCCAGCTCCTTCAACTACAGATAGAGAATAAGAAAATAAGACTTGTTGATCTATAATGTAATGGTGTTTAAATTTCCACAATGTAGTAACTCACTAGGAGTTTATAGAGTGGGTATTTTGATTCTGATAGGGGGATTATATCGGGCACGAGACTGCTTTTCCGCTTGTTGTGCCTCGTCATCCCCATCTTGGAAATTCGTTGAGTCAGTCCTAGATGATGAATATGGCGAATCAGCTTATGGTGGGGAAGTGTCACCTTCCTGGGGAAGGGATTCTTTCTCTACAGTTCTCTTCCTTTTCCCCACCTGATAAACCGAGTGATTCAGCACCCCACCAGGGTATGATGCTATCCAGTTCTCATCATACCATGTGGTCAAGTTATTTTACTCTTTATCGACTGGTAGATCAAACACTTCCCCAGTTTTCTCCCTAGATGTCAGCAACCATAGTTGTCAGGAAACCATCGTATGTTGGTCTAACCTGACATGCATAGGGGGAGGTACAACAGTCTGCTGCAAACACTAGAATTGGCGTGCAAATCTATATGGAGCGTAGGCCTCGCATATAATCTCTCCGTCAATCCTGGTGACCAGTACACCATCTCTAAAGGCCAGCATGCATTCCCTTAATTCCAGACTGGATGTTCCATCATCAACAAACAGCCCAGTTGGTGGATTTCCATAAGTAATGAAATTAAATTCCTTATACATGGTCAGCCTCACCTTCATGTCATATGAATTGAGAGCTAGTGGAAAAATTCCACATAATGCTTGCACTGATGGCATGAAAGAACATCTAGGGATCTGTACCCCATTTTATACATTATACGTCCTGAAGTGAGTGGTGATCCATCCCCACAAAACTTGGAATGGTCCCACTATACTCAAAGGAGACATACCCATGAATACATGGAGTAAGCTCCTATGAATATTTTCTAAAATGGTGGTATCCAACCCAACCATTTTCCCCTCATCCAATTTAGTTGCAATAACGAATGTTCCTGGCCTGATGCCTCCCTTTGAGTCCCTAACTGGAGAGAGATAAACACTAAGCCACAAGGCCATGAAGCCTGCCAGACGAGTCTTTTTTGGGATCATCTTGTTCACCTCATATCCCCACTTCTCAAATTCTTCTGCATTTAGGGTCAGCCATAATGTGCCAGGAGCACCCCTCTTCTTTGTTTTAGGGCAGGTGGTAGGATGAGTGGGCCTCTTTTTCTTGGATCCCTTCTCCTTCGATCCCTTCTCCTTTGGATCATTCTCCTGCTTCTCGACAAGAAACATGTTCATCCACTCCTCTGGATGAATATCCTTTCTATAATGAGTTAAGGAGGTCTCTGAACTCTTGAGTTTATGGAATATTTTCAATAATTCTCGAGCTAAAGTTGGAGTCTTCTCCAAATCAGTCCAAGTCACCTTGGGAGGGAGGAATTCGTCATACATATCACCCAAAATTGGATCCCCTGAGATCTTGTGGACACCCCACATACTGATGCCTACTTCTCTATGAGTTAGATGGAATGAATTGGTTTCTGGGCTCCAGTGGTTGAGTATCTCCGGTATGAAGTTATCATTCCTGTAAACATATGTTTTCCCATCCCAGATAGCTTCATATATTGCAACTCCTTTCTAATACTCCACAAAATATACACAGGTTTATCGTACCCAGTATTCCCACATCCAAGTTGGCTTCACACCTCCTCCAGGATGAAAGTACCAACTCTTCTTCTAGCCTTTGGATTGATCCATCTGAGAATTTTGAATGATTAAACGATAATAATGTGGATGCAGCTCGGGCTTGTGAGGTTTCAGATCCTGCGTACAAGGGCTATGATGCATCATATGAGCCTTTTTCATTGTTCTAGCATTTATAAATGCTCCTCCACATGATATACTTGTTGATGAAAAATTCGTAAAATTATTAATCCATGAAATTGGAAGATAGTTCTTTGCCCATGGAATGGAAACTTCTAGAAGATGACCGTAGCCATACAAAGGAAGATAGATGCTTTGTGGGAAATTAAGATGATACTTCTTTAGCCATGTGGCCAAATCTGGGAGAGTGCTATCATATATGGTGTAATAATCATGGCCAATGATGCTCATCATATCATCAATTGGCTTGATAGCAAGTTTATCAGCCGTTCCGATTCTCTTCGGAGCCATTAAATCTGTACAAAAGTTGAATAAATTAACTATTAAATGGGTTGTTTTTCATAAAATTTGTGAAGATATTTGAAAAAATGGATATGGCATTAAGGAGCGCAAGTATAATTTTGGCATGAAAGTATGGATGTGTCACCCATGTTTTTGGCGTGCAAGTATCACCGTGCAAGTCCAAATACCTTGACAACAGCGTGATAGTGAAGAAATAGTGGAAAACAGAGCAACTTGTGCGGCGAAGACAACTTGCATGGTGGGTGCCCGAAATTCTGAAATTTGGTGCTTTGTGTGAGAAATGGCAGTATATATGTAGGGTAGGCCACACCCTTGCGCACCAACGCCTGCGCGGCTCATCGCTTGCACGCCGCAATTTGCGCGCTCAATAGAACTTCTGCACTACATGTTCCTTCATTCTCATATTTTCCTCAGATTCACATCCTTATTTCTTTTGGATCCAACTCTGAGGGGGGACTTTTGTTGATTCTCCTTTCCTTCACAGAGTCTAAATGAATGAAAAGGGAAATACCATGAAGCCAAAGTAATTCATCCTTTGAAGAAATGTCAAAAATTGACAATTACATGAACAAAGATTCAAATGCACTTGGGTCGTGCAAGTTCCACCAAGGTCATGCAAGTATACTTGTGCGCTTCCCAGTGGTCGCATAGGTAACTTGCGCACACTATTTGGAATTCGCTCAGGGTCTTCTCCAGCCTATAAATACCCCCTGTGGGCCCCCCATTTCGGGAGAAAAAATTCCAAAAACTCAGATTTGAGCTCCTGGCACCCTAGTGTCTTCTAAATGCTTCCGAACACTTATAAGGTAATTTCATTCCTAGAACGAAATATCTGAAGAGAGGGAGGAAGGCCTAAGTGTTGAAACTCATCAACACTTGCACACCTAAGTGGCCACCCTAAAGGGAAATGACCACACTTGCGCGCCACCTTACCCCTTCAACATAACTTGTGCACCACCCTTCTGGAAGCCCTTTGGGATAGTATTAAGGGCTTGAGCCAAGTCTTACCCAAGTATTACCTTAAGGGTTGACCGTCGCGCAAGTACCCATGTGTCGCGTAGGTACACCTGCGTGACCAGTACTTGTGCGCCCATGCAGTACTTGTACCCCCTCACAAGAATTTCGCACCTACTTCTTTTTGAGTGACCCTCCTACCTATTGCACCTCTCTTATGCCTATCCACCTCTCCTCTTCAAGATTAAGCCTTCAGTGCTCTCTCCAAATCCATTCATGGCATGATTTACTTGTTGGATTCCTTATCTGAAAGGAATTTTGTGGAACATCTCTTAAAACCTAGTGATTTACATATCTTTATGTTACTAAGGTCATAGATTTCATTAATTTAACCTCATCCTTTAAGATAAGAGAATCCTTAATTTGGGCCTCCTTTTCAAGAGTATGCCCCAGTCTTCATGTCCCCAAATATGGGCATCCTCTATAGGAGTAAGATCAAATTTCAGAGTCCTTTAACCTGGGCCTCCTTCTCAGGAATAAGCCCCAGTCATAATTTCTTCTAACCAGTCTTAATTTACCATTTGATTTGGGCTTCCTTCTCAGGATTTGAGCCCAATCATAAGTCCCCTCCTTATTTGGGCATCTTCCTCAGGAGTAAGCCCCAAGTTAGAGTATCCAAATATCTATAAAGTATATATACCTTTATAAACCTTGTTCCTGGGTTTCTTCCCTAGAGTGAAACCTAACCTTCATCTATTTGGGCAGTCATATATACCTAAGTCCCATATCATTTCTTTTGATGTCACAATTGTTTCGGTTTACCAATACCTCTTGTTTCTTACATTGATCATAACTCACGTGATCTTAGAGTGTAAAAGTAATTATGAAATCTTTTTTTGATCCATCAATCATTCATAAACATCATACTTCTTTACTCAAAATACGTGGGTTCTAATTCCTTTTCTAAAAAAAGGTTACGTAGGTATCCCATCTGCGGGTATGATCCCAACTCTGAAATAATTCATGTCCTTCTGAATGACAATAAACTTCAAATTCCCCACTTAGTGGATTTAAAACTAGTATGGTCATCATAATGACCAAGAGAATTTTATATAATGTATTGAAGGATACCATTGACTAAGAATCTCTAAACAAATACAGATGATTCTCTATCGATGAAGAACCTCGAATACATATAAAATATTCTCTAAATTTCATACATGTTAATCATTGATTTTTAGATCTAAAGGAAAGATCATTTTCTTACTTGGTAATGTAATAAGGATTCATGAACATAACTTAAATCAATAAAGAGAGTCCCGGAGTAGGCAATAATTCCCCAAAAAAAGGTGTAATAAGTCCAACCTCCCATCCTCTTGACCAATGAAAATTCTTAAGTCTCATCAGTTCACAACTAATGAGAACCTACCTTTGGAAAGTAGGTCCAAATGGATATGGAATCATTGGATGTTTCCGGTTCTATGAAAAAACCCATTAGAAACCGCTTGGAATGTTTGAATCTTAAATCAATGAGATCATCCCCAATTCTAGAGAAAACACTTTTCCTGTTCTTATTCATAACAGGCCTGCCAACAGGCTTCTTTGTGGGTTCGGACACATTCCCAACCACCTTCTCCCTATTAGAAGTGCCACTGTTAGAGGACCCATGGGCCCCCTCTTCATGACCTTGCTCATTACCCCCATCATCATCCCAGAAGCTACCAGCGAGTGGGGTGGACATGTTGGTGGCACAAATCTATTCAGGAGGCTCGACACCAGCAAAAATCCTTCTTGAAACCTTACATGAGACTACCGTAGTGAATGCCCCACTAATATCCTATAGAGCACCATCAAAATTCTTCAGCACCCAAACAATATCAGGGCACACCCTACCATCCTTCACGACTCTATCCTCCTGATCCAATGCAGTTGCATCCACAGGAGTCCCATAAAAAACATTATAGGGAGAGAAGGATAGGGTGATGTAACAATACTGGGGATGACAATATCACTAATATGTCCAAACAATAACTCTGTCTGTCCAGGAACGTGCTGCACCAGATCAGAATTATCACCTGGCCTAGAGTCGGACTGTTGCCCACTGGCTGCACCCTCCACATCCTTAGCTCCATGTGGCGCTGCCACAGTCCCCATAAGAACACTGGATTCCCATGTGCTTTCCAGGATGTTCGGGACTGGTGGAATCCTTGCAGAGGCTGGTGGATTATCTCAGCTGTCCAATCCAATCTGTGCAGGGGCGGCTGTGACTAAACAGAACCACCACTAGTGGGAACAGCCCCACACTCCACATCCTTGTTGGGATCCGAACAGATATGTAACTCCTTATCAAACATAATCTGATTTTATGGAACCTGGGCTTGAGTGGATCGTATGGGGGGACAGTAGGTTCAGGCCCTGGATGGGCAGTGACATCCTTGGAGGTACACGCCTTATCATCCCTCACTGCCACTACATCTTCCATGCCTCCATGGGCAATCCCAACTGGAAATTTGGCCGCCAAATTGTTCCCCACAGCTAAGAGATTCCCGGGTTCTATGTTACTTGGAATTCCATGAGGTTTCTTCATTGCATCAGAGACCATCCATTTTCCCTTCACCCACTTCTTCTGACAGTCAGAGTCCTCATGCCCTCACTGATTACAAAATCCATAGATTCTGGACCTTCGACACTTAGCAAACGATTGGCTGATGAAGGTTAAATTGGAGCAAAACATGGGCCTCATCTCATACTATATTTCTAGATTCATGGTATCATCAATTTTGGTGAGGACCACCTCTTCAATGAGGGTGCTTGCCAAGTCTATCTCAACATGAACCCTTTCATAGTGCCCATACCATGGATTATCAGTCTCTTTGTCAATACGAATAGGGAATCCAACTGCAGAGGCAATATCACATAAAATCTTGGGATGCTAATAAATCCAATTCAATTTTCATATGCGAATCCACACTTACGTAAAGGTATTTTTCACATTTGATGGATCGATGTTTCAGTCCCATTTCTGGATTCAGAGGAGCCCTGGCTTAAGGAAAATTGAGACAAAACTCCAGGCTTTCCTTTTCAGTTCATCAGTGGGGAACACCACATGGTAGAATCCATGCCCCATTGAAGTCATATTCTAGTAATTGAACCCCCAAACCTCAGAGATATGACTCTCAAGATTAGAAAATTTCTATAATTTCTCCCCCTTCGGGACAAGGACCCTGGCAGTGATAGAAAATCGACACAGACTAACCCGATCCTCAACAGCCTCTCTATTTGCAGCAACGTGGGCGATGCGCCCCTTATGGGTTTATAGAATTTCTTAACATTTTTTGGGGTTTAAATGGTTTTTAGAGATTTAGTGGGTTTTTGGGTTTTTATTAGTTTAATGGGTTTTTAAGGTATTTAGGATTCTTTTTTGATTATTATGGATTTTAGATTTTTTATGTGTTTTAAGTATTTTTTATATTTTTAAGGTTTTCTTATGGGTTTTAAGCATTTATATGGGTTTTTACATTTTTTGGTATTTTTGGGTATTTTTAAGTATTTTTAATGTTTTTAATGGTTGTAGGGATGTTAATGGGTTTTAATGTTTTTTGGGTTTTTAATGTTTTTTGAGGATTTATGGTTTTTTTATTTTTAAGGTTTTTAAGGATTTTTAGAGACATTATCATTTTAGGGGTTTAAATGAATTTTAGAATTTTTATTGGGTTTAGGGGTTTTATAGGTTTGTAGTGTTTTTAAGACTTCTACAAGATTGTGGTTTTTAGGGTTATTTATGGATTTTTAGGGTTTTTATCATTTTTAAAATTTTTAAGGACATTATGTAATTTTAGTGTTTTGAGTTTTTCTTAAGTTATTCAGGATTTTGTAATGATTATGATGGGTTTTGGGTTTTTTGGGTTTTAGGGGTTTTTTGAGTTTTTTGTGTTTTAAAGGGTTTTTAGAGTTTATAGTGGTTTTTAGAAATATTTTGTGTTTTTTGTATATTTAATTTTTTTAGGGTTTCTATGTTTTTATGGTCATTTAGAATTTTTATGGTTTTTATTATTTTTAGGATTTTAGGGGTTTTAAGTTTTTTATTTTTAAAAGGATTTTGTAGGGTTTTTAGCGATAGAGGGTTTTTAATTTATAGGGATTTTCAAGGAAATGTTATACTTTTTATGGATTTTTGGGTTTTTAGGGATTTTAGGATTATTATGGTTTTATGGTTTTAGGGGTTTTTTTGGTTTTTTTGGTTTCTTATGTGTTTTTTGAATATTTTGTTATTTTAAAGTTTTTGGTGACTTTAGAGTTTTATTCGTTTTTATGATTTTAAGGGTTTTATGGGGGTCTTATGATTTTTAGGATTTTCAGGGGTATTCGTGTTTCTATATTTCTTATGTTTTTAGAGATATTTATGGATTTTTAGGTCTTTTAAAGTGGTTTTAGGGATTTTGAGGGTTTTTAGGATTTTTAGTGTTTGGAGGTTTTTAGGGGTTTCAGGTGTTTTAGGGTTTTGAGGTTTTCTTTGGGGGTTTCAGGGTATTAAGGTTGTTTTTTATTTTTTATGTATTTTAGGCATTTTTAGATTTTTATGGTTTTTTTTGGGTTTGATGGAGTTGGAGGGTTTTGAGGGTTTTAGGATTTTTATTGTTTGTTGGGGGTGTTGGTTATTTATTTTTATAATGTTTTTACGGTTTTTATAGTTTTTAATGATTTTTGGGGTTTAAAATTATTTTATAGTTTCTATGATTTTTTAGAGTTTTAAGGGGTTTTTAGGGTTTATAAAGGTTTTTAGGTGTTTTTATAGTTTTAATGGTTTTTAGAGTCTTTATGATTTTTAGTTTTGTTACGGTTTATAATTGTTTTTAGATTTGGAATATTTTTCAGGGTTTTTCAGAGTATTATGGTTTTTTTTCCATTTTTAGGTTTTTAGGGTTTTTTGGATTTTTATTGTTTTTATGATTTTTGAGGGATTTTGAGTGGTTTTAGGGTTTTTATAATCATTTTTTGGTTTTTAGTTTTTTTCCAGTTTTTAGGGGTTTAATGGTTTCTGAGATTTTTTAATGTTTTTCAGGATTTAATGGGTTTTTATTGTTTTTGTTGGTTTTTAGTTGTTTTTTGTTGTTTTAGGTTTTTTAAGGTTTTTATGTGTTTTTATAGTTTTTGGGGTTTTAGGGGTTTTATTTATTTTTGTGATTTTTAGGGTTTCAATCATTTTAAGTGTTTTTAAGATTTCAACTTTTCTTAGGGGTTTTTAGGATTTTTATGGTTTGTTTGGTTTTTCTAGATTATTTTGATTTTTAGGTTTTTATGGTTTTTATCGGTTTTGATGTTTTTATGGACTTAATTTTTTAGGGATTTTTAAGGATTTTATAAAATTATTATTGGTTTTAGTGATTTTATAAATTTTGAGGGTTTTTAGGGGTTTTATGGTTGTTTTTGGGTTAAGGTGTTTTTTTTTTGAGTTGTTAGGGTTTTAAAGGTTTTTAATCTTTCATAAGGTTTTTTGTGGTTTTTTTAGACCCTAGGAGATGTGTTTGGTAGAATAAAAAATGGTTAAATGGGTGCCAAGCATTTTTCTATTATTATAGTGACATTCACTTTTCCATTTTTGTTCCAACCCGATTCACATCATTATCCATTAGGGGGAAATGGATTGACCCTACGAGGACTGGGTAGTTTACCCCTTATTTTATATGATGAACGGGGTGCCATGTGAAATGGTCTTCTCAAGTGATTATAGAGGGGTTATGTATTTTAGAAATTGGTTAATGTAGGATATGACTTCCTCAGATGGTCTCCAACTTGTTTATTCATGGAGCCAGAAACACCAAACGACACTTTTAGTCATGAATCATGGACCTACTTTCTAATGGCAGGAGTTTGTTGGATGGTTTTTCTAACAACACTGAAGGACTCCATTGGTCTATATGATGGGAGGTCAGGCTCATCACACCCTTTTGGGGGAAATTATATCCCACTCTGGGATTCTCTTATAGATTTAACTCATGTTCATATGTTTTAGATTCCTATTTTCATTCCCAAATATTGAATCCACCTGTTACCCTTGGGTTCAAAACCCAATCATAGATATGCATGGGTCAATAATTGTTGAGACAACGCTCATGTGAGCCTTATGATGAGGCACTCTAGAGTTTATCGTCATATAGGAGATAAAGAAGGTGGTTTAATGTTGGGATCGAACCCATGATATGGGCTTCCTACATGTCCTCATGAGAGGAATCATAATCCACATATTTCGGTGACACTAAACTAGAAACATCACCATATAGGGTCATGTGACAAGGACCCATCCATGCAGTTTAACGTCATGCAGTGAGGACGCTTAGGCAAAAGATAACGAGCCAAGATTCGGTGTGGGACTCATGCTGAGGAAGCCTGAAGTTCCAAAGAGATATGTGGCCTCTTAGGTGGACATGACCCTATCGAGGATATGGCCTGTAGAACATTAAGGTTGATTTAAGGGTTGGATCTGGACCTCTGGGAGGCTTCCTGCATATCTTGGTCAAATGGGGAATCAATGTATATAAATTTTTATAATAATAGGGACTTATACTCTAAGGAATCTCAACATGGGGGCATGTTTTCTTGGGGCTAATGTAGAGGTGGTTCTCATCTTAGAGAATCTAATCGATACTTATTCCTAAAGAGGATTCCTTTTTTGGGGGACATTTTTGGAGCGACCCTTTCAAAAAAGGGTACTTATTTGAGCTAAGTCCTTAAGTGGGAATCCTATGTATCCAAATTATGGTGGGAACACGAGTTCTTATAGTTTTTTGGGGTGGTGCTTATGCATGGAAGATTCCCACTTGAAGGGAGCATGATATCTCATTACATGGATTAGATGATATGGAGCTCGGGCCTAAAAAAAGGCTTCCTACATATCCTAGTTGTATTGGGAATCAGAGTTCTTGTAGTTCAGAAGATGGGGTTTGCATGTGGAAGCATCCCATTTTTTTGAACCATGTTGTGGATCTCGACTCATGATGATTTGAAGGTTTGGTTGGGGCTTACACCTAGGATAATGCCCATGTTTTGGGACTATGTGGATTTCATGATCATCAAAAACCTCTAGGCCCACATTAGACATTCTCAGTGTGAGAAATAAGAGGAGGCAGTGGATATGAATATCGCATGTCCTACATCATCTATTGGAAGATAGTACAAGATCCATGAGACAGAGAGGGAGGATTTGAACATTAAACCCTCACCCGTGTTGATATTCTGGATAGTCAAATATTCATGATATATATAGAAACATCCCAAGTTGAGGAGAATAGGGTGAAGAGTGACACCCTTCACAAAAGGCTAGGAGCTTTCCTAAGGAGGAGTGACCTTCCATGGGTTCTAGGAAAAGGAAAGAGCATCATACCTATTAAAAAGGTAAGCGGAGAGTGACCTTCTCACTTGTCATTGGCACTCATCGAAGGGAAAGGCCATTGATTACCCCTAAACACAAGAATGGGGAGGTTCATGTTGGAATCCCAAAGTTGGTCCTCAGGTTTCCATGTAGATGTAGACTTGAAGGAATTTAGGGGGTCCAAACCATTATAGGGACAACCATTAGGACTCATCTAACCTTGGGTATGTATATTCAGAAAGGCACGTTGGTGCACCCGGTGATCTGATAGTATGGGTTAAGTGGATTTGGAGGAGGCTTTTTCTTGATGCTAGTGGATTGGTTCGCAGATGAGATGTGGAGGACTGGACTCTAATGGAGGGGCAAGATTGAAGCCGGGGGGAAGGACACATGAAGAAACCCCATTCTACGTACCATTTTTTCATATGGAATGGGGGAAGCCATGCGTATCATACTACTATGCAGGTAGAGGGGTTTTCTACATACCGAAGTTGTACTTGATCCTGGATATGGATCACTGCGTATTAAAGTTGAATGTAGTCCTGGATATGGTCTTCATACTGAAATGTTATGCAAAGCATGATGTGGTTCACCATGTCGTCTCGGGTTCCATCTACGTATTGATGTAGTATGCAGCGCAATGTTCGATCTCCATAGTGATGCATTATGCAGAGCACCGAATTGAAGAAGGGTCTTCGAGCCTGGGGTCTATGTGGAATTCATCCACAAGGGATCTATGGTCCACGATTACACCAATTATTTTTTTTGGTTCACTACTTTTTATAAATTCACTTCTTTTTGTCATTCGTGATGGGCTATACCTATGGGAAATGTTATTCACAGTTCACACTTCATCGATGATTTGAAACTAAAGTCAAAATATTCTTTGTATCTGAATTCTTCTTTCCAACCTCTAGAGTCTCATTCGTGATCTCTTCCACCCATCCCATTTCCATTTTTTTCTATGCCCATTTTATAGAGCACTAGGGAAATCATATATTTGGGCATGCAAAATTTTTTTTGAAATCCCACGAAAGTATATCTCAACCATTGGAAGACTCAGTCAACTGGGCTTTGTGAAGGCTGTGGTTTGCGAGATGTGGTTTGCAGAACCCACCGACTTGCTTCACCAACGAAATGCTTAGTTAAGTAGGGTGACATGCAGTGGAATTTCTCCATTTATTTCCACCAATCGACATAGATTGAGGTGCCCATAGGTTTATGGCCATAACCCCATGGACCAGTGCCTCATATTTTCTTCCCTATTCCAATGGTTCTCATTTTATGCGCCTCACAAACGTTTCCTAGTGATGGTATGTGACCATCCTAAACCCCTTTTCAAAATTTTATTTCTTCAAGTTTCTTCTCAAATTTGTAATCCGATTTACATCCAATTCGCCTTTATAGAGATGTATGAATGTTTTTTCCTTCTGTAAGGTGATTTTGGGGGTACTTACTTCCCTTTGAAAAGTTTTCAGGACCCTATAAATGCCCCCATCAGAATGGGGTCCGATCGGAATGAAGATGAGACTATTTCGATGCAGAAGCGGTCCTAAACTGAAGTAGTTCGTGATATAATGTGTAGGACTGATAGGAGGACCACACCTATTTATAGGGGGCCATTTCATTTATCTTTTTCCATTTCTCATTATGAAAAGGGATCTCAACCTCTCCTTGACTTTCTTCACTTCTGCGTACCGACATTTCTGCATAATACGCCATCCGCGAACTATTCTGTGTGTTCTGTGAATCAAATTTCTCATAGTTTCCTTTTCCCTTGAACCAAATTTGAGTCTACAAATAATACTATGGAATTAATTATCTTTGTTCAACTTTCTATGTGGTTATATTATTTTGTGGTTTTTCTATTCTACACACCGAACATTAAACCAGGGAACTAAAATTTGAACTCTTTTAAATTGAACATACAATTTAAATCGGAAAACATTGAACATTTTCATAGTGAGGCCTTTGTTCAAGGTTTCATCATTTCATGAACCACTTAATTCATTGGATAATGCTCAGCGGGCAAGTACATCATGGTCCTTCCAGATATCTAGGACATATATAGGTTATTCCTTCCACATACCATTTCAGTACATAGGAAATGGATTCTTCATACCGCTATTGGTATAAGTATGAGGATCCCCATACAGACATTCATTTTAAGTCCCTTGGCCATTTGTGTGGCTTTTGTCAAACAATGTTCTCATTGAACATACTTTTCTATGCCCTTTTGGATCTTTTTGTGACGACTGCAATGGATCTTCCTCAATCTACTTCCAATGTCATTGTTATTTATATAGTAGTTGTTGCTGCCCCAATTTTTGCTAATGATGGAAGATTGAATAACATAGAAGAATCGGTTGACAATAAGACTCTCATTTACCTACCACATCATTCTCTAGAATATTTTCTTACTATGAGTCAAAGGGAGTATCCATCTTTAGGCAGGCTTCCTACTTGTGGATTTGGTCTTCTATCTGACACATCACTTCTAGCACCAAATCATGCAGATAAGATCGCTTATTAGATAACTATAACCTCCATTAAAATGGCCCTAATATCTTCTAGATGATGATACATTTAAGGATATATCACCACTCGGTCCATGCTGAGATATGCACCACATACATTAGGGGAGGTGCAACGGAGGCCAGACAAGATGACCCACTATTATCCATGAATTTTGCAGAAGGCCACAATGAGAAAACAACATGGTTTATTAACCAAGTGGGACCTTCATTCAGGAGGTTCATTTATCGTAGACTGGGGGTAGCCTTTCCTGGTTCACCAGATTTGTGAATAATTTCAGGTTTTCTTGCAGGTAGTGGGACTCTACGAGGCTACCTAGGTATCTCAGACATACACTAATCAACCCAATGCCCTTATTACATTGTTATTGAGAAAGTGGATCCCAGACACCAATACCTTTAATTTGACCCATGGGGAGGTCAAAATTAGACATTGGGATATCTAGATAATTTTAGGAGTCCCTATTATTGGGGACATGTATGATGAGTTCCGACATCCTTCTTTTTCATTGGAAAAAGAGGAGAGGACTCCTCATTTGGATAAGAAATTCAATATTTAGAAAGATGTAATTTTGAAGGAATTTGATCCATGTTTGATGTAGGGAAATACTTTTGTTGAGTGGTTGTGTGTCTTTGTTACGAAAAATGGTCTAAATCCCCATCCATGTACACCCAGTGCCTATCATACCAAGAAAACCTAAAGACGCGTGGGTACCTATTGACCCACCTTATAAGAGGGAAATTTTCAAGAATGCGGATGGGGGATCGTTCCTGATGTTGACCAATTATTTTGACTGGTGACCTTGTTGGACATGTTTTTGATAGGATGGATCTTACTAGTACATGAATCCAGAGGTGTGAGAGTCTCAAATTTCATTATTTCTACTCATCTAGCCACTGGTAGATGCATCAATCGGGCTATTCCAGTGCTGAATAGGATTTATCACTTGTTGGCCCAGATCAGCGAAGGGGGGACACCTTATCAGATGATTGGCCCCTTCCAAATGATCTGGGGATGGATATGATCTCACGTAAGAGGTAATACCTTTACCTATTCATTTTATATTCCACATTCAATCCTTTTATCGTATCTTCAATGTACTAACAGGGTTATGATGATGGCTTGGGCCTCAGAGGATAAGCAAGGTGACAAGACTAAAAAGAATGATCAAGACTTAATGGATCATCTTAAAGACCATGATCATTTTTCTTATCATCCTTACAATTAACCCTCTGTTACTATTGTGAATAATTAATCTGAAGACTTTTTCAACCAATGATAATTTTTTCTTTGAGAGAAGGTGTCTTGGTTTCCCATATTGAACGAGAGCTTATCTGCGAGGGGCATGCACCTTGCCGATTCATCAATTAATTTAATTCTGTATAGAACTTGTTTCCTCCCACTCTCAACAGAGCATGACAAGAGAAACCTATTATGATAGTGCGTCAACTTTGGCTGATGTTTACATGGGAGGACACCCAGTTCTAGGTTATACATCTGGATTCTAGGGATTATGTACCCTTCATTACTATAATCTATTATAAGTCTTGAGTTAACTCATATCCAAATATCCAATTAACTACTATGGTTCCTATTATAACAACCCCCAAGGAATTTTGTGCTTAAGGTAAGGAGGAGTAAAAGAAAGTTATCAGGAACTCTTGACTAGGAAAATTCCATCAAAAGCCCTTTTGTTTTCTCCCAAGAATGGTAATGAAAGATGGGGTTGTGACTTCATGGGATGTTGAATGAGATATCAAATCTACTGCTAGAAGTCAACAATCCATCCCACCTGAGTCTTATTTTCCATTTGACTAGATGTAATGTGACAATTTGAGAAGCATCCAATCCTTTCACGACCAATCTCCTCAAGCCTTATTAAAGTGCATCTAGACTATAGAGGATTTCATCACCAAAATTGGTTATGTTTCAGCACCTACTAACATCTATTTTGATGAGGATCCTAAGAATGTTGGTTTTTACCTTGATGAAATAAATACCCTGATCCATTCCCAGAGAGGTCACTGCCAATACTCTCATCGGGTACGTTCCAGGATGCCACTAGAAATTGATGATGAGGTTTATGATGTCGTTGGATCACCTATTGTGGGTACAATGGGAGAAGCTTCTCACCCACTCCCAAGGTACCATAAGTGTTTGAATCATGGGGGTCCCAAGATTGTAGAATCACCTAGGAAGAATTTTTAGCTTATGAGAATTTCTTCACTTCCCTGTTCCAATCCTCCAACACTACCCATCCCAGTTACAACTACATTTCCAGATTCATGGAGGGTCTAGGATGATCTGAGGTAAAATACCTCTAAAGAGGATATATGGATACTACATGAAGTATAATACTTTGACCATCTGGGTATTGGGGGATCAATTTCCCCCACCTATATTTCAACAAAAGAAGATCTAGATGAGGTGGCTGCTTACTTGAATGAAATAGACAAATGCCTTCACGCCTCTAAAGATTGGAATTAATGGTTCAAATGAGTAACATTTATGGAAGTAATAATATGGTTGATTACCATATAAGGAGAGGTTGTTTTATCCACAAACCCTGAATTTAATTTACTTTATAGTGGAGACACTAAAGGCCCCCATTTTTTTAACATTGTAAGAGCTTGTACGGTCTCGGAAAATGGTTCTTTCCCAAATTTATTCCCCTCAAGGAACTATAACTACTAAGTGTACACCTTTGATTTTGGGGGGTGTTTCTCAAGGATCTATAGAAGCCGAAGAGCACATAGAAGAAGTCATCATAGACTCTTCCAAGGAATTTCCTCTTTTGGCTCCCCTAGGGTTCTTATCCAGGAACCAACTCCACAACAAACCACGAAACACAAATAGGCATCCCAACTTTTTAGACACATCGAGAGGGGAATCACAAGTAATTTTCTATTCACCTGGTTATCGAACTATGTGCCCTTATCTTGTTGACTCACTATTATATTTGAATTTTGATGCATATCCCATCAGCAAGCTGGTGGAAGTTGCTCAAGTATCTGTGAATCATGTTGCCTTTATTGCAGAGGAAGAGCCACCATCAATTGTGATTAATCAAAGTAGAGAAAAATGACTATCCAAAGATACCTAGGGTGTTTTCGACCCTTTAGAAATTCCTACTCTTGATAAAAAAACTCTTACTCAATGATAGAAGAACATACATAAATTGAGTCCTCTATTGAACATGTTGATCTTGTTCTTAGGGATAAGGAAAAGAAACTTTTTATTATAGGGGATGAATCAAGTGAAGAGGCCCAAACAACTTTGGATGTTAGAGAGACTCCAAATCTTGAGTGACCCATCGTTCTTGATCAAATGGACTTTACCCCTTTAGAGGGAGTCCCCTCGAAGATTGATGCTCTACTTACACATGTCAATTATTCCTCTATATAATCCAAAACCACAGGGGCGATATTTTCCCAACTCTTGAAAAAATATAGCTAGATATTGTGCCGATTTCCCCAATTATGAGAGAATTTTTGTTATCGGCCCCCAGAATCTCAAAACCAGTACCCTTTTCTTGAATGATCATCGATGCATGCATGATATCGGTGATCGGCCTTCTATGGGATGTCCTGGAGGTTGATGATCTAGTTAGTCAGGGTCTGAGGCCATTCATGCCCTTAAGAGAGCATGGGGCACAACTGCTAATTTAATATGTGGTGCCACCTTCACCATCCAGTGATGTTATCAGGGTGGTGGAAGGTATTAAAGCATTAGTAGACATTGGATTGTTATCCAGACTCTTGATCACACTTTTTTTCATAAGTCGATGATATTTACTCATCTTTCCTATACATTCAGGACTAAAACCACAGGTGTTAACAATTGCGGCAGACACTTCCTTTCTACCCCACGTTGTAATCATTAGAGGTGAAGCTTCTGAGGAGCCGAGTCATGTTGCAGTCGTTGAATCAAGACCATTTCTCATAAATTTCATCCCTGAATATATTTATTTATTAGGGAGAGGCTCTGAGACTAATCAAGAAGGCTTGGTCAACCTTTATCCCATCTTCTAAAAGGAATGGAAGAATGTTTGGAGGTTAATATCTTAGACTCCATTTGATGAGATGCCAAAAAAATTTCAAAAAATTCACCACTAGTTTGGGGTTTTGTGATTCGAAAGTGTTGACTATCATGGTGTTTATGATATAGTGAGATAAGTGGTTGCTTCCAGGGAAGTGGATGGCACACTTGAATCTCAAATTTCCACTACAGATTCGATGTCTCATATTGATTCTATGAGTAAAATCTTAATTGACGAAGCTTCCAATCAATCAAGATTGGTTGATAGGATAAAAAAGAATCTCCCAAAGAATGAGTCCTTAGTTGAGAAACTTGACTAGGAAGTGGTTAAGTAGAGATGAAAGGTGGAGAGACTTAAGAAGGATCGGTCAAAAGCCACGGTTTCCATTGAGGAAGGATGATGGTAGGTGGAAGAGGGAGAAAGGTCTGGCCTTGAAGCTGTGAGGGATGCAGAGGAACTACGGGAAGGTGTGGAGGCTGAGACTGTGAACATGTTAAAACATTGTCATGCCATTGAGGAGTCAAATCCATTGTTGATAAAGCTTTTCCATATCTGCCAAACATCTCTTGTAATGATTATTTCCCACCTTCAAGGCGAGGCTCCAGATTGTGGATGCCCTCCATATATCTATGGAATAAAATAGAACTATTTTTTCTTCCCAACTCTCCTCCTTTACCTCCTTCCTAAAATGTCAATTAATCAAAACTGACCATATGAAAAACATTTTGATTATATATAACCTGAATCGTGATTCAGAATAAGTAATCTTGATATAAATAAATCATTCTCTCACTTTTTTTTATGTTGAGGGACTTAGTGAGTGTAGTTTGACTACTATCGGGTTTATATAAAAATCCACATGAACTTTGTTCCTTTTTCATTATAAGACTATTTTTCCTAATCCTAATTTGGTATGGGTTTAGTGGGTACAAATCGACTTTTTATTAGGCTACCATTTTTGGGTTTCCGACCCAAAAAGCGTTATGTCACTTTTAAATATTTTATTTCTTTATATTTTTGCCTAAACTATACATATTATAGGTTTAATGAGATGGTACTTAACTATTATACAAGGGTTAACTTTGTGGGGTTTCACTTTTGTGAGTATTTCATATTTTCCATGGATTGTTTATAGTGTTTCCAATTAGACTCATTAATCATGTTTTAGGTCAATCAACTTTTGCCAAAATTGATGGGTCATGGGCCCCAATTTGGGACTCATCAGCCAGGAATATCCGAATAACTTTTAGAAATGAATGAGGGATTTTTTTTGTCTTTGAATTTGAGAGCATTGGATATATGTGGGGCATGGGATCCATTTTGTGCATATGATAGTGGGGATGGACTTTCGTGGGGATGGACCTTCCCTTAGATGATGGCTGTTTTGTAGGAAACATATGTAGATCCACCAAGGCATGATGTGCATAGTCAAACAAAGGTGTCCACGGGACACTCGCCATCTTTTTCTAATGGCTTGGGAGATTTATAATAATTATGTATTTGTTTCATGGATTGAAGACCATAATGTTTTCCTATTGATGAACTAATATTTCAATGTGAAAAAAGAGTTTATATTAGTTTTGAATGAGAAACTTCTCCCACATGAATTTGGCTTGTGTAAAAGAGGGTTGATGAATGGTATAGTTTAACCTCACACAACTAGGGGACTTGAAACATATTGTTGGAGATAATTTTACTCTAAACAAGATAGAGTAATTGATTTATCAGTTCAAATAGAAATTCTTTTCATCTTTGGTCATTTGAAAGGGTAAATACGTAAACTCAAATTCATGGGGTTTTTGAATTCTGGAAGTTTGATGGGACATAAATTTCATAAGGGGTTATATAAATAGGAAAGGAATATCGTGATGATGAATTTTTATTTGGATGACATATCATTTGTAGGAAAAATATGCAGATCCACCAATAAAAGATTTAAATAGTTAAAAAATGGTGTATGTAGAAAAACAGGCTTCTATATCTGATGTCCATGTAGAATTATGGGGATTGAGACCTTTCTAGTCAAAGAGTATGACTTGAGAAAGGGGGTGTGCCTAAATATGAAAGGGTGAATTTATTTGGTTGAACATTACATGGGAAACTAGAAATAAGTGGGGAAATTTTATATTTCTATACACAGATCAAATTCATGCATAGGGATATGGGATCTTCATTTTGCAGAAGCCTTGAGTAACCAGAGGTAAATCCGGCAAGTATGTTCTGATAAATCTAGGACGTGGGTGAGAAAAAGAATGTAAACAATGACATTGACGGTTATTGAATCAGAAGGGATGTCATGGGTTATGGGAGCCACTAGGCGTACCGAGGTAGGGAATGACTATTCTGAGGAAGAGTTTTCCTTGGTAGATGGTTGTTTTGTAGGCAATATATACAGAGCCACCAGGGCATGATGTGCATAGTAAAAAAAAGGTATATGTAGGATGATTTATTTCCATCTCTGATGAAAATAAAGGATTATGGGGATCCAAGATCACTCAAATCATGAAGCTTTATGTGTGGAAAGATTTTATCTAGATACATTAGAATCATATGGGATCAGATTCAACCATGCGATCAAATAATCCCATACATATATCTATCTCATATGTAGGGTGAGGCATCTATTCTATCATTGGAGTAACCTATATTTTAATGTCCTACGATCATGACCAGGGGTTCCTTATTATAGAGGGGGAACCATAACATGACTTTTAGGGTCGTTATACTAGTACCAAAATCATGGACTAAGTTACAATGATTCCATTGTGGATTTCCTTATGAGGTCCCTGAGTTTATATAATCTATGATAAATGTGAGAAACAATGGATGACACAGATTCTAGGTCAACACATAAGAACGGCATAATCATTGGCCGAGTTCATTTTATTCTTAGACTAACATCGTGCAGTTTAACATCATCCAACAAGGATAAATTCCACACATGTTATAACCTTGTGGGGTGTATGTAGAGTAATTACTACATGAAATAAGGGAAATATAATTAACCTTGAGTAGTCCAGTAAATAGTACTTTTTTGGGTATTCTCTTCTTTGTATCAATCAGTGCATATAGAAGGGGACATTTTAATATTTTTTGTGGATGAGTCCAGATCATAGGATTTGAGTATCACTACACATCTCATAAGGGGGATCCAAGTCATGAAATATTCCCAATGAACATTCCTTACGGAGTTCTAGCCCACACATATGAAGGAAATACATCTTGTCTTTTGAGGATAATCTAGGATAAGAATATAAGCATTTTCATTGTGTTGTGCAATTTAATATTGTGCATCCATGATAGTTATGGTAATTTAGTTTAACGTTGTGTGGTAAGGACATTGGAAGCATAGTTTACAATCATATTGTGGGGGAAACATGTCACAAAGAACATATATAACTATGAGTTGATCATGGTCAGGATATTCTGATATTCCTCAAACACGAGAGATGATAGAAGGTGTAAACTATAGTCCCAGGGGGGCCTTGGATCAGGAGAAATTTCATGTGATTTGGAAGCCATTGGGTGTATGAAAGTAGGAAAATCCTCTCATGAGGATGAATTCTACATTTATAATAGTCCTTTTTTAGGAAACTTATGCAAATCCACTATGGATTGATGTGCATAGTCAAACAAAGGTGTCTGTAGGACACTGGCCTTCCACTTCTGATGTACATGAATGTTTATGGGGACCCAAGAATTATAGTTGTAAGAAGTTTGATGAATAGAAAAGATGTGTCAAGGAATGTATGAAATATCTAGACCATGATTAGCCATGAACTATGGAATCGTCAGCATAGATCTGACTCATATGTTGGGGGAAGCATTCTCTTTTGACTCCTTCTTAGTATCAAAATTTAGATATGGAATTTATATAATATATTTGCATTTTATTATTCAGGAAATTGGGGGAATGTTTGGGATAACATAACACTGAGAATTAGGCCACACGTGATTATTGAAGAACCGTATAGTTTAATGGCATGTAGTTAGGTACTTTAATGGATTCCCCTATGCAATTCTATCCTATACATTATGGAAGGGAAATTTTTTAATGGTGGATGGACCAAGATTTCATGTCAAGGTGTCACTACGTATCTTGTAAGGGTAGGAATCAACCTAAATGTAGTTCTGGAAGGTTCCATATTGTTTAACATTCTGTGGGAAGGATGAAGGTAAACCGATGTGAATTGTAACCATATTGTGGATAGGCCTGAAATCTAGGATTTGTGCATCATGATGTATCCCATTGATATAGGGATCAAGTCATGTGTAGTTATTAAAATTCCCTCCTTGTATAAGTTTATTCCATTAATAGGGTGGGGGTATTTCATCAGGTGTTAATGGATGGGCCAGGATATACGATCCTAATATCATTATGCATCTTGTGAAAGCAAGAATCAAGCCGTACATAGTTCTAAAATTTCCCTATAGGGGTATAGTCTAGGCATAGGGAAATGAGAGGGAATTTTTCTTTGATTGGGGGATTGGACAAGATGTTATGTCTGAGAGACACTACGTATCCTACAAGGTAAGGAATCAAGACATACATAATTCTATATACAATATGCTCCTTGTACCTCTTTGACTCGGTCATAGGAGTAGGGGAATTTTGGTTTCATCCTCAATGTGTGTCAGGTCTATCGCATTCCTCTGTGATTTGTATATTCAAGGGGGACCTTACCACCAATCCTAAGCTCACACGAGTTATAATCAATGTGAGAAACAAGGATTGATAAGGATTTCCCTCTTAATTTGTGGTGATAGTGAATATAATCGGGGAATTATATTTCATGTTATGGCTAGGCCGAGATCGAGGGTTTTGGCATTGTTATGTATCCCAATGATGAATGGTAATCAAGCCACACGTAGTTCTATAATTACCTTACTATATAGGTCTAACCCATCCATATAAAGGTGGAGGGTGGTGTTTTCTTTCCCTACCATGAATTTGAATTATATGCGATAGATTTCTAGATGGGACACAATACTTACCATGCAATTTAATGTATTGTGGTAAGGAAAATTTTGGCCTTAAAGTTTAACGTTACGCAGTGAGGATGATTGATCAAGCATTTTCACATCATGCGATAAGAATGATTTATGTTGTTGTGTATTTTTTTATCATACAGCTAGGATTGTTTCATCGTTCTATACGAAATATTTCTTCAAGAACCTTTCATTGGTAGGGGATATGGTGGGATCCCATCCATTTAAATCAAGGAATATTCTCCATTGGAGTATACCATGTGTACGACATATGTTCCCTCCCATTTTGGATCCAATTTTGGGGGCTTCTTCCCGAGTATCCTCAGGGTTATGAGGACTAACACCATTTCCCCTTTGAGGAAAGATTGTAGATGAACCATTTTTTATGGATCTTGTGATCTGATTATAGTAGATTTATAAATGGTGAAATTTATGAAACCTTTTCTCTTCTAGTTTCTCCACCTCATCAAACCATTTATGAGATGTCTTATCTATGGAAAATTGACCACAAATGACAACACGGAGAGATGAAACATGAACTTTGATGGGAAAAACTACCTCTATCTCATATACCAATGAGTATGGTGTCTCTTGGGTGGAAATGTGGGTCGTGGTCCGATAATCCCATAAAGAATAGAGGAGCTTGTTCGGCCACAGTTTATTGTATTTTTTTACCATCTTCTACAGTATGATGGAAAGAGTCTTGTTGAAATCCTCTATATATCGGTTGGCCACTACATGGCAGCGGGATTAACTGTTGCCTTTGATTCCATATTCCCGATATAGCTTTTTGAAACTTTGTAGAGCAGAAATTGGTACCATTGTCCATCAATTTTGTATGAGGGACACCAAATATGGTAAGGATGATGTATTTCACAAAGATAATTTCTCTTCTTGTACTATCCTCTTTAAGGGGTACAACTTCATCCCATTTGGAGAAGAATTTAGTTTCTATAAGAATGAACATTAATTGTATGGTGTAACGTCCCGGTTCCGGGTGACACTCAACGGGTGCCCCGAACCCGGTTCACCACGTGACCTCAAGCCCATTTCTCCAAACACTAGAGGCTATCGACTAGCAGTGAGGGCCCATGTCTGATAGTGGGGAAACTATTCCCTCATTTGTCAAAGTGCAGTGTAGCGGAATACGAAATAAACCATACATCAAACAACGGAAGCAGTAAAACATACACAACTGAAATAAACAACAGTAGTGGATACAACCAACAGTATATAAATAATGATTCTACATGTATCAATTTTTAAGAAAACATCCTGAACATGTTATACATCAATACAGTACAACAGAAATCAGAGTACAGCGAAACAAAGCAAAAACAGTGGGTAGCGGCATCGTGAGCCTAGGCTCGGTCCCATGCCCTCCTACTCCTCAACAGCAATCATGTACCTGTATAGGGACTCTTGCACCTATCCACACCTACAGCAACGTAATTTGTTTGGGCTGAAAAGTGTTACCCAAACATGGTGTGAGAAATATATCTCAGTATGCACCCACCAAAGGCTCGTGCCCAACTGCGTGTAAGCATGCAACAATAGTGTGCAATAGTAAAATTCAATAAAGTAAGAAGTACTAACATATAACTAACATAGCGGTTAAATTTACATTTTATTATTTATTTAATCCATTAAATATTAGAAATCACCATAGTGCATTTCTAAGTAAACAGTCCATGTCCACAGACAAGAAAAACCTTACCCTCAGGTAATCAGAATCCAACCCACAGGTATTTCCCTCAGGTGTAACAGATATTTTCCCTCAGGTGTAGGTAGTGTCGCCCTCAGGCATAGAGTCTATATCCCTCAGGCATGGAAGAAGTTTCCCTCCGGCCGAAATAACTACTGCCCTCAGGCTAAATAGTGCAGAGCCAACAGGCTAATCACAACAACGCCCTCAGGCTAAACAGGTAATCGGGCCATGCCCAACACGTAAACAAGCAGTAAAAAAGAAATTCCTCTCAAGGAAATCCAAAAATTACTACTATAAAGGCATACCCTTGGGTATCCTGGCCAAATGGATAAACAGTGGAACACACCCCAGGGGTGGTTCCAGATCCAAGCAACGATCCCAAATAGCAGTTTTACAATTTATTCAATTACCTATACAGTTCTAGGTTGTTAAAAATAGCCATGGCCTCAACCACACGACACCCCAACATGGGTTCATGGCACAAAAACACACGGTAGTTGGAAAACTAAACACCCAGCCACCTACCTTATACGCCAATGAGCAATATACACGAACGTCGGTTCCAGAAACATCCAAGAATGATGTAGATCTGACAAAGAATAAAACCCGCTAAAATGTAAATAACTTCTGTTAGGGAAAGAATTGTTATGAACCACACCATGAGAACATAGGGTTTACCCGTGCGGTTCCAACGAGATCGTCCGAAGCAGAATCAGATTCCAGACGTGTGCCCGGTGGATCTCCAAAGGTTCGACCGTCCTCTCCTGAGATATCTTCCCGTTCTAAGTCTTCCCTGTGAACAGGGGAGGCTACTGCCCAATTTAAGCGGAAAACAATTACACGGCATTTACTTGGAAGTACATGGCATGTACTTCCTTCATTTAACTGTTCCTCTGGCAGCACCGCCACACTGTTCATCCGTCGACATGGGTACACGACATGTACTCCCGACTACACGGCATGTAATGTCGTCCAGCGGGCGGCTGCTCCACCACCTTATTGTTTTGGCCTGCCGACTGACTACACAACGTGTAAAGGACCACTACATGGCGTGTAGTCGGTTCCTACACCCTTCATCTCCAACATGGCTACTTGACCGGTGTACTCCTCCCACACGACCATAAGTACACGGCGTGTGGAAAAAGTACACGGTGTGTACTTCCAAAATTTAGTATTTTTTCCATTTTCTATATTCTTCTCAAAAACACTTAAGGAATAGAGAAAAGAAGAAGCCCATACCTCAAAATAAGAACCGGGTTCTTAAAATCTTCCCCCCTTATATCAATTCGTCCATGAATTTCCCTTCCAAGGGTGGTGAGGATATAGCCGTGAACAACTCTGGCCACTAAGGACGTACGTCGGTCTCCCACTCCCAGGTTTTTTCCTGCACTCGGCCATGCTGCCATAGCACCCATACGAGATGAACTGACCAGCCTCAGAGAACCTTCGTGCTCCTGTCAACGATACAAATCGGATGCTCCTCAAAGGATGCATCCATCTGAAGCTCAACCTCCTCTGGCTGAAATGTGTGAGATGGGCCTGAATGATAGTGGTGCAACTATGATACATGGAAGACGTCATGCATGGCTCAGTACCTCTATGGTAACTGCAACCGATAAGTAGCCATCTCGACACTCTCCAGAATCTCAAATAGCCCCACATACCTCGATGAATGTTTACCCTGTCTCCCGATCCGCTTGTGTCCTAACCTTGGCGAAAAACGCAAGAAAACCTGACCCCTGACAACGAACTCCAAAGGTCATATGTGGCGATCAGCATATGACTTCTGACGAGACTGTGCGGTAGCCATCCACTTCTTAATCAATTGGACCTTCTCAGAAGTCTCCTGCACGAGACGTGGTCCTAGTAAACATTCCTCACCTGCCCCTAACCAGCACAAAGGTGAACGACATGGCCTACCATATAAAGCCTCGTATGGTGCCATCTCAATAGTCTCCTGAAAACTGTTGTTATAGGAAAACTCGACTAGGGGTATGTGCTTCTCCCAAAAGCCCCCAAATCTAGGACGCATGCTCGAAGCATGTCCTCTAACACCTGTATCATACACTCCAACTTGCCATCTGTCTGAGGGTGGTATGCTGTGCTCAGAAGCACCTGTGTACCCTGTGCCCTCTGAAAACTCTTCCAGAAACAAGATATAAAGCGGAAGTCCCTATCTGAAACGATAGAACGAGGGACCCCATGAAGACGTATGATCTCTCGGATATAAAACATTCCGATCTCGTCAACACCAAAGGTCTCCTTGATCGGAAAAAAGTGAGCTACCTTCATGAGTCTGTCCACAACAACCCACATGACATCATTGCCCCTAGGTGACCTCAGCAATCTAGTCACGAAATCCATCGCGACATCATCCCATTTCCACTCCATAATGGGTAACTGCTGTAACAGTCCAGCTGGTCTCTGATGCTCTGTCTTTACCTGGTGATTGGTGGAACATCTCGTAACATAACCAGCTACATCTCTCTTCACACCCCCCCACCAGTACTGATGTCACAAGTCCCGGTACATCTTGGTAACCCCGGGATGAACTGGCCAAGCTGAAGCTTCAAACTCCCGCATCAGCTCCCCACGTATATACCCCGGAACCCATACGCATCCATGGAAACACAGTACTTCATCATCGCCTATCGTCCAACCAGGTGGATGGTCCACACTTGCCACTGACTCCCGTAGAACTAGGCCTTCTGAATCAGATAGATGTCTCATCCTCACTCTATCTAGGAGGGTAGAGGTCACAACTAAAGAGGAAAGACAAGTCTACCCCTGACTGTCGTGCACCTCCAAACGCATATCAGAGAACAAAGCCATAAGCTTCCACTCACCACTGGCCTCCTGCACATCCTGTAACTGAGTCTTCCTGCTCAGATCATTAGCTACTGCATTACCTTTTCCAGGTGTATAGGTAAGCTCAAAATAGAAGGACTGTTGGTACTCGACCCACCTTCTCTTCCTCAGATTCAGGACATGATGAGTAAATATATACTTGAGGAATTTGTGGTCAGTGAAAACCAAAAAATTATCTCCCAATAGATAATGTCTCCAACAGCGCAATGCATGCACAACTGCAGCCAACTCGAGATCATACATCGGGTAATTCCTCTCATGTCGCCTCAACTGCCGAAACCCATATGCAACAACTCAATCGACCTGCATCAACACTGCTCCCATCCCAATACCTGATGCATCATAGTAAACTATATAGCTCTTCCCCTACTCGAGGAGTATCAGGATCGGTGTTGATGTCAACATTCCATTCAAATCCTGAAAGGCTGTCTCACAGTCTTCTGTCCACACGAACTTCACACCCTTCTTAGTCAAACCCGTCAATGGAACTTCTAAGCGGGAGAAGTCCTGGATGAAACGTCTATAGTAACCAGCCAACCCTAAGAAACTCTGTATGTAAAACATGTTCTTAGGATTCTCCCAGGAAACTACTTCTCTTACCTTCTCTAGGTCCACTGCAACTCCTGCCTTTGAGATGATATGACCCAGGAAGTGAATCTGGTCCATCCAAAAGTGGCACTTTGAGAGCTTAGCATATAGCCAATACTCTCTCGGTGTACTCAATACAATCTCAATATGGGTGGAATGGTCATGTCGAGTGTGAGAGTACCCCAATATGTCATCCACAATTACTACGAAAAAAGAATCCAGATAAGGATAGAACACACGGTTTATTAGAGCCATGAAAACCGCTGGCGCGTTCGTGAGTCTAAACGGCAGAACCGTGTACTCTTATAGACCATAGCTGCTCCTGAAAGCTGTGAGAGGTATGTCAGATGGTCTAACGCCCAACTGATGATATCCAGATCTCAAGTCAATTTTCAAGAACACTCATGCTCCATGAAGATGATAAAAAATATCATCAATCCTCGAAAAGGGATATCATTTCTTAACCGTCAACTGGTTCAGATTCCGATAATCCACACAGAGTCTGAGAGTACCATCCGCCTTTTTCGCAAAAAGGACCGGAGAACCCCAAGTAGAAGTACTGGGTCAAATAAAACCCTTTGCTTGTAACTCCTCTAACTGCCTCTTGAGCTCCTTCAACTCAGGTTTAGCCATCCTATAAGGAGTAATGGACACCAGTGCTGCTCCTGGAACAAGATAGATAGAGAAATCCACCTCTCTCTCTGGAGGTAGACCCAAAAAGTTTTCCGGGAAGACATCCCTAAAATGATCAACAACTGGTGGGAAATTTGTCTGACAAGACCCCTGATCATCCAGATATAAACTCGCCATCTGGGTTGTGACTCCACCTCGCCCACAATGTTCTGGTCCAGCTTGACTTTCCTGAACATCCCATTCTCCCTTGTATAGAAACTCTCCGCCCTCTAGTGACGTGAAACGCACCCTAGGATGATAGAATTATACAAAGGCTCCAAAGGGAACCAACCAGTATATTCCGAGAATGATGTCATAGCTCATCATCTCTAAGACAAAGGGAAACCAAAGAAAGTGACACCCACAAACCTCAAGGGGGTACTCCTTGTACTGATGTACACCAGCCGTTCTAGTCCCCAACGGTGTGTCAAGCGTCATGATATCAGAAGAAGTAGAAACAAAGCGCCCAATGCTCTCCACAATGGGTACATATGTGAAACTATGTGTAGCACCCATATCGAAAAGTACTGAAGATAAGACAGAAGCTACTAGAATAGTACCTCTGACTGTAGAAGGTCCGGGATCCTGCTTCTATTTGGTCTGTTGCACTGCTTAAGCCTACCCAGTGCCATGGCCCTACGACACAGCCTGGCTACTCTAAGCTGTCCCGCCCTGCTACCTCTGAGATCCTGGTGTCTGGCTACCATGGCCACAACCACCATCTCTACCTGCGCGCACTGATGTATTCTAGTTCCTGGACTGGTAAAAAGCCACTGGTCCGGCTCCCGCATGCGGAGTCTTTACAGAACCCCTCTCACTAGCCACTGGTGGAAACACCCTACAAAAGCATGGCAGATGACCCATCTTACTGCAAGCTCGACACTCCACTGGGTCTCGTGGTCACTACTGTATCTTGTACCCCTCTCTACCACACTGGTAGCACCTGACCGAGCCACCTGAAGAAGCAGCTTGGCTGGTACTGCCGCCCTGAGAGAAGTCTATCTGTCTCTTCCTCTTGCCAGTAGAAATAGTACCAGTAACTGGTGTTGAACCACCCTAGACCACACCACTATCTTCCTGCAGGTTCCTCTCTGTAATCAGCGCCTAGTTCACAATAGCATGTACTGAAGGAAACCTTAAAACATTCACCAGAGCTCGGATGTCATACCGATGACCATCCTCAAAACGTCTGGCTCTCAATGTCTCATCACCCACCAGTACAGGTGCAAAACGCTGAAGCTCCGTAAAATGAGCAGAGTAATCCATCACAGACATAGTGCCCTGCTGCAGATTCATGAAATCCTAAGCTCTATCTACCCTCAGTGTCTCTGGGAAGAAAAATTCATAGAATACTGCCTGAAAGTCTTCCCACGCCATGTCCCTGTGATGCTCTGACTGGGTGGTAACATCCCACCACCTCTTGAAGGAATCATATAGTATATAAGTCACGATCTTGACCCTCCACCCTCGAGGCATCTCAAGATGTTCTAAAATAGTCTGCATAGACCCCATCCAAGACTCCGCAGCCTATGGTCCGCTATCCCCTGAAAACGTAGGCAGATGTTGCTGCTGGAAGATATGTGTCAGCTCGGCCATAGATGTGGCAGCTTGCGGTGCTCCCTGAAAGGTTTGCATGAACCACATAAATCCTTCATGGAACTGCACCTCCACGCCTATATCTGATATAGCAACTGGTGCCGCATCTGGCTCTACTAGAGGATCAACTGGTAGCCCAGGTTCCACCATCTCTTGAGTATAATCATCGTCGATCTCCTGGCGAACAACACGCGGTCATCTAGGTGGCATGAACCTACAAGGTCAACAACACACCTTAGTTCAAGATTATTAAGACTGAAAACGAAGGAACCAAAAAGTGAACAAGAGGAGGAAGGCATTTCAATATTTTCAAAACAAGACTACATGATGTGTATACTGACTACATGACATGTACTTGACTTCCCATCCCCTGCCCGGGTCCTTCGACATGGCTAAGCCACACGACTCCCGTTGAATATAAACTAAATGGTGTGTATAATTACTACACAATGTGTATGTTGTTATTTTCCAACTGCTCGTGTCTTTTGTGACACAGCCGACTAATCATCTTGAAACTACACGGCGTGTTACACCCGAACACGGCGTGTAGATCGCCCCATTTCCCCTAGCCACATGACTATCACCACATGGTCTGTCCTCGGATAAGACTACATGGTGTGTCCCAAAGGTACATGGTGTGTTCAAGGAATGGTGACACTGACCCATGTTGTTGGTTACATGGCCGAGTCCCCAAGTCACACTACATGGCATGTTCTTCATTGACATGGTGTATTCTATAAAGGAGTTCATTGACCCGTGTTGTTGGTTACATGACTGGACTCTGGGTCAACACTACACGGCATGTACAAAAGATACACGACATGTTTGATCCAAGATCATCCCTTCACTGTGTCTCCACCAACACAGTTTGTGACATGGGAAGAGACTGTAGAACATGTACTTTGGGTACACGGCGTGTACTCCAAAAGTTTATTTTTCTTCCTGAACAGAAGGCCATACACAATGTTTTTAAAGTTCTACATGGCGTGTATACTGGTTTTCCAGATAGTATGCCTCAAAAACATCTCTAAAACCCTGAAAATACTGAAAAACAACACCTAGGTGTCAAATTACGACCCGTGAGGGCCCTAACTCCCCAAGAATCAAAGTTTGACCTCTTATCTGTGTTATTTCAAAAGAAACAGTCAATGATCCAACAAAATCCAGTAAATGGGGGCCCATACTCCCCAAAAACCAATGTTTGGTGTCCATTATATAAACATGCTCAAATAATAATACCCTATCAAACAGAAGGTATTTATCAAATCATCTATCACAACAACACGCTTTTCTAGCAGAACAACTATCACAACAACATGCAATTTATAATTCACCTACACAGCATGGAAACTATGCATGGAATGTGATATCTAGCATGTGCCTATATGATGCATGAGATGAAATACCCTCATCTCATTGGGTTGCAACTAAATAGAACCCATAGATAAAATATCGCAGCACAATCACAAGTGCGTCACCCAACAGTGAAATCAAGTCAACTGTAAATTGCAAAATCAGTAAAATTGCAATAAGAGGTAAATTGGTTTTTTCCCTGTACTTGGGTTAGCTACGCCCGGGCACAACTTATTACCAACTACCGTTCGTCCTATCCCTGACTACGTCTCCAAATAGTAATTCAATTAAAAGAACCGCTCTAATACCACTTTGTAACATCCCAGTTCCGGGTGCCACTCAACGGGTTCCCCGAACCCGGTTCGCCACATGACCTCAAGTGAATTTCACCAAACTCCAAAGGCTGCTGACTAGCAGCGAGGGCTCAGGTCTGAGAGTGGAGAAACTATGCCCTCATTTGTCAAAGTGTAGTGCAGCGGAATACGAAATAAATCATACATCAAACAGGGGAAGCAGTAAAACATACACAACTGAAATAAAAAACAGCAGTAGATACAACCAACAGTATATAAATAATGATGGTACATGTCACAATTTATAAGAAAACAGACAAAACATGTTATACATTAATGCAGTACAACAGAAAGTAGAGTACAACGAAACAAAGCAAAAACAGCGGGCATCGGCATCGCGAGCCTAGGCTCTATCCCATGCCCTCCTACTCCTCAGCATTAATAATGTACCTGTATAGGGACCTTTTCCCCTATCCACACCTACTAAAACGTAATCTGTTTGGGCCGAAAAGCATGACCCAAATAGGGTGTGAGAAATATATCTCAGTAGGCACCCACCAAAGTCCCGTGCCCAACTGCGTGTACGCATGCAACAACAGTGTGCAATAGTAAAATGAAATAAAGTAAGTAGTACTGAAAAGTAACTATCTTAGTGGTTAAATTTCCATTTTATTATTTATTTAATCCATTAAATATTAGAAATCACCACAGTGCATTTCTAAGTAAATAGTCAACGTCCTCAGACAAGCAAAACCTTACCCTCAGGTAATCAGAATCCAACCCGTAGGTATTTCCCTCAGGTGTAACAGAAATTTGGCCTTAGGCGTAGGTAGTTTTGCATTCAGGCACAGAGTCTACTGACCTCAGGCACGGAAGAAGTTTCCCTCAGGCCGAAATAACTACTACCCTCAGGCTAAACAGTGGACAGCCCACAGGATAATCACAACAACGCCCTCAGGCTAAACAGGTAATCAGGCCATGCCCAACACGCAAACAAGCAGTAAACAAGCAATTCCTCTCAAGAAAATTCTACAATTAATACATTAAAGGCATACCCTCGGGTATCCTACCCAAACAGCTAAATAGTGGAACACACCCCTGGGATGGTTCCGGATCCAAGCAACGATCCCAAACAGCAGTTTTACAATTTATTCAATTACCTATACAGTTCTAGGTCGTTAAAAATATCCATGACCTCACCCACACGACACCCCAACACGGGTTCATGGAACGAAAATTTAAAAAACACACGGCAGTTGGAAAACTAAACACCAAGCCACCAACCTTATACGACAACGAACGCTATACATGAGGTTCGGTTCTAGAAACACCCAAGAATGATGTAGATCTGATGAAAATAAAACCCTCTCAAACATAAATAACTTCTGTTAGGGAAATAATTGGTATGAACCACACCAAGAGAAGAGAGGGCTTACCCGTGTGGTTCCAACGAGATCGTCTGAAGTGGAATCGGATTCCAGACGTGCGCCCGACGGATCTCTGAAGGTTCAGTCATCCTCTCCCGAGATCTCTTCTCGTTCTAAGCCTTACTTGTGAACAGGGGAGGCTACTTCCCATTTTAAGAGAAAAAAACAAAGTACACGACAGGTACTTCCAAGTACACGACATGTACTTCCTTCATTTAACTGTTCCTCTGGAGGCACCGCCACACCGTTCATCCGTTAACATGTGTACAAGGCATGTACTCCTGACTACACGATGTGTACTATCATCCAGCTGGTGGATGCTCCATCACCTTACTGTTTTGGCATGCCGACTGACTACATGGTGTGTAAAGGACCACTACATAGCGTGTAGTTGGTTTCTACACCCTTCGTCGTCGACATGGCTACACGCCCCGTGTACTCCTCCCACACGGCCAGAAGTACACGGCATGTGGAAAAAGTACATGGATTGTACTTCCAAAATTTAGGATTTTCCCATTTTCCATATTATTCTCAAAAACACTTAAGGAAAAGAGAAACAAAGAAGCCTGTACCTCAAAATAAGAACCAGGTTCATACATCTGGTTGTGGAGGGAGGATATGGTCCCACAACATATGTCCCCCATACGAAGAATGGCCAGGTGTAGCTAGATATGTGAAGAATCTCAAGGGGTTGGGGGATGAAATAGGATTGAATTGGCAAGAATGACAATTCTTGGTGAATTTGGCATAATCCTATATCATAGTGGGCCAATAGTATCCAAGTCTTTGAGTTTTATGGGAGAGATTGGATGTTGATTAGTGTGCTCCACAAGTTCTGGCATGCACTTATTTCATGATTGAAGTGGTCTATCCTCTATCAAATCACCTGAGAGGACTCTGTCAAGGCCTCTCTTATAGAGAACCTTTTCATGGGTTGCGCCATTTTACAGAACAAAATTTAATTCCCACCTCCAAATTTTTTTTCTTCCATACCTATCTGGTTAGAGTTCCCCTTTATGAAGTTAATTTTCAATGGGAGTCATCCAGCCAATGGTGTGACTGTAAGGCTTAGTAAGAGGGATAATCTCATCGATCTCTTCCATGTTGAGTTGAACAAACAACAATACCATCTAACAGTGGAAAAACTGATGAATGTGTCATCCAGTCTAGATTATACAGGGTTGTGGCTACCTTTTCAAATGTATTGAATCAGGAATTTTGTGACAGGGGGACATAAGTCAGTGCTGGTTTTGATGGAAATTCTTCAATCAGTTCTTGGACATGGATCATCAAAGGAACCAATAACTCCTTTTTAATTTCATAGTCACCATTGACCTTATTTTTTACCATCTTTGAATCACCTTTTATCTTTAGGTGCTCAGTTAGTTCTTGTAGTAAGAGCTCCAATCATACAATGAGGGCTGGGTATTATACCTTATTATTTTTTCACCCATCTGAAAGATGGAAAATGTTTGGTAAGAAAAAATATTAAGTAGATATGATTATAACTCCCATCCCCACTTTGTTGTTCTTTGGGTCCTCCATCCTTTTCCATGTTAGGATTTTAGAGGCACCGTCCAAATATATTTTCCATGCCTGGGATCCTTCTTAGATGGAGAATACTTCATCATTAGGAAGTTTAGTATTCAATGGGGTCACTTATCCCGAGGGGTTCTCTTCCATGAAATCTTCTAACGCCTATCCTTTGATGGATTTTTGGGGCACATACCATATGTAAAACTATAGTAGTACAACTACCCCCATTATAGGAATCCAGTTAATATAGGATGGATGTGGATAAACTTTAGCAGGTTGTAGTGGAAGACTAGATGGACCTCGTGCTACTGTAGGTAATGCCTATGTTTCTGAACTGAACATATTAAGGCCAGACAGCTCTTTTTGATATTTAAATATTGAGTCTCAGTATCGATAATTGTTCAGCTGAGGTAATAGATAATATTATCGCTTCCGACATCACTCTTCTATGCGAGGAAAGTGCCCAATGACCATTCCAAATATATCACATATAGAATGAGTAGTCTTCCCTTGAATGGTGGCATTAACATCAATGGGATTAGGAGATACCTTTTATAATTTTCAAATGCTTCTTGAAAATCATTATCCCACTAGTATGCGACCCATTTCTTCATCAACATGGTGAAATGAAAACACATACCTGTAATATTGTCTATGAAGTGTTGAATGTAGGATAGAGTTTTCTAGAGAACCCTACAAGTAGTGAGGTTGTGAATTGGTGGCATGAAGAGGATGGTTTTATCTTCTTAGGGTCTACATGGATGTTGTGATGACATACAATGAAGTTGTGGAATTTCTAGAGGTAAGGTCAAAAGAACCCATTTAGGGATTCATCTTTAGATCGTGTTGTCATAGTTTATTAAATATAATTTAACGATCTTTTAGGTGTTTCATGTGCTATCGGTATTTAACCATCAAGTCATCGATGTAGAACTTGAAAAATTTTCCCAGGAAGGGATTTAAAATGAGATTCATGGTGCGTTGGTATGGGGCGCCAACATTTTTCTTATAGAAGGAAATTACCTTGTAAAAGAATAATCTCTAGGGGGGTCTTTAGGTAGTTTCTTTTTCATATTCCTAATCCATTATGATCTAGTTGTATCCAGAGTATCCATCCATGAAAGAGAGGTCCTCATATAAAACGATCGTATCGATCAGAAATTCCGCGACCAGGATCGGGGAATCATCTTTCAGGCAGTGCTGATTAAGATCCTTGAAGTCAATTCAGAATCTAATTTATCCATTATTTTTTTAAAAGGGGAAATGTTTTCCATCCAGATTGGATATTGGACTTCTCTAATGAAGTTATCATTGATTATCTTGTCAAATTCAGGCTCTATTTTGGAATCAAGTGTCGGGTAGTCCTTCTGGAATCCTACTTGTAACCATGATGGTCTTTTGGTAAACCCAAGTGAATATTGGAAACCACATGATAGATTCCTAGAATTCCAATGAAGTTATAGGAAAATACATCTTGAATATTCTTTGGGAAGGAGGTGTATTATTTTTACTACCTGAAAGGCATTACCACACTAATCAAGATGGGTTGTTGGCCATCTTCAGTTCCCTAATTTATCTCCCTATGTTCATCGATTGTGGTGGAGATTATTTCATCAAAAGTGGGAGAGGCATCATTGAGATCTTCGTATTCTTATTTATATTCTTATTAATAATCTTAGTCATCTTATTACTCTTCTTATGGATAGACAATGATTTAGATGGACTCTCCAGCATTGGGAGAGGAATCACAATTCTAATTTTTATAAATCAAAACAGCTCCTTTTTCCCTACTGACTATGGGGAATATTCTGAAGAGGTTGAAATGGGGGGAGTGGAGGAGTTTCCTCGCTTTCTTTTAGTGATAGGACATTATCTTGTGCCATTTTGAGTACGTCAAAAACTGTCTGGATCCCCAAGGATTGGTTGAGGGAATTTTTGTTTGATCACTCACCATCATCATGGGTGACAACGTGATTTTTAGCAAAATTGGACCCATAGGCCATCACAGATATCATGAAGATGGTAGATTCTGTATCAACACTTCAAATTATGAATTCAAATTGATTGATGGATAATGAATACACTTCACCATGTTGTTTCAGGGGATCAAAAAGTTCCATTTACAATCCATTTGGGGCAGTGATCTAATCACTGTTGTTGGCCAAAGACTACTTATCTTTATGTTCATAGAACCCTGAATCATTGAAATGTGACTCGCAGGATTTGAATGGGGATTTATTGGTGTGCAATGTCTTTTTTCCCCTTTAGTGTCATACTTGATGCATAGATGGTATGATGTGGGGATTTCAGCGTGCTAATACAGCCATGGCCTCCCTAACAGGACATTGAAGATCATATTTGTATGCACTACTAGAATCTCAGAATCAGACATGGGGTCACCAGGTCACGTTTTTAACATGATTCTTCCCAAAGTATTTTGCTCATTTTTTCATATCCCATCAGAGTTGTGGCATAGGGTGTGATATTGTCCTCATCATAGCCCAAATGATGATGTGTCCTTAGTGGTATACGGTTAACTCCAGAGCCATTGTTGATGAAAATTTTCCGTATCTCAATGCCATTTATTATTTTGGACATATATGAGGGTATTAAGTGTCCCTGCATGATGGTGTATTCATCCTGATATGTGAAGGAGATGATAGCATGGAATTCTATGGGGTTGGTCTCTGTCTGATAGACTTGAGTAGCTGTTACTTCGACTTTGAATTTCTTGGGAAATAGTAAATCTTCAATGAGCACCTCTCTAAGGTGTGTAGACAGATTCAATGCATCTAGGATACATATATTTTCTGGTAGTAATGTTAGTTTCTTAATAATAACATATTTTTTCTCTAATGACCAAAAATTAATGGCTCGAGGATCCTCTTTCATAGGTGATTTAGGGACATTATCCCTATTGGTGGATGGGCTAACCTCTAGGATGGGAACTTATGGTGCTCCCATGCTCTATTTATTTGGCCGAATTGGTCAGACTGCATGATTTGGGTGATTAGACATATACTATTCCTCTGATGGATATTCCCATATTATTAGACTGGGATTTCTTCTGAAAAGGGCAGACAAACACATTGTTTCATGTTGTTTCTGTTGGAGGGTCCTTCTACGAGTTTCTACAACATTAACGGTTTGAGTTATGGTGTGGTCAGGAATTTGACTCCAATCACGAAAAATCCTTCAAGGAAACCCTCGACCTATGTGTCGTCTTCCTCCAGCATCCCGATTGGATGTGGGGAATTAAGGTTCATATCCATAGTCTTCATTAGATAAGAGGTCCATTAAGTGAATTAAATTAATGGAGTTGATGATCAGTTCTTAATCTGATAATGATTCTGTCTGATAGTCTTATTCAGATGGTGTTGTTTGGCTGGGTGATGCACATTGACTCATTTTGTGGGGTGGTGGCCATGCTCTTATGTGTGAAATAATGAATTCTAAAAGGTTAAAAGTTTACTTTTGTCTTAGTGTAGGTTCATCTTCATTCTACTACTTTCTTCCTTTCTGACCATATTTTCTCTTGGTCGGCTAGACCATGGAGGGTTGTGGGGATGATGATGATGGTTGTGTTGCATCGGGAGATATTGGGGGCTTGGTTGGTTGCTTCAAAAATTCTTGGAGGATTCCATAAGCTCAGTTGACGGTTTTACAATACATCAAACTGTTAATTTTTTGATTTATTTTTTGTTGACTATTTTCCACTCCACTTCCTCACATGGGTCTGAGGTAGAAACATAAACCACTTGTGGTGGTGGAGGTACTAACCTAAATTGTCTAGAATACAATATCTTATATAGGAGATCCTTGAATATGAATCTCTCTTGTATGGCGTGTCTAAGTATTAGGTGGTAGGGAAAATAATTTGGACGGTCATAGAGACCCACTTCATCATCTCCCTTTGGCTCCGGTAGCCAGAGAAAGTTGCAATTCATGGTGGCTATGAAGTATCCTGTGACTTGTTCATCTCGGAATGAGTAGACATTATTTCTTTTATCCTCAAACTAATTTCTTTTTTCACCCATTCTCTCATATCTCCAAGGTGGGGTGGATTCTGGAAACTAGTGGGTCATGCACGGTTTGGTTGTGTCCTCACAACTAGAGATGGTGCTGGGGGTGGCATAAGTGTGACATAAGAAACATCATCTTTTCCTGTTCTGTTTCTTGGGGCCACTCGAGACATAATATTGGTCTGATTAAAGTAGAATTATATCCTTTGGGAAATGGTGGAGAAATATCAAAACCCACTTGTGTTCTTTATTGGGATAAGTGGTGTCCACAATTCATCATAGAATTTATTGATGAACATAGTGAGAACTTTATCCTGAGGGAGTGACATGTTTAGGGAGTAAGTCATCCCTTTCCATCAAGCGATGATGTCTAAAACTATTTCATTCTCTCACTACTTGCAGTTCATGAGATCACTGACTATTGTTTTCGGAAATTTTGAACTAAAATAGAAGAGAAATTATCTTTTAAGATCCTAATATCTCATGATTGAGTTAGCCTGAAAACTAGTGTACCACATGAAAGTTTAACCTTTTAGATTTCACACAAAGAATCTAAGATTAACAGCCTCTTGTTTCTCCAAAGATTCCATTATGGGATCACAATTGGAAGAGTAGTGCAGAAGATACTGTTCTTAGTCTCCTGAACCATTGAACACTAAAAATATAGGATTCCTGAAATTTGTTGGAGGTGAGATGTTGCTCACCTAGTTAGTGTAAGACATCCATTATAATTATACTATAGTGTGCCTCCCTTCAATGGATTCCAGTGGAGATATCAATTGCTTAACAATATTGCAGATCAATTGATCCATATCTTGTTGTACATGATCATGAATAGGTACAGCAGGGGGAAATTTTGGATGTGTCGATGCTACTGGGCCTTGAGGTAGATACCCTGTCTGGTGAATCCATTGTGGATTTTCCTAAATATATTCTGGTTTCTTCCCTAATGGAGATAAATCTTGATATCCTACCGGGATTAGGTTTAGGTATAATGATGGTCCTGTATCCACCCTGAATGAGCCTTCCATCATTGACTCATTAATCAGGATGATCCCATGAGGGAGAGGGACATTTGACGGAAGTGTGTGTTGACACTCCACCTGAGGAACATATCCAGTAGGATGACCTGATTTTAACTACTCAACATCGAGTCGGCTCAACTCTTTAACTTCTTCCTCCTGCATGGAGAATATGTCCTCAAGAATAGGGGAATCCTCTTCATAGGGAGGAAGAGGTGGTTCATATAACTTTATCATATTCTTCTCCTTATTGAGTATTCGCATGGGAGGTGGTGATGGATTGAATGAGGGGGTGCCAAAATTTAGGACCACTCTCTGGTTCATGGTATAAACACCCTCAGGCTTAGTGTGGACCGCCTATGAGAGGGAACCATCTTCTATTGAATCCCATTCATCTGTATCATTTCCTATGAGGTCTATGGAATTTACTTCATCCAAATTCATTGATGCATACCATATTGGGGGTGGTGTACCTAGTGCCGAATGGTAGGACATATTTTTGTGTCCTTTTTTGGATATTCTCATTCCATTGTATGGTATTCATTAGATATCTTGGAGAATAGAGTCCCAAAGGGAGCCATGATATAACCTCGTAATATGACTCCATCTTGGGGAGTATTAACAATGATATATGACTAAATGAGTGACCTATATGCTTATCATTCTTCCCAGACTAGAGAAGATAGACTATCTCTGTGTTAGAATTTGACGTAAAATCCCCTTAGCCCTACAGGCTGGGGTTGCTCCCGTTTTTACATTGATGTTCTATATATCAATTAATTGGTTTTATATGACATTTTTGAGTTAAATATACCCCCAAACCTACAGGTTGGGAATGTTACCATATCACGTCGGTAGCTATTTCTATTGCCACCTTCTTGATTTCTCACACTCCAGTGTGGGTGTGAGCCGTGTATGGTGCTGTATTTTCGTGATATTTATTTGATTATGAGGACATGAACATTGCTCTTTGGTTGGATTAACCTAGGTAAAAATCATTCTTGGATTTTCTTGGTCACCTTGATTAGAATATTCTTGATGGGTTTCTCTCATCAGGCCTGACGCTTTTGATACTTACTCAAGGCTGGTTCTTGTTGAACATTCCACCTTTCCTGAGTAGGGATTTATTTTGATTGCTGCCTTTGTGTAATGAAATTGCATGATGTCACTTACTGTGAGTTATAATGGACGTAAAGTAGGGTGAAGTGTAGATATCCATGTTCTCCCCATCATTTAATGAGAACATTGGACGAGATGTCACCGATAAGGAAATGTAACTTATACAACACAGGAAGGTAGTCAAATTCAAGATCTTTACTTCGCCTCTATGATTTTGGATGAAGTTTAGATGATAGAGATTCCAAGTCGATTATATAGAGAATCTCTCCTATTATGATGACATGGTCTGCATATACCTCATAGGGTAGGAATGTTTTCTTTATTTGGTGAAGAGTTTTCTATATATTTAGGTGATTTTTATGTGTACATTCTTCTGACAATTCTCTTGGTATGTCAAATTGAGAAGTGGAAGTGGGACAATATTTTATTGGTATGTCATCCCTAGATATTTGGATTATTAGGAACAACATATCCTTCTATTTTTCTTCAAAATACTCTTCTTCTTGGTCTTACCAACTTGTATTCTCTTTAATTTCATTCTAAGCAATGGGACTAGCAGGAGCCTCATTGATATGTAAGGTGTACGAGGATGGCTTAGAAGGTGAGTGTGAACCCAGGCCATATTTGGGTTGAGAAAGGATATCACATGTCATAAATAAAGTGTCTGTAATGTATTACTCTATCTTTCCAAGTTCCTCTACATAGGAGTTATTTCTCACATTTTCCCTGGAAAGGGGAGGACCTTCTTACCCGTGTGAATATTCACTTTGGGGAGGACATTCACAATAAGTGGTAAAATGGTGAAGGCAACCATTACAACTTGATGCCTAACTGTGGGAAAATTCCCTTTTGTGTATACCCTGGGGAGGACCTTAGGGTTGGATTCATCAAGAGGAGGACCTCTTTGTTTCTTTATGTCACTTAATGGAGGACCTTCTCAATGACTGCTATGATATGAGGACTACTATCACAACATGATATCCAAGTGTTGGGAAAATTTATACAGTTTAAATTATGGGGAGGGCCTTTAATATTTACTTCAATGAGGGCAAGACCTTCTCATTTCTTGATGTTTATGTTGGGAGGGCCTTCATAGAAATTTATATTGTTGGGAGGGCCTGTGAAGTGGCTGCCATCACGGCGAGGACTACCATCAAGGATTGACATCTAACTGCAAGGAGAAGAATATCTATAGAATATAACCTAGGGAGGACCCTTAGATAAGTTGAAATTAAGGGTAATTCCTTCTCTCTATTTGATCTTCTAGTAAATGGGTGGTCTACCCTAACATGCATCAGGAGATAGGCTCTCATGGTCGATTGTTTCTGGCCCACGAAGTAAAACCCCCTTGGATGCCTTGGGGAGGGCCTTCAGAGCTGTTAGTAGAAATATTAAGAGGAGGGAATTTGAAATTTCTAATTCCAATTTCATAATTTGGTAATGGACTGACTATATCATGAGCTTCTACTGATATATACTTGATATCATCAAGAAATCCATCTTCTAGCAGAGCATAAGTATGAATATTATCTTCATTTTCTGGTTTCCATTGGCACATTTCGTCTTTGGGCACTCTCTTATGGTAAATTGGGGATGTATAATATTTCTAAAAACCTTCTTTTATTGGTTCCTTTTTTTTTTGGTTCATGCATTGATGTTGGGATAGACCAACTAATATCTTGAGTTTTCACAGGGATATATGCCTATACTGGAGCAACAACCACATTGGACTGACACCCCTAGTGGGAACCATTATTTTTTTGTGATATGATTGTCCATGTATCATGGGATATTTCTATCCACCCTCTTAAAATGGAGTAGGTATTCATAATTACTCTGGAGTGACCAACCCATTTTGTAGATGAGTCACTCCATTTGAGGAAACATGTTTGTGAGCCTAATTCCTCGAATTTGTCACCGATGCAATGATGTCTTGACATGTCTAGAGGTTTGGTCTATAATCAACATGTGAGATTCTATCATTTCTAGGATGTTATGAGATACATATTTCAATGTAACAGGTATAAAGGCGCATTCTGATGTCCGAGTAGGATTTTTTTTCCTGCTCCGGTCCTCCATAGGTTGCGAATGGATAATGACAGTTCTCTAATGTCGGGACAGAGGAAAGAGTCTTCTATTGGCTGATTTCTCTAGGTTCTAGTGTATTTGACTAGATAGATTCATATTTATGAGAAATAATTTTCATATTCTCAATTTACACTCTATTTGTGTCACATTCTTTGTATGCATCCGCACGATTTTGACTCCACTAATATTTGTTTTCCTCCCTATTTGGATGGTAGACATGATACACATCAGCCAGAGTTTGTACCTATTTGTATCAGGTTATTGTCCTATTTGGATGAGAGTATTCTTGTTTATCGATATATATTTTCATCTACCTATAATTTTCCAATCTTTCTACATGGCTAGACTGGTGAGAATTTGAAGGAATGTGAACATGCTCATATTTTCCACCCAATTTTCTTGGTGGGATTGATTGAAGGGGGAAGAGTTGTATAGCTTCCCATGGAATTCCACCACATTTTTAGAGGATTTCCTACTCTATAATATTGATAATTACCTACTCATAGATATATTTTTTCCCTTATTGGGAGGCCCGAGGGTCCTTTGTCCTTTGGAGTTCAATAGGTTCCCTTAGCATGAGATCCTCTTTAGAGTGAGGATACTTTGTCACCCGACATTGGCAGTGACGCTCTCCAGTAAGGGCACATGAGTAAGACCCATGTGCTGTCAGGATGAAGTCATATTAATTTAATTCATCTACCTCCTTTATAAAAGGGTGTTACTTTTTGTCATGCTGTGAGGATAGGTTCCTGAAGTGGTTGGAGACAGTCAGCAGGCCAGCCTTGTTCTGGGGTGTGGTTCGCAACTGGGGTAGCGGCTGGTGAGCTTTTGAAGATTAGAGGGACCTTCTTACAGATTCCTCTCTAGGGAGAGTATTGTTTTTTGGTACCCTCTTATCATCATGTTAAATACCCAGCGTTGAAGATGTTGGGTCTGTGAGGGGGTCCTTCTCTTCATCAAGGCCCCAACCGCCCGTGGGATCACTGTGGTGCATGTCTGCATTGGTTATCGAGATTCCATTTGGATAAAAGGATGCTCTGGTGACCTGCAATATATATATATATATGACACATACAAAAAAGAAAACCATATCAAAGTATAATCTCTTGATCACATGCATTACTGAAAATTTGTCTTATCCCCTTTTTTATAAGGAGAAGGGGCTTCAGTGGGGTAAAACCACCACCTTGGTAGAGGATTAATGTCTGTTTCACCACATTTTTTTGACCTCAGGTGACATGTTTTGTGCAATGAAAAATGGTTTGATAGGTAACATGCATTTGTCTATTACTATATAGACTTTCACATCCTTAAATTTTTTATAACCTGATTCACGTCACTATCCTTTAGGGGGAATTGGATTGACAGTGTGGGGACAAGGTAGTTTACCCATTCTTTTGTATGATGAAGGAGGTTCCATAATCGAATGGTCCTGATGATTGATTTCAGGGGGTTTAAGTATTTGTGAAATTGGTCCACATAGGTTATTATTTCTTTATAAGGACTCCAATAGGTTTATTTGTGGAGCCAAAACACCCAAGAACCGTTTTATACATGATTCAGGGACCATATTTCTAATGGTTCGTGCATTTTGGATGGTTTGGCCAAAAACACTTTAGGACTCTATTGGCTGAGAGGATGGGAGGTCGGTCTCATCACACCCTTTTGGGGGGAATTATTTCCTACTCGAAGACTCTGTTATAGATATAATTCATGTTCATATGTTTGTGAATCCTTAGTTCATTTCCAAAGAGTGTATTCATAGGTTACCCATGGGTTGAAAAATCAATCATGGATATGCATGGGTAAAGAATTTCTGAGACAACACTAGTGTGAGCCTTGTGATGAGGCGTTGTGGAGTATATTGTCATCTAGGAGAGATGAAAGGTGGTTTTATGTTGGGATAGAACCCATGTGATGGGATTCCAACACATCCTCATGAGAGGAATTAGAATCCACGTAGTTTGGTGACACTCAATTGGATACATCACCTTTTAGGGTCATGTGACAGGGACCCATTCATGCAGTTTAATGTCATGTGGTGAGGACACTTAGGAGAAAGGTGCATATCCATGATTTGGTGTAGGACTCATGTAGAATAAGAACAAAGTGCCAAGGAGAAATGTGGTCTCTTGGGTGGACATGAACCTACCATGCATATGGAATAGAGAACATTAGGGTAGATTTGAGGGTTAGATATGGACCTTAGGTAGGCTTCCCACGTTCTAAATGAAATGGGAAATCAAATTCTATCGAGTTCTAGAAGAATAGGGACTTATACTCAAAGGAAGTACAAAATGAGGGAATGGTTTCTCAAAGATTACAAAGAGGTGATTCCCGTATGAGATAATCGAATCGGGGCTTATTTTTAAATAGGAATGCATTTTACACGGACATTTTTTGGGTGACCCTTTTGAAAAAAGGGTACCACTTTGAGCCCGGGCTTTATGTAATATCCTACATATCCATATTATGGTGGGAATATGAGTTCATGTAGTTCATTTGGGGTGGGTCTTACTTATGGAAGCTACCCACTTGAAGGGGAAATGATCTCTCATTTCATGGATTAGATGATATGGTGATCAGGCCTAGACAAAGGCTTCTTACATATCCCATTTGTGTTGGGAATCATAGTTCTCATAGTTTATGTGGTGGGGCTTATGTGTGGACGTTTTCCATTTTTTTGGAACCATGAGAAGGATCTCGACTCCTGATGATTTGAAGGATTGGTTGGGGATTACACCAAGAGGATGTCCATGTTTGGGGGCTATGAAAATGTCATGATCACCACCAAACACTATGCCCATGTGAGTCATGATCAGTTTAAGAAATAATAGGAGGTAGAGGATCTAAATATCACATGTCCTACAGCATCTTCTGGTTTATGTTACTAGATCTAGAATAAGGGGGGGGGGGATTTGAACATGCATCCCCCACCCGTGTTGATATCTAGGATAGTCAAATCATGGTGATATATCCAGAAACATCTTGAGCTAAGGTGAAAAGGGTGAAGAGTGACACCCCTCACAAAATGATGGGGGCTTACCATGGGAGGAGTTCCCTTACATGAGTTCTTATAAAAGGGAGGAGTGACATCCCTAGTCAAAGGGGAAGGAAAGAGAGAGGAGAATAGGGAGGTTCACATATGTATCCCAAAGTCGGTCCCTAGGTTTCCTTAGGGATGTAGACCGGAAGACATTCTAGGGGTCCAAAATATTGTGGGGATAGCCTTCAGGACACTTCTTACCTTGGGCATGTAAATTCAGAAAGGTGCACTGGTGCAACTGATGATTTGATCATACATGTCTAGTGGATTTGAAGGAGGTTTTGTCCTGATGCCAGTGGATTTGTTTACAGAGGATAAAAGGATTAATGGATGGTAATGGAGGGGAATGATTGTATTTCGAGGGAAGGATAACCGAAGACACCTTATTCCACATACTATTTTCTCATGTAGGATGGGGGTAGCCCCGTGTAGCGTACTATTGTGCGGGTAGAGGGGTCATCTATGTACTGAAGAGGTACATGGAACTAGGTATTGATAACTGTGTATCAATGTGGTACGTCGTCCTGGATATGGTTTGCATACTGGAATGTTATGCAGAGCTGGATGTGGTTCACCACGTCAAATCAAGTTCAATATGTGTACCGATACAGTATGTGATATAGGGTATGATTCACATAGTGATGCACTGTGAGGAATACCAAATTGAAGAAGGGTCCGGGATCCCATGGAATGTGGGAAATTTATACGTAAGGGATCTATGGATCTCGATTCCACCAATTAGGTTTTTGGTTCACAAATTATTATTATGTTCATTCTTTTTGTCATTCACAGCAGACAATACCTTCGAGAAAAGTGGTTCACGGTTCATGGTTCTCACTTCATCAATGATTCAAAACCAATGTCAAAATATTCTCTATATTTTAATTCATTCTTACATCCTCTAGGTTCCTCTTCATGCTCTCTTCCACCCATAATTTTTCTAGTTTTTCCTATACTATTTTTATAGATCATTGGGGAAAACATACATATGGTCATGTGGCACCATTTAACGAAGCCCATGAAGGTATATCTCTGTCCATGAAAGACTCAATCATCTAGGGATTTTGGTGGATGTGGTTTGAGGGACGTGGGTTTCAGAACTTTTTGGCTTCCTTAACCCATGAATTACATAGTTATATGGGATGGTATGCGGTGGAATTTCTCTATTTGTTTCCCCCAATCAACACGGTTCATGACATCTTGGGTTTGATGGCCATCGCCCAGTTGAATAACACCTTATAAGTTCTTCTGAATAATGATGGTTCAATGTTTTTGTTCCCCACAAACCATTCCCATTGATGGTACACGTTCTACTGAAACCCCTTTGAAAATTGTTATATCTTCATGTTTTTCTCAAATTTGCAATCGAATTTGCATCCATTTTCCTTGTTGGACTTGTAGGAATGTTTTCTTCCTTCTATAAAGTGCTTGTGGGAGTATTTACTTCCATTTTCAATGTTTTTAGGAACCTACTATTTTTAAACAGAGTTTGTAGTTGGTTTTATTAATTTTATAAGACTTTAGGGTTTCTAATGGTTTTATGGGATTTTATGGTTTTAGGGTTTCTTTGAAATTTTTAGTTTTTAGGTGTTTTATGTGTTTTTTGGTGTTTATTATTTTCTTAGGGATTTTTAGCGTTTTCATGGATTTTTATGTTTTTATGGATGTTAGGGTTTTTTTTGGATTTTTATGGGTTTTTATGGTTTTTATGGATTTTGAGCGTTTCTAGGTTTTTTAATGTTTTTACTGTTCTTATAGATTTTCTGTTTTTAGGGATTTTTAATTTTTCAAGGTTCTTAAGAAATTTCTAGATATTCAAACATTTTAATGTGGTTAAATGAGATTTAGATTTTTTAATAGTTTTTAGGGTTTTTATGGTGTTTTAGGGATTTAATGTTTTTATGGGGTTTTATAGTTTTTAGGTGTTTTAGTGTTTTTATGGGTTTTATGGGTTTTAGTGGTTTTAGGTATTTTAGAGGTTTATGTATATTTTGGATTTTAAGGTTTTCTTAGGGGTTATCAGGGTTTTTGGATTTTTTTAAATTTTTAGGGATTTTTAGGGATTTTTAGGTTTTTATGGTTGTTAGTGTTTTTTTACATTTTTATAGTTTTAGGTTTTTTAGAGTTTTTATGGTTTTTTGGTTTTAGGATATCTTTCTGTTTTAAGGGTATTAATTTTTTTTAGTTTTTTTACATTTTTAGGGGTTTAATTGGTTTTTATAATTTTTAGTGTATTTTTTGGTTTTTATGGGATTTTAGGGTTTTTAAAGTGAATAGGGTTTTATGGTTTTTAGGGTTTCTATGGTTTTCAATTCTTCTTTTCGGGTTTTAATCATTTTTATGGGATTTATGATTATTTAGGTTTTTATGGTTTTCTTAGGGGTTTTCATTATTTTCATGGTTTTATATGTTTCAGGGAATTTTAGGGAATTTTAGGATTTTTATTGATTTTATTGGTTTCAGGGATTTTAACGGCGTTTTTTCTTTTTTATGGTTTATAGTGTTTTTATGTTTTTTTTTATTTTTAGGGGTTTATTTATTATTTTTTAAGGGTTATAAGGTTTTTTATAGTTTTAAAAATTTTAGAGGTTTGTTGTGTTTTAGATATTTTATAGGTTTCTATGTGTTTTTAGGTTACCTATGGTTTATAGGGGTTTTATGGTTTATAAGACTTTTATGGGTTTTATAGATTCTTGGGTTTTTAGTGTTTTTATGTTTTTAGAGAATTTAAGTGTTTTTAATATGTTCTTAGTGTTTTTGAGGGTTTTATGTTATTTAACATTTTATGGGTTTTTTGGGATTTTTAGGATGTTTATTGGTTTTAGGGAATTTTAATGTTTTTTGAGTTTTTTTGGGGTTTTATGTTATTTTTTGGGTTTTTGGGTATTTTGGTGTTTTTAGGGTTTTGAAGGTATTTTAAGGATATTTTAAATGCTTTTAGGGATTAAGTGGTTTTTATATTTTTAGTGGATATATGGTTTTTATGAGTTTTAGGGGATTATGGTTTTAGGGTTTTATGTTTTTATGGTTTTGTGGTTTTTAAGTATTTTCAGGGTTTTTAGTGTTTTTATGTTTTTATATGTTTTAAGAGTTTTATGGTTTTAAGGATTTCATAGGGGTTTTTAGAGTTTTTGGGTTTTTTATGTTTTTAATTATTTTAGTATTTTTTAGGATTTTTGTCAGTTTTTATAGGGTTTAGGGGTTTTTATGATCTTCAGGGGTTTTGGAATTTTACATTTTTTTAGGTTTTGGGGTAATTTTTATTTTTTACAGTTTTTTGATTTTATAAACATTTTTAGGTGTTTAAAGGGGTCTTCAAATTCATAATGGTTATTATTTTATGGGTTTTAAGGGTTTTTATATTTTTGGTGGTTCATATGGTTTGCAAGGTTTTTATCATTTTTAGGTTTTTTAGGTGTTTCAATTTTTTTAGGTTTTTAATATTTTCTTATAATTTTTTAGGGTTTTAGTTTTTTTACGTTTTCTAGGAATTTTATGTCTTTTTTGATGATTTTTATGGTCATTTAGGGGATTTTAGGTATTTTGAGGGAGGCTTATTGTTTTCTTCAGTTTTTAGGTTTATATTAGTTTTTTTGGGTTTGGTATTTTTTGAGTTTCATAGGGTTTTGTTGTTTTTTAGAGTTTTTTAATGCATAAATGGTTTTTAGGGTGTTTAATGGATTTTTTTTTTTGGGTTTTAGGGTTTTTTAATTTTTAGGGGTATTTATGGTCTTTAAGGGTTTGTATCATTTTATGATTTTTAGGGGTTGTATGTATTTTTAGGTTTTTTGTTTACTTAGGGGTTTTCAGGGTTTTCAGTGGTTTTCTACATTCTTTTGGTATTTTATAGTTATTAGGTGTTTTTATGGGTTTTAAAGGTTTTTACCATTTTTTAGATTTTATGGTTTTTTTTTGTTTTTATAGTTTTAAGGATTTCTTAGGATTTTCAAGGTTTTTAGAGGTTTTAAAATTTTTATGAATTTTTAGAGATTTATTAGGGGTTTTAATTAGGGTTTTGTGGGGTTTTATGGTTTTTTTGGTGTTTTAGGTTTTTTGAGTTTTTTAGGGATTTAATGTTTTTTAGTGATTTTATGTTGCATGTGGTTTAAAGGGGTTTTAATGTTATTATTGGGTTTTAGGTTTTTCGTGGTTTTTTTTTCAATTTTTAAGGATTTTTATTGTTTTTATGATTTTATGGTTTTTAGGTTTTTTTTATTTTGGGTTTTTTTTTCAATTTTAATGTTTTTAGGGTTTTAATGTTTTTAGGTATTTAAAATTTTCATATATTTTTATGTGTTTTTTGGATTTTTACGTTTTTAGATATATTTTTTTCACTTTTTAGGATTTTTATGTGTTTTTAGAGATTTTGTGGAGGTTTAGGGGATTTATTTTTTCTATGATTTTTTGGGGTTTAGGGTTTTTAGGGTTTTTAAGAGGTTTTAGAGTTTTTAAATGGATATAGGGGTTTAAAGGTATTTTAGACATTTTAGTGGTTTTTAGGGATTTTATGGGTTTTTAATGTTTTAGGGGTTTTATAGTTTTTATAGTTTTTAAGGTTTTTAGTATTTTTATCATTTATAGGGGTTTTAGGGAATTTATTATTTAGGTTTTTATTTTTTTCATAGGGTTTTTAGGTTTTTTGGGTTTTATATATTTTTAAGCATTTTAGGGATATTTTTGGAATTTTTAGGGTTTTAGGGTTTTTAGTGATTATGAGATTTTTTTGTTTTTGTTACGTTTTTTGGGTTTTTTGTGGTTTTAGGGGTTTCTATTTGAGTTTTTAAAGTTTTAACAATATTTTAATGTTTTAATTTTTTTTCAGTTTAATGATTTTTTATAGTTTTTATGGGATTTTAGAGTTTTTATGGGTTTTCAAGGATTTTTTGGTTTTTTAAAATTTTTTGGGTTTTTAAGTTTCTAGGTTTTTTTTGTTTTTATGTTTTTTAGGGATTAAGGTTTTTTTCATGGGGTTTTTGGTAATTTTTAGATATTTATGTTTTTAGGGATTTTTAGGGGTTTCATGGTTATTTAGGTTTTTTTCTATTTTTAGTGTTTTTGGGAATTTTTTGGATTTATGGTTTTTTGGGGGTTTTGGTGTTTTTTAGGTTTTTTCCGGTTTTTTTTAAGATTTTAACGTTTTTATGGGTTTAATGGTTTTTTATTGTGTTTAGTGGGTTTGGGGTTTTTATGATTATTATGTTTTTATGGGTTTTGTGGTTTTAAAAGCATTTAAGGGTCTTTAGGGTTTCTAACATTATTATGATTTTATGGGTTTTAACTGTATTTAGATTTTTGTGGTTTTCATAGGGGGTTTTCAAGGTATTTTGTGTTTTTTATGTTTTAGTGCTTTATACATTTTAGGGTATTTAGGGATCTTATAGGTTTTTATATAATTTTTAGGGGTTTTATGGATTTTGAGATTTTGTGGGGGGGGGGGGGTAATGTTTTTTGGGTTTTTGGGTTTTTTGGTGGTTTTAAGGGTTTTTAAAGTTTTTATGTTTTTATGGGCCGAAATTGGTTTTAGATTTTTAGTGGTTTTTTGGGTTTTTTGGGTTTTTAAGGGTTTTTAAGGTTTTTAGGGGATATTCAGTTTTTATGGTTTTTCATGATTTTTATTAGGTTTTATGTTTGTTAGGTATTTTGAGTGTTTTTAGTGGTTTTTTTTGGGTATCTATGGTTTTTTGAGTTTTTTGAGTTTTAATGTTTTTTTATTATTTAGTGTTTTAAGGTTTTTATTGTTTTTAAAAAAAATTAATGTTTAAAAGGTTTTTTATAGTTTTTATTGTTTTGAGTATTTTTATGTGTTTTTGGGATTTTACGGGTTTTATGGATTTTTATGGTTTTAAGGGTTTTTATGTTTTTAGTGTTTTTTGGTTTTTTATAAAATTTTTTATGTTTTTAGGGGTTTTACGTGTTTTTATGGTTTTATGGGTCTTCCTTTTTATCATTTTTAGGTTTTTAGGGGTTTTAAGTGTCTTTACGTTTTTATGGTCCTCTTATGGATTTCATCGATTTAGGGTTTTTATTGTTTTTCTTGGATTTTTAGAAATTTTAGGTTTTTTGTGGGTATTTATCATTTTAGGGGTTTTTTGGGTTTTCGTGGTTTTAGGTTATTATAGTTTTTTGGGATTTAGTGTTGTATTGAGTTTATAGGGTTTTAATGGTTTTTAGAGTTCATAACGATTTAATTGTTTGGAAGGGATTGTATAGATTTTAGTTGATTTTTAGGTTTTTATGTGTTCTTACGGATTATTTAGGTTTTTAGAGGCTTTTATGGTTTTAGGTTTTTTAGTGTTTCGTAGTTTTTTTATCTTTTTTAGGTTTTTAGGGGTTTAACTGTCTTTAGGATTTCATGTTTTCTAATGGATTTTCTAGTTTAAGGGGGTTTTTTAATTTTTTTGAGGGTTTAAGTTTTTTTGGTTTGTTAAGGTTTCTTGGAATTTTGAGGTTTTCTATGGGTTTTAAGGTTTTATGGTATTTAGGGAGTTTTAGGGGTATTTTTGAGATTTTTAGTCTTTTCAATGTTTTTATATTTTTTAGAATTTTTAGTGCTTTAATGGGTTTAATGAGTTTTTAGTGTTTTAATTAATCTTTGGGTTTTATGGTTTTTTATTTTTTAGGGGTTTTATGTTTTTAGAGTTTTTAGGGGTTTTTGGGTCATTTAAGTTATTCTTGGTTTTTAGTGTTTTTCAAGTTTTAAGAATTTTTATTATTTTTAGGTTATAAATCATTCTTAGGGTTTTTCAGGGTTTTTAGAGTTTTTATGTTTTAAATGTTTTTTTAGGGAATTTAAGGATTTTTATGGTTTTAATGGTTTTTATGGGGTTTGTGGGATTTTAAGTTTTTAGGGTTTTTATTGTTTGTTGGGGATTTGGGGTTTATTTTCTCTTCAGAGTTTTTGGGGTTTTAGGGTTTTTAATGTTTTAGGGGTTTAAAGGGTTTTTAGAGTTTTTAGTGATTTTTAAAGTTTTTAGGGGGTTTTAGGTTTTTATGGTTTTTAGGGGGTTTTATTTTGTAGGACATTTTATGTTTTCATAGTTTTTTAGTGTTTTTAGTTTTTTTTTGTTTTTAGGTGTTTCAAGTGTTTTAGAATTTTATGGTTTTTATAGTGTTTTTCGAGGTTTTTTGTATTTTTATATATTTAGGGATTATTTGGGATTTTTATTTTTTTTATTGTTCGTATGGTTTTTGGGATTTTTATGGTTCTTAGGATTTTTATGGTTTTTTGGGTTGTAGGGTTTTAATTTTTTATTATTTTTTAGGTTTCTTATGTGTTTTTAGGTTTTTAAGGTTTTCATAGGGTTTTTAGGTTTTTTATTTTTTATTTTTGGGGATATAATGATTCTTATGGACATTTATATTTTTAGGGCTTGTATGGATTTTGAGGGTTTTATGGATTATAGGGGATTTTATGGTTTTTGTGTGTTTTTATGTATTTTTTGGGTTTATAAGGGGTTTTAAGGTTTTTTATAGTTTTTTAATTTTTTGGTGGTCTTTTGAGTTTTTTGAGTTTTAGTGGGTTTTAGGACTTTTTATGATTTTTTATGTTTGTAATGTTTTAGAGTTTTTATGGTTTTTAGTTTTTTTATTATTTTATATTCATTTTAGTTTTTTTACGTTTTGTGCGGTTTTAAGTGTTTTTAGGTTTTTACGGTTTTCTTTAGGTCTTTAATTTTTTTATAATTTTTAGTGATTTTTATGAATTTTTTCATTTTTATGAATTTTCATTTTTTTATAGTTTTATGGGGTTTTTAATGTTTTTATAATTTTTTGTGTTTTTTGTTTTTTTTTTTGAGTTTTTAGGGTTTTTAACGTTTTCTATCTTTTAACATTTTTAGGGTTTTAAAGGGTTTTAAGTGTTTTTAGTGTGTTTGGGCTGAAAAAAGTGGGACCAAGCTATTCCTGGTCCCCCAAAATTTATTAGATAAAAATATATCATATAAGGAAGGGGAGAAGTCAAATGACCCGACCCGAAAGGAGTTACAGGTCAAAGAGGTCAATATCCCAACCATATTCATAGTAAGAAGCTATACCATAAGGGTCTTCATCAACACTATATCTGGAGCCGACATTAGTATCTGCCGACTCCCATTCAGATTCATGTTGCTTTAATAAAGAACTTATATTTTCTATAAGCCATTTCTACTTTGTATTTTACTGCACCTTGGCAGGCCACCCTCCCCTATCAAAAGCATTTTTTCTTTATAGTTTTGGTGGAGGATGTGGTGGAAAATGTATTTGGAAGACTAGAGTAGCCTTTACTTGGCATCCTCTTTCGAGGGTATGATGTGACGCCTAATGATTTATTTTATTTCTTATACATAATGTCCTCCTCAATGAAATCTCTATCCTTAATGATCATAGCCATGTTATACCTTATCCTGATACCCTCCCCCCAAAAAAGACCTTCATGTTCGAGGATGTAGCTTCCCTCCTAATTTATCATATAGTAAGACAACACTTCACATTACGTAATTTCTTGGACTACATATTATTGACCAGGATCACCAAAATTCAAATCTAAAGGAAAAACATCCATCCCATAATCACAAAGAACATTTAGGCCCACCAACCACTGATCAAAACCTGTACAACTCCTTACATCCTCCAAGACCTTATCACCTAAATCTATAGGAATAAATTTCTAGTCCCCATCCCCCTCAAAAACAATCTACCCATCAAGTACTCCTTTCTGAGTATCCCTAGCTGCCTTGTCTGGACCCTTCTCACTCCCATTACAAACGTCAAAACAAGATTGGGCCACCTACACATTTTCCCTAGAAAACTCATCCTCATTGCAAGAAGACCCAGTGACATACACTCCCTTAAGAAGAAGAGATTCATTCACTGCAATCTGAATATGAGATCCTTTTATAGTAGCACTGGAATCATGCACAACTATATAATACTCATCCCTTATACCAGCCATCACAACATCACCACAGGTCATGACTTCTTGTAAACCCTTACCCTTGTCTCCAAAACTAGCACCCTCAATGTCACTGACTAGCTTCTAGTGCACAAATTGCTGCTCGTGGAACAACTCCAAAAAAACCAATCCATCAAATTGATTGTGAAAAGGGACACCAACACTATCATTATGCACTACTAGTTGATCCAAAGAACCCCTGGCCTCCACCAAAACTACATAATTTGGGAACAACACAGGCGGTGACATTTTCTGCATCTTCATCATCCTCAAACTATTGTATCCTTCCTTAGTTTCCATCACCCCCTTACCTACCATAATTCCCAGGTCAGGTTTCAACCTAAAAATCACCACACAGACCCTTGGATCTGGCAAAGACTATCAAACAACCTTCTACAGAACTTCTCTAACCACTATAGCAGCATAATTATTAGTTATAGACACATTAAACTGTCCATCAGGTATACCTGCACCATGCATTCCATGACCCCCCCTAAAAGACCATCTAGTTGTAAACCATGTTTTATAGAAGTCGGCCGCTGCAGTTTAGACTTGATAGTACTATGAGAACACATATAGGTAGATGCATAGGGGCCCAGTATATGGCAGTCTGAATAGAAAGAGACCAAGGATTCAAAGAAAATCTTTGGATGACACTGGAGGTCAACATCAATATCAACACAGAAATAATTAAACAGAGTCTTGGATACATCCACCTATATGCATATCCATTGTGTAATCAGGTTACAAGAAACACTTGTTGAAGAATCCATGAAATGAAAACTACCGATGAGGTTCCCAATTATGTAGTTAATGGACTGGTTTTGGAAGTGCAGGGCAAGACCAGTAATATTAATCCATAGGTCCAAACTTGTGGGATTACGATGCAGATGGATATAAAACTCCAACAGAACAAATAAAATTGAAGGTCATCAACAATCCATTGTGATAATCCCAATACAAAATCAAATCTTCTTTATTCTAAACTCATGTGAGAAAGTGTCGAGAATCCAAAAAACCTACTATAGATTGTTCGTAGAGATTCCATGAAGAAGAAAAAAACTTGTCAAATTCATCAACAGAGGGCCAAATTGACCCAAAATGAGCCACCAACAAGAGATCACGTAGTGCAGAGGACATTGATAACTCAGGAGAAGAGATCATAACTAAGGGCACACCATTCTCACAATCAGGGACTTTAGGGAAAATTTAAATCTTTGGAAATCAAGGGTGTTTCTCAGGATTAGTACGAGTTAGGGAGACATGCTGCATTGGAGCCCCATCCTCCACCCGAGCCACGACTAAGAGAGGTCTGGTGTCGCCGTACCCATCGGATACGTCGTCGTCATCTTCAATGATTCCAAGGAGAGGAATGTCCATCATGAGAGATGAATCACAACTATCCTTAGTGTGCTTGTGAATTTTATGAGGTTTTAATGTTTTTAAGCCTTTTAGGGGTTTTACTAATTTATAGGGGTTTCATTATTATTTAGGGGTTTTTGGTGTTTATTAGGGTTTTTAGGTTTTTATGTTTTCATGGTTTTTATGGTGCTAATATTATATATTTAGGTATTTCAGGGTTTTGAAATTTTAAGGGATTTCAAGGCTTTTAGGAACTTCTATATTTTTAGGGGTTTTAGGGATTCTTATGGGTTTTAGGGTTTTTTATGTTTTAATTTCATTTTGGTTTTTTTTGGAGTTTATTGACTGTATTTATGGGTTTAGATGTTTTTCAATTTTTTAGGGGTTTAATGGGTTTTCATATTTTTTGTGGTTTTCATGGTTTTTATAGTTTTATGGTTTTTTGGTTTTTAAGGATTTAGGGTTTTTGTCCTTTTTAGGTTTTTAGGGGTTTTATGTGTTATTAGGTTTTTAGGTTTATCTTAGGGATTTTTAGGGTTTTTATGTTTTTTTTGGTTTTTATGTATTTTTTAGGGTTTTGTATGGGTTTTAGTGTTTTAGGGATTTTGATGGTTTTTAGGGGTTTTATGATTTCTATGGGTTTTCTTGTGTGTGTTAGATATGTTTTTATGTTTTTATGTTTTTATGTTTTTAGAGTATTTATCATTTTTTGAGTTTTTTAAGTATTTTAGATGTATTTTTGGGTTTTAATGTATTTTTAGGGGTTTTATGGTATTTAGGGGTTTTATGGTTTTTATGGCTTTTTTGAATTTTAGCGATTTTTGTTTCTTTATAAGTCTTAAGTGTTTTTAGGCATTTAAAGTTTTCATAACTTTTTTTAGGTTTTTAATGGGTTATTATGATTTTAAGGATTTCTATGACTATTTTATTTTTTTATAGGTTTTAATTTTTTTAGGGATTTTGATGGGTTTTAGGGTTTTTATTATTTATAGTTTGTTTTGTTTTTATTTTTTTTGGTTTTTATAAGTTTTATATCATTATTAAGGGTTTAAGTTTTATTTATAGTTTTTAGTGTGTTTTTAGTATTTTTATTAATTTAGGGTATTTTTAAGGTTTATAGGGTTTTATGGTTTTTAGAGTTATTAGGATTTTTTATTGTTCTTAGAAATTTTAGGGTTTTAAAGGTTTTATGTGTTTTTTGGTTTTTAATTTTTTATTAGGGGTTTTAATGATTTTATAGTTTTTTCTATTTTTAGGGATTTTATGTCAATTTTAGTATCTTTATTGATTTTTATGAATTTTTGGAATTTTTGGGTTTTATGGTTTTTTTGGGATTTTTAGGGGTTTTTTTAGTTTTAGGATTTTAAGGTTTTTCTATTTTTTTACACTTGTATGGGTGTAAATGGTTTTTGGAGTGTTTATATTGTTTATGGTTTTTATGGGTTTTATAATTTTTTAAGGATTTATGGGTTTCTTGTGTTGTTAGTTTTTTTAGATTTTTTGGGGTTTTATGTGTTTTTAGGATTTTAAGGCTTTCTTAGTGCATTTTTTTCTTTTTAGGGTTTTTAAAATTTTAGGGATTTTTATGTATTTGTTATGTTTTTTATTGTTTTTAGGGATTTTGAGGGTTATGGGGGTTATGGGGTTTTTTTGGTTTTTTTTATTTGGGGTTTTGGGGTTTTTTGAGTTTTTTTTATGGTTTTAATGTTTTTATATATTATTAACGTTTAAGGGGTTTAAATCGGTTTTAGAGTCTTTAGGGGGTGTTTTTGATTTTTTTGGGTTTTTATGGTTTGTATGGTTTTTATGGGTTTAATGGTTTTAGGGTTTTGATGGTTTTTAGAATGTTAAGGTTTTTTTGGGAATTTTAAGAGTTTTTAGGTTTTTATTATTTTCATAGGGTTTTTTGGGGTTTTAGGGTTTCTATATTTTTTTTGGGATTTAAGGGATTTAAGGTATTTTTATTATTTTTTGTGTTTTTAGTGAATTGCATGGTTTTTAAAAAATTTAGGGGTTTTAGGGTTTTATGGTTTATAGGGTTTTTTGTTTGTTTTTGAGTTTTTAGGGGTTTTATGGTTATCAAGTGGTTTTAACATTATTTTGAGTTTAAAGGGTTATTATATTTTTTAGTGATTTTTTACGGTTTTATGGTTTTTTAAGATTTGTATGGTTTTAGGGGTTTTATTGTTTCTACATTTTTTTGGTTATTAGGATTTTTAAGTGTTTTAGGGTTTTAATGGTTTCATATAGGTTTTCAGGGGGTTTTTGGGTGTTTTATTTTTTTATGTATCTTTAGGCCATTTAATGATTTTTATGGTTTCTAGGAATTTTAGTGATTTTTAGGGTTTTAGTATTTTTAGGGGTTATAGGATATTTAATAGTTTTTTGAGTTTTTTAATGCTTTTAAAAGTTTAAAGGGTTTTTTGATTTTTTATTATTTTATGGGGTTTTATGGTCTTTAGTGGTTTTAGTGGTTTTTTTTGGGGTTTTATGGTTTTTGGGTTTTAATTTTTGTAGGTCTTTAGTGGATTTATGTGTTTTTAGGTTTTTATGGTTTTATTAGTGGTTTTTAAGGATTTAATGTTTCTTAGATTTTTGGGATTTCTAGAAATTTTTAGGATTTTTATGGTTTTTTAGGTTTTTAGGGATTTTTAGTGTTTTAAAGGGTTTTTATGATTTTTAGGGGTTTAATGGGTTTTTTAGATTTTTAGGGATTTTTTGAGTTTTTTTGTGGTTTGTATGGTTTTTAGAGTTTTTAAATCCTTTTTAGGGAAAGGACGGTGTAGAGCCAGGCTATTATTAACCCCTCCAAATTTATTAGAAAAAAGGAACACATCAGACAAGGGAAGGGAGGATTCAGTCGACCCACACCCAAATAACCTTAACAACCCCAAACCAAACAAAAAAACCCAAAAGAGATACATGTCAGTCAAAATCACCATCAATGTTAAGAATAAAAGATGCACAATAAAGGTCGCCCTCCGCCCCATATCGGGAGGCCACATCACCGATGAAGAAGTCGGAGTCTACACCTGTGTCCATCGATTCCCATCCTATCTCGAAGTCCTCATGATTTTTGGAGAGCATCATGTGCTCCTCCCTGCATCTTTCTTGCTCTGGGGTGCGCAGATACTCTCATTTGTTAACTTTTAATTTTGTTTTGGCCACCATTGATAACACCTAGGTAGAAATGGGTCTGCAAGTGTGGAGTAATCCCGATTCATCCTCCTATTTTAGGGAGCATATGTGGAACCATCATTTGGTTTTTCACCCTCCTAAAATCACTTGAACATTCCTCGACCTCCATGTCATTGAAGAGCACACTGCTCAGCTCACCAGTTATCGCTACCATGGTCTGCATCCCCAGACTAGTAAATTTGCATTCATCCACTACTTTTTCCAGCCACTCTACTTCCCACTTTCCAATCCTATCCCCCATATACTTCATCATCACCCTTGGATTTCAGCCCTTATGCATATAAAATTTCCCTGCAGCACAAGAAGGCCAGGAACCTCCCTCATACACAACCATGGCAGTCTGATATAGCTCCTCTCGGCTAGCCACAGTCTTTTCCTACACATCTCTGTAAGGGTTTAGTGTGACAACCCCTAGCCGAAACTCTATAACCAAATAACATTCACATCCCACTTCTCACCCATCTTCCCTTTCTCAAACACCTCCCCTTTCTCAACCTCCCCCCAGCTCCTGACCGGACAGAGCCATAACTCTCTACTTATCTCGCCTCTGCTCATTCACTTTCCCTTTCATAAATTCTCCCCCGGATCATCCACCTCATTATCCACCTCCTCATTCTTATCTACTACCCCTACTCATTCACCTTCCCCTTCCCATCCACACAACAAGGTTCCCCACCTGTATCTTTATCAAGCAACGCCCCAGGAAATTTCAAATTGAGGCCAGAAAGCCTACATACTGTCACACTCTCAAACCCATCCACCCCCATCTTTAAATTTCTCTATTCTAGAATAAATTTCACTTCATCTTCCTCATTGAAACTGCATCCCAAATCTCACACAACAGCTTCAAACACATTGGAATCATAGAACTCATTCTGGTCATGGACAATAAGGATCCCATCTCCCTGCCCAGGCATGTCTCCTTATTCTTCCATCATCCCTTGATTCACCCCATCCACCTATGTTGTGGCTTCACCCCTATCTCAACAAACACAATACACTCAAACCTATTATACAAATAAGTATCACTCTGAACATGTGCCTCCCTAATGCTAGCATGCACACTGTTAATGCTATCAGCCAAATGCACGACCACTACATTACCACCTTCATCACCACTACTATTCTTTAGATTCTCCAACACCAAGGCACCCGCCCTTGCCTTTTTCTTACCACCACTGCATTTTATGTCATATCTCAAACATGAAAAAATGTCCCTATCCTTTGGCTAGGGAGGAAAGCACCGAATAGCTTTGATAGACACCTCCCCCCCCCACCAAATTCTGACTTCCTTCGCTATGCCCCACTGAGCCAAATTCAAAACACCAGATCCCCTTAAACCTTTCCTCTAGTCCTGGACATCATGACCAAGAAGCCAACAAGAGGAACAAAAATCAACCCATGTCTCCTAAATCACGAGCTACCTCCATCAGAGATCCTCATGAACATCGATCCACACAAAGCCAAGTGGTCCATTGGAAGCATCCACCTCAATAAAATCCCTCAGAGCAACCAGATGACATAGAGCCTGATTCCTTCAATCCACACAAAAGATCCTTCCAAACTGGTTCCTCAACATAGAAAATAATATGGAAATGTTTGAAAGAGAGTGGACGTTCTGGAAATATCACCCAGGTTTCCACCATTGTAAAATCATGATGAATGTTAAGATCAAATCTCCACCTAAATACAAAGAACTAGGAACCATCATATTTCTGAGGATCTGCAGACCAGACATGGATAAGATATTTCTCAAACACAAATAAAATCAGAATATGGTACCTATGAAAATACCCACCATAGAATGATCCTGAAGATCCCAACATTCAAAGAAACATATGTCAATGATATCCACTAGAGGGCGCCAGTTTATGAATCTAGCAACCAAAGTCAGCTTATGTAGAGGGGAGGTTTTATTAAACTCTGCAATTAAGAGATGGAGATGCGGATGTGCATCATGAAGTATAGACACCTTGGGGAAAATTTAAATTCATGGAAATTGGGGTAGCAGATCTGGAACCATGAAAGGAAGATAAAATCAATCATCCTCGAGAATTAACAGAGGCCCCTCCCCCGCAATAGGGGGAGGGAGAGGTTTGATGCCCATCGTTGTCTTTAAGGTTTCCTAAGGGAGGTACAATCACCATCACAAGAGAGTGGAGGGGAGTGGGGAATCTCAAATAAACCTTTTTAGGGGTTTAAATGGGTTTTTAGTGTTTTTAGTGTTATTATGGTTTTTTTGACTTTTTATGGGGTTTTAATTGTTTTAGTGGTTTTTAGTGTATTTAGGGTTTTTATCAATTTTATGTTTTTTTGGTTTCTAGGTTTATTTATGTTTTTCAGGTTTTCATAGGCATTTTTTAGGTTTAGAGAGTTTTTTATATATATAGGTATTTTAATAGTATTTTTGGTTTTTATAGTTTTTTAGGGTTTTTGGGATTTTTAGGGGGTTGGGGGGTTTTATACGATTTATGGTTTTTTTGTTATTTAAGGATATTATGAGTTCTTAAGAGCTTTTATGGTATTTATAGTTTTTAATGTTTTTTTTGGTTAAATGTGTTTTTGTGTTTCTAGTGATTTTTTTGATTTTTATGGGGTTTTATGGTCTTTTATGTTTTTATTTGTTTTTATGGATTTTTGGTGTTTTGTGGTATATTATGGTTATTTATAATTTTCTTGATTTTTAGAGGATTATGTGTTTTTATGTTTTAAATGTTTTCTAATGGGTTTGCTGGGTTTTTCAATATTCCACGTTTTTAGGGATATTTTTTTGTCTTTTTAGGGTTTTTAGTGTTTTTAGGAATTTTGAGGGTTTTTGGGGTTTTCAGGGTTTTTTTAGGGTTTTAGGGGTTTTAAGAATTTCTATTCTTTTTCTGTTTTCATATAGATCTTCAGTGCTTTTCGGGATTTTACTTTTTTAGGGATTTTTTGACACTTTTAGGATTTTACTGTTTTTAGGGATTTTTTTTGGATTTTAAGGGGTTTTAGGGAATTTATGGTTTTTGGGTGTCTAGAGGTTTTTATTGAGTTTTTATGGGTTTTAAGATTTTTTATAGTTTTTTTAATATTTTAGGGGTTTAATAAGTTTTTGTGTTTTAATTTTTTGGTTTTTATGGGGGTTTAAGGTGTTTTGGGGGTTTTGTGGTTTTTAGGGTTTTGGGAGTTTTTTAGTTTTCTAGTGTTTTATGGATAATATAATTTTTTAATGTGTTTAGGATTTTGAAGGGTATATAGAGTTTTCTATTTATTTTTATGGGTTTTAGTATTTTTCAATATTTTTAGGTGTTTTTATGGTTTTTATGTGTTTTATAGTTTTAAAACCTTTTTAGGTTTTTAGAGGTTTTATGTGTTTTTATTTTTTATGGGTTTTTGTGTTTTTCAGTCTTTTAGGGTATTTTTTATTTTTTGGGATTTTTAGGGATTTTATAGGATTTTTAGGGTTGTTATAGTGTTTCATAATTTTTAGGGGTTTTCAGTTTTTAAGATTATTAATTGAATTTTTGGTTTTTTGGGTCTTTAGGGTTTGTTGTGTTTTTTTACCATTTTTATGTTTTTTATTTTTTTTATGGGTTCAAAGGGTTTTTATAGTCTGTTTTTATTTTAAGGAGTTTTATTAGTTTCTAGGGTATTTTCATGCTTTCTGGGATTTTTATGGTGTTTAGGGTTTTTAGGTCTTTAAGGGTTATTAGGGTTTTAATCATTTTCTTGTTCTTTTAGGGGTTTTATGTTTTTTTTGTTTTTATTTTTTTCTTAGAGTTTTTTGTTTTTAGTGTTGTTTATCTTTTGAGGGATTTTAGGGATTTTTTGAGTTTTTTGGGGTTTTTTGATTTTTAGGGATTTTATTTCGGTTTTATGAATTTTTGGATTCTTATGGATATTTTTTTGGGTTTTTAGGATTTTGTAAGATCTTTATAAATTTAATGTCTTTAGAGTTTTTAACCATTTTACGTGTTTAAAGAATTTTTAGAGATTTTAGCAATTTTAGGGTTTTTATGGGTTTTTATTGGTTCTTATGTTTTTAAGGGTTTTCAGGTTTTTAGGGTATTTAGGGTATTTTAGGATTTTTAAAATTTTGTAGGTTTCAGATGTTTTATGTTGTTTTATTTTTTTTCAGTTTTTCTTATTGTTTTTCAAGTGTTTTAGTGTTTTTTCATTTTTTTAATTTTTATGTATCTTTTAGTATTTTTATGGTTTTTATGGGTTTTAGGGATTTTTTGGGTTTTTAGTGTATTTAATGTTTGTAGGGTTTTATGGTTTATTTGGGGTTTTAGGTTATTTTTTTGAGTTCTATATGGTTTTAAGTTTTTTTTAGTTTTTTAATGTTTTTAGGGGATTAGGGTGTTTTTAAGGGTTTTATAGGTTTTAAGGGTTTTATGGGATTAAGGGGTTTTAAGGTGTCTAGGGTATTTTATGGTCTGTAGGGCTTTTAGGGCTTTTATCATTTTTTATGTTATTAGAGGGTTTAAACGTTTTAATGTATTTAATGATTTCTTTGTGATTTTCCATGTTTTCTGGGTTTCTAATTTTTAGGGTATTATTTTAGGTATTTCTTGTATTTTTATTGTTTTCATCTATTTTAGGGATCTGGAGGGGTTTTTGGGGGTTTTTAGTGTGTCTATGGTTTTTTGGGGCTTTAGGATTTTTTCGATATTTTATGGGTTTTAATTTTTTAGAGTTTTTTTATCTTTTTGAAGGTTTTAATGAGTTTTTATAGTTTTTGGTGGGTTTTATGGGTTTGAGGTATTTTTTTATGTTTTTAGGGGTTTTATGGTTTTTAGGGTTTTTATGGATTTTTGTATTTTTTAGGTTTTTAGTGGTTTTACAGCTTTTTAGGTTTTTAAGGTTTTCATATGGGTTTTCAGTGTTTTTAGGGTTTTTTACATTTTTAGTGATTTTAGGGGGTTTTATAATCTTTATAATTTTTTGGATTTGAGGGATTTTGAGGGTTTTGAGGTTTGTAGGGCTTTTTTTGGGTTTTTGAGTTTTATGTTTTCTTTTATTTTTTAGACTTTTTAGTGGTTAACATTGTTTTTAGGTTTTTAGTGGGTATTTTGTGTATTATGTGGTTTTGGGGTTTTTAATGTTTTTAATGTTTTTCTGTTTTTAGCATTTCTAGTGGTTTTATGTGTTTTTTATTTTTTAGGATTTTAGGGGTTTTCTGTGTTTTTAGGGTGTTCAACATTTTTCGGGTATTGTGGATCTTTAGAGTTTTTGAAGGTTTTTATATTTTTTTTAGGGTTTGTAAGTATTTTTATTATTTTTAGGGTATTTCATGGTTTTATGTTTTTGTGGTTATATTTGGTTTTTAGAATATTTTTTTCTTATTATTTATAAGGTTTTAATATTTTTTTAATGCTTTTAAGGGTTTGAATTGTTTTTACTGTTTTCAAGGGTTTTTTATGATTTTTATGGTTTTTATGTGTTTTTAAGGTTTTTATGGTTTTTACGGTTTTAGGGTTTTTAATTTGTTTCATGTTTTTAGGTTTTGTAATTATTTTTAGATTTTTCGGTTTTCAATTGGAATTTTAGGGTTTTATGTATTTTTTTGTTTTTAGGGAATTTTTTTGTGAATTTTTAAAAAATTTATGTATTTGAGGGGTTTTATGGATTTTGGTTGTTTTTAGGGTTTTTTTAGTTTTTAGGGTTTTTATTATTTTTTTGATTATTAGGGTTTTTCTTTGAGTTTTTCATGGTTTCAATGTTTCTAAATCTTTTTGAAATATTTATGGGTTTAAAGGGTTTTTAATGTTTTTAGTGTTTTTTTGGGTTTTATGTATTTTATATGTTTTAATGGTTTTTGGGGTTTTAGGGTCCTTTTATGATTTTTTAATGTTTTTATGATTTTTTTATGTTTTTAGGGGTTTTAACTGATTTAGGATTTTATTTTTTTCTTATGGTTTCTCAGTGTTTTTATGGTTTTTTTGTTTCTTTGTGATTTATAGGCCTTTTCATGTTTTAAGGAAATTCTATGGATTTTAGTGATTTTACGGTTTAAGGGGTTTTTTGGATTATAACATTCTTTAGGTTTTTAGGGGTTTTAATTATTTTTAGAATTTTATGGATTTCAAAGGGATTTTATGGATTTTTAGTATTTTAGGGGTTTATGGGTTTTTAGAAATTTCTATCATTTTATGGGTTTTAGGGGAATTATGGATTTTGATGATGTTGATGGGTTTTTATGTTTTTTGGGTCTTTATGGTGTTTTTGGGGGTTTTGGGTTTTTAGAGATTTTTTTGGGTTTGAAATGGTTTAGAGATTCTTAATATTTTTGTGGTTTAAATGGGTTTTAGAGTTTTTATTGGTTTTTAGGGATTTTATTGGTTTTAGGGTTTTTAAAGTGTTTAGGGGTTTTTATGGTTTTTATGGTTTTTAGGGAATTTTAGGTGTTTTACAATTTTTTAGGTTTTTAGGGGTTTTATGTGTTTTTTGGGTTCTTAGGTTTTCTTAGGATTTTGCAAGGGTTTTAAGGTTTTTTTCCTTTTTAGCAAATTTAGGGATTTTTTAGTGTTTTTATGGATTTTAGTATTCTTTTGAATATTGGGTATTTTGGGTATTTTGGGTTTTTGGGTTTTTAAGGATTTAGGGCTTTTTCAGTTTTTAGTGTTTTAATGGTTTTTTTATTTTTTATAGATTTTAGGCTATTAACAGGTTTTAGAGTTGTAATTTTATTTTTACATTTTTTATGTATTTTTATGATTGTTAAAAAATTTATGGGTTGTATGTTTTTTAGGGTTTTTAGAGGGTTTAATGGTTTTTATCATTTTTAGGTTTTAGGGGTTTGACGTGTTTTTATGTTTTTATTGTTTTCATAGTGGTTTTCAGGGATTTTTATATTTTTATATATTTTTAGGGATTTTATAGTTTTTTGGGGGGTTTTAGGGTTTTAGGAATTTTTAGAGATATTGTGGGATTTTAGAGTTATTCGGTGTTTATGGTTTTTGGGTATTTAGTTTTTTTATTTTTAGGGGTTTTAAGGTTATTTATATTTTTTAATGTTTTTATGGGTTGAAATGGTTTTTATTGTTTTTAGTGGGATTTTATGTTTTTTTTTTATTTAAAGGTTTTTAAATTTTTAGAGGTTTATTGGGTTTGTGGTGTTTTTAGTGGTTTTGGGTCTTTTAGTTTTTTATTGTTTTTAGTGTTTTTAGATCTTTTAAGGGTTTTATGTGTTTTTATATTTTTAAGGTTTTCTTTGGTTTTTCATTGTTTAAATGTTTTTTATGTTTTTATATATTAATTTATATTTTTTGAAATTTTATAGTTTTTTATTAATTTAGGGATTTTGAGGGTTTTAGGGTTTCTAGGGATTTAATTATTTGTTTGTGATTTCAAGGTTTGTTAGGGATTTTAAGGTTTTTTTTGAATTTTTAAGATTTTGAGGGTTAAAAAGTTTTTATTTTTTTTCACTTTTTGGAGTTTTAGGGGTTTTTTGGTTTTAAGGGGATTTATGGGTTTTAGGTTTTTTAGGGTCATTGAGGGTTCTAAGTATTTTCTAGGTTTTATAGGGGTTTTATTTCTTTTAGGGTTTTATGGGTTTCTTAGGGTTTTGGGGTTTTAGTGCTTTTTAATTTTTAAGGTTCTTTAGGATTTTATAGGATTTTAAATTTTATTAGGGGTTTTAGAGTTTTTTTGGGATTTTAGGGGTAGTTAGGGTTTTTTGGGTTTTTCTAGTTTTTTGGGTTTTTGTGGGTTTTTTGGGTTTTTATGGGTCTTTATGATTTTTATGGATTTTATGCTTTTTAAAATTTTTTATTTTTTTAGGGTTTTTAATTTTTTTCATGTTTTTAGGGGGGTTAAGTGCTTTTAGGTTTTTAATATTTTTCAGATTTTTTTGTGTTTTTTGTTTTTTTATGTTTTTAAGCATTTTTTAATTTTTTATTATTTTTATGGTTTTTAGGGATTTAAGGATTTTGAGGTGTTTTAAGGTTTTTAGGGGTTTTCTCTTTTTTTTTGTTTTTAGGGTTATTTTTAAGTTGTTAGGGAAAAGAAGATGCGAGGGTCGGGCTATTCCCCCCCCCCCCAAATTTATTAGAAAGAAGAAAAGATACAAAGCAAACAATGGAGGGGAGGGGTCAAACGACCCACACCCAAAAACCCCTTACAAACCACGCCAAAAAAGAAAAATCAAAAAAAAGAAAAGAAAAACCAACCAAGCACACCTAGGTCCAAGTAGCAACCATCACCTTCATCCAGCAGCATCCAACATCATGCAGCTCACTACCAAGAAATTTCCAGCTTCCAACCTCATATATACCAGCGTCAAGCCCTTCTCACCAAAACGACCCATCATAAGTAGCACATAACCATCAGCACCAGAATCACACAAGAGCAAGCAACTAGAGTTCACTTTAATATGACCAGAACTATAACCATAAACAACAGATCGCTCACATCCTAGCCATACCACATCTAGGATCCAACACCTCATCATCAAACAACCAGTATCTCTTTCAAACACCAAACACCACTTAGCATCCCGCTTCTGCTCTAGCATCCAGCAACATCCATCATCCAGTAGCACTCGCCAACTCCAGCCCTCAAGGAAAGTGGCAGCCAAAACCCAGCAAATCAGAAACCAGCCAAAAACAAGCAGCAGGTTATAGGAAAACCAACCACCAAACACAAACAAAATACAGCAACTCAGAATCCAGCGGCCCCCTCCTCCTGACCAGACGACTTCCAGCATCCCTCCATAGCCAAACACACAAGACCACCAACATCCTCTCTTATGCCCATTCTGAACCATCCAAAGCTCTTTAAACTCATATTTCAGCATGATAAACGACTCATACTTGAACCAGCCAACACTCAAGAGTCTGCAGTCGAACATATCGCAAATCATAAAGAACAGACCCTCATCGGCAGCAAGACTCAAGGACAAGGGAGAGGAAACATGAAAACAAACCTGCATTTTTTCCCTTTGTATCCACCTTGACCCGTCAGGAAATTTCAAAATCTGACATGAGCCACTGCGGGTCGAAGCGATAATCCTAGATCCGAGTGTACGATCGTGCACGCCACCTCCAAGAAGACACAAATCTTGTCGCATCCACCAGAAACGAAGCAGCATCAGGGACAAAAGCAAGCCGTGAAGCAACATGCCAATGCAAAGCCACCAGAGTTTCAGATCGGAAGCCAAGGTTGACTTCATCATCGACCACATTGACTTCACCCAATCAACTGGGAAACCATCAATATCTCGACCACGAAGCAATAAAGACAGCGTCTGAGGAAGAGGAAGGTCCAGATCCACCAGATCCGAACCAAACCAGACCATGCCGCCATCGCCTTTACCCATCACAACACACCAGATCCCACCGCCATCAATCATCTGCCTCGTTCTCCACCATCGCACTAGGGAAGAAATCCAATGAACTCCATTTGAATCACAAAGCATGGTCTGGAGGCGATCCACAATGCCGAAGAGAATGGTTCTGATAGGGAATAATGGAAATCACCGCGTCGAGCGGGAGCTCCCAGGAAAGAGTGGCGGCATCTCCCTTTCTTCTTTTCTTTAAATTTTTAGGGGTTTTAAGGTGTTTTATGTGTTTTTAACTTCTTTAGGGGTTTAAAGGGTTCTATAGTTTTTTTCTGTTTTGAGGGTTTTATGGGTTTTTAAGGTTTTTATGGAATTCATGGATTTAGGGAGTTTTATAGTTCTGAGGTTTTTAGGGTTTTTAGTAATTTTATGTATTAGGGGGTCTAAGTGATTTTGGTTTTTATAGTTTCTTAGGGTTTTTATGGTATTTATGATTTTGTGATGTTTTAGGTATTTTTTGGACTTTTAAGAGTTTTATGGGTTTTAGTGTATTTAGATATTTTTAGGGGTTTTGGGGGTTTTATGTTTTTAGTAGATTTTTGAGGTTTAGGGTCTTTTTTGTAGTTTTAGTGGGTTTTTTGTTTTTAGGTTTTTAAAAGGTTTTTAGGGTGTTTTTCTTGTTTTTATCATTTTTAGGGTTTTTTTACGTATTTAGGGTTTTTAGGTGTTTGAAGTATCTTTATGTTTTTAATGTTTTCTTATGGGTTTTCATGATTTGTAGGGGTTTGTAAATTTTTTTATTTTTTAGGGATTTTTATTGGCCTTTATGGGTTATTTGGATTTTTGACAGTTTTAGGGTTTTTTCATGGTTTTTAGGAGTTTATTGTTTTTTCAGGATTTAGTTTTTTTTTGTATTTTTAGGGGTTTTATTTTTTTTTAGATTTTTTTAAAAAAATTAGGGGTTTAATGTGGTTTAATATTTTTTAGTGGTTTTTATGAGTTTTATGGGTTTTAGGGTTTTTAAGGTTTTTAATGTTTTTATGGGTTTTGGGAGTTTTAGTGTTTATAAGGGGTTTTAGATTTTTTTATGTTTTTATGGTTTTTAGGGTTTTTAGGTTTTTTAGGTTTTTTAGGTTTTTATGGTTTTCATAGGGTTTCTCATGGATTTGAGGGTTTTATATGTTTTTAGGGTTTTTTGGGATTTTTTAATATTTTGATGGGTTTTAGGTTTTTTTGAACTTTGAAGGGTTTTAGAGGGTATTGATGGTTTTTAGGTTTTTTTTTGTTTTTTTGGGTTTTATGGTTTTTTTAATTTCTAGTGTTTTAGGGATTTTAGAGTTTTTAATCATTTTAGGGGTTGAAAGGATTTTTAGAGTTTTGGGTTTTTCAGGTTTTTTGGTTTTTTTGTGTTTTACTTTTTTTGGTAGTTTTTTGGGTTATTAGTATTTTTCATATTTTTAGGAATTTTATGTGTTTTTAGGTTATTAAGGTTTTTAGGAGTTTTCTGGGCTTTCAGGGTTTTTAATTATTTTGATATTGTTAAGAATTTTAAGAATTTTATGTTTTTATGGTTTTTATTTTGTTAGGTATTTAATGTTTTCTAATGTTTTTAGTGCTCTTATGGGGTTTTAATGTTTTTAATATATTTAGGGTTTAAATAGCTATTATAGATTTATTTTTTAGGATTTTTTGGTTTTTTTGGTTTTAATGGTTACAGGGGTTCTTTTGGTTATTAGTATTTTTTGGTGGGTATAGGGTTTTTCGCATTTTTTGGATTTTTATGTTTCTTAGGGGTTTAATTGTTTCATTACATTTTTCTATGCATTTTTCTTGGTTTTGGGTGGTTTTTAAGTGTTTAGGGGTTTTTTTGTATTTTTATGCGGTTTTAGGGTTTTAAGGAGTTTAAGGGTTTTTAAGATCATTTAAAGTTTATAGGTTTTTTTTGGTTTAAGGGTTTTCTTAGTTTTTAGGGTTTAAAACGGTTTTAGATTTTTTTAACATTTTTAGAGGATAAAACGGTTTTTGGAATTTTTTGTTGTTTTTTCAGGTTTTATGGGTTTTTAAAGATTTTTTGGTTTTTTAATTTTTTTTGTGATTTCTATATTTTAAAGGGTTGTTTGTGTTTTTAGGACTTTTACGGTTTTTAGCATTTTTAGATTTTTGAGTGGTTTTATAGTTTTTTCCAATTTTAAGGTTTTCTTTAGGGGTTTTCAGGGTTTTATGTGTTTTTATAATTTTATGAATTTTTATGTATTTTTAGGAATTTTATTATTTTTTACGTTTTTAGGGATTTCTACGGTTTTTGGGTTTTTCTGATGTTTTTTATGGTTGGATGGGATTTTTGCATTTTTAAGGGTTCTTAAAGTTTTTAGGTGTTTTTATCCTTTTACTAGTTTAAAGGTTTTCTATAGATATTGGCATTTTTATGGGTTTTATGGGTTTTAGTGGGTTTTAGGGTTTTTAGTGGATTTTTGGGTTTAAGGTTTTTTTTGGGTTTATTGGGTTTTTAAGAGTTTTTAGGTTTTTAGGGTTTCTCTATGGGGTTTCAAGGTTTTTACGGGTTTTTATGTTTTTATGGATTTTAGCTCTTTTTAGGAATTTTATGTTTTTAGGGTTGTTTGAAAATTTGTGTGTTTTTAGGTTTGTTGTGGTTTTAGTATTTCTATGGGCAAGGAAGCTGTGAGGCCAGACTAGTCCAGGCCCCCAAAATATATAGAAAGAAAAAAGAAAAGCAAGAAATGGAGGTTGGGTCAAGTGACCCACACCAAAGTTTGAAACCCCACACACAAAATTCCAAAAAGACCCAAAAGAGAAATGGAGAGACAACTACAGACCAAATTCAACATCCCCATAAGGGTTATAGGGGTTTTTTGTGTTTTTTAGGGTTTTAGGGTTTTATGGTTTTTTAGAGTTTTTCAACATCTTTAGTTGTTTCAAGTGGTTTTATAGTTATCAATGGGTTTTAAGTGTTTTTGTGGGGTTTGAGGGGTTTTTAAATAGTTTTTAGGGGTTTTATGGTTTTTAGGTTATTTTGGGTTTTAGTGTTTTTTAGGATTTTAGGGATTTTTCGTTTCTTTTGGTTTTTAAAGTTTTCTTAGGGTTTTTCCCAGGTTTTTAACATTTGTTTGGATTTTTAGGTGGTTTAAATATTTTTATGTTTTTTAGGGATTGTAATGAATTTGAGGGGTTTTACGGGGTTTTATGTTTTTAGGGGTTTTTATGATTTATTTGGTGTTTTAGGTAATTTTTTGAGTTTGTTAGAGTTTTATGGTTTTTTGTAGTTTTTGTAACAATTTTCAATTCCTTAGAGGTTTCTTAGATTTTTAGTGGTGAATTTTTTTATGAGTATTTTGGGTTTTTTAGGATTTTTTTTGATTTAGGGTTTTTGGGTTTTTGGTATTTTTAGGGGTTTTATCATTTTTATGTTTTTAGGGGGTTTCAGTGTTTTTACGTTCTTAACGTTTTCTTAGGGTAATGAAGGCTCGGGGCCATGCAATTCATGCCCCCCCCCAAATCTTTTAGAGAAAAGACATAGTAGACCAGTGAGGGGAGGGGTCAATAAACCCACACCCAAAGACCCTAGACACCCCCAAAAACCTAGAAGTCCCCAAAAAACTCAAAAGACACACAAAACCAGAAAAGGCAGAATAACAAAAGCATCTCCAATAGCATATCCCTGCCAAACAACAACTAGCATCTCACAACACCATTTTCATCAACCATCACCTCCTTGCCAAGCATATCCACCGCCAGCATCATGAAACTGCCAGCATCAAAGTCATAAATCTCACCATCCCCACCTTGTAGTGAAGCAGAAACCATCACCAAACACTAGAATGGTTCTTCACACCCACATCTAGGAACACATCTGCCACACCCAAAGTCAAGACAACATCCATCACCACTCAATAGAACCAATATCCAACATCTACACTGATTCACAACCAAACCATCCACAACACAGAAGACCATATTCCACAACACAACACGCCATCCAGCGGATAGATGCTTCTCACCCACCACCAACAACATCGAACCACCAACACCAAAATCACCAGCTTCCACATTAGCCAGAGCCACCACGCCAGGCAGGTCAATCTCTAGCAATACAGAACCACCATCACCAGAAACAAAAACATTATATTCATAACATCTCATCCAGGTAACAACCAACATTCCATCATATCGCACCTAGTAGAAATACCAAGGTCATAGAACCACCAGCATCCAGGACAAGTGCCAATCCATAGCCCAAATAGCCTTTCCAACAACACCGCAAAGCACAACCAGCTTCCAACACCTCATATCAGAACCAGAAAACAACCCCAACATCAACCCAGATCCAAAAAATCCACCACCACAGCATATCCATAAAATAAAAAGGATCCAATCAAATGCTTCAGTAAGACACACAAGACCAAAAAACCACTTTAGAAATGAAGGAAGGCGTAGACAAAAACTAGATCGCAGCAACACACAAATAGACCAGGATCATCAGTATGAATCAATAACAGGGCCGATGAACGAACCTGGATCTTTTTCATATACCGATAACCAGTATATTTGAAATCCCACAAAACCTGATCAGGCACAGCACCACCCAGCTGGCACCATGCCTTCCACATCCACAAAAAATTGTCGCATCGCCATAGAAGACACCATAATCTTCCCATTCTCAGATCTATGAGTGGATGGTAAGATCGCATCACAAATGACATAGAATACTATTCCAACATGCTACATATATAGAGAAGTCAAATAATAAAGGAGCATCACACACAGTACGAGTCGTCCCCACCGTAGATGAAAACCACTGTCCTGTCTAAACCGTAGGGGGCTGATGATGGAGGGCAGAGTCTCAGCAAATTGAAGCTACCATGAAGGAATCCAGAAGTAATCTAGAAGTGTTTCTTCGGGGTTTTGATGGTTTTTCGGGTTTTTTACATATTTAGGGATTTTTAGGGATTTTAGGATTTTAAATAATTTTATGGGGTTTAGGGATTTTAAGGGTATTTTGGTATTTTTAGGGTTTCACTATTTTATTGTTCTATTATGTTTAAGGTTTTATTTTTTAATTTTATAGGTTATTAATGTTTTTAGAGTTTTTTTACGTTTTTTGGGTTTAATAGGTTTTTAGATTTTTTAGAGGATTATACGGTTTTTTGGGTTTTAATGGTTTTATGGTGGTTTTATGGTTTTGGGGGGTTTTTAGAGTTTTTAATGGTTTTAAGGATTTTATTTATTTTTTTGGTTTTAGGTTTTTTTAGTTTTTATGACTTTTAATGTTTTAGATCTTTTAAAATATGTAGTGGGTTTAAATTTTTGTAGTGTTTTTAGTTGGATTTTTGGCTTTTAATGGATTTTTAGGGTTTTTATGTTGTTCTAGGTGATTTTTTTTGTGTTTATTGTTTAAATTTTTTTATAGGTTTTTTCATTTTTATGTTTTCGGGGTTTTAATTAATTTTATGTTTTTACAGTTTTTTAGGGTTTTATGAGTTTTTAGGGTTTTTACGTTACTATAATTTTTTTGATTTTTTAGAAATTATATGGATTTTATGGTTTTTAGGGATTTTTAAGGTTTCTTGGTTTTTTTAGGATTTTAAGGGATTCATGGAATTTTTGAGTTTTTATAGTTTGTTACTTTTTAGGGAAATGAAGTCACAAGGGTCAAGGTATTCCTGACCCACCACCCAATTTATTAGAATAAAAAGACGCAACAGACATGGGAGAGGAGGGTTCAAATGACCCACACCCAAAAAACCATTACATCCCCAAACCCATAAAAACCAAAACCCCAAAAGACACACAAAATCCAAACAAAGTAGGCATTTATAATCATCTCCATTAACACCTTCCATCCAGTCAGCAACCATCATCTCGCAACACATATTCTACCACCAATCACCTTCTACATCAATATCTCCTTCAACAATTTCTAGGGCTAGGGTATACCTCCTGGAAAAGCAGCAACAAACAGCCATTAGATCAAATTCTAGCATCCAATATCACATTTGTCACCTCACAGCAAAGAAGTAACTATCACTAAGCACTGACAACTTTCATCACATTCCAACCAAGAAACAACCATTACTCAGCAGCATAGATTCCAGAAACCATCACCTCATATCTAGTCGTCTTCCAGCATTTCACCCCTAGTAGCATATCTAGGAACATAGGGAAGCCAAAACCAATTCCTAGAATACATCTACAAAAACCAAATACACGACAACAACCTGCCCAACTGAACTGAACCAATATCCAGCACCCTCGATGATTCAAAACCAAACCAACCACAACACATGAGGCTAGCTTACAACATAGCATCTATAGTGAAACACAAGTTAACGAGCCCTTCATCAACAGAATGAAACAGATCCATGAGAGAAAAACCAGAAATATGAACCTGTATATTCTATACAAACTGATACCATGGTGATCTCGTCTACTTATTCGGTTGAGAGGATCTGAGATCCCCCATCATAACCATCAGCACCAATCGCCAAAACAACCAGCTCCATTGTTGAGTAACCAACTCCATTGATCTTCTTTAGGAAACCCTAGATCTACCAAGTCCACCCCGATCCGCATCTGATTTCCATAAAGAATTCTAACCACCAAAGAGCCATCTGCTTCGCCGTAAGCTAGATCAGACCGATTAGAGTCCGTTGCAGCCCACACAACCACCAAAGATGACAGATCTAAAGTGTAAAAGCAAAGAACCCTTTCCAAATACGAGATTTAGATTATGGGAACTGCTTTGGGAAGACGGTGTCACTAAAGATAGAAACCCACCACCATCTTGAGTCTGAAGAGAGCATCATGAGAGCACCATCGTTGAAGCCAGCACCAAGCCTTCTGCATCCACCAAAAAATCATCGCATCAACAGAGAAGCCACCAAAATCCCCCCAAGATCAAATATGAGTGTTGAAGGGGAAATTTCATAACCAATGATTGAGATAACCAGTCCATTGCATTACATCTGTAGAGAAGCTGAAAAAGGATGGAACAACACACACAGTCTGAGTCGTCGCCACTGTAGATGAAAACCACTGCCCTGTGCAAACTGCTGGAGGCTGATGTAGGAGGGAATAGATTCATCAAATTGAAGACTCCATGAAGGAATCCCGAAGTAAACCCAAAAAAACGATTCACCGAGAGAGATACCCTAGGGGAGAGAGGCGACATCCTCCTTTCTCTCCTTAGTTTTTAGCATTTTTATTTTTTTTGGTGTTTTCTAAATTTTTATGGGTTTATAGGGTTTTTTATAATGTTTATATTATTTTAGTGTTTTTATAGGTTTTTAGGGGTTTTATGGTTTTTTGTGATTTTTATTATTTTGGGGTTTTCAGGGATTTTTAGGGGTTTAAGGGTTCTTAGGGTTTATAGAGACTCTAGGTTTTGGAGGGGTTTTAAATGTTCTTTGGTTTTTATGTTTTTAAGGGATATTTAGTGTTTTTTAGTTTCTTAAGTTTTATGGAATTTTTATTGATTTTTTTTGATTTTTATGGTTTTAGGGGGTTTTGAGTGGTTTTTTTTGTTTAGTTTTTATATGGTTTTTTGAGTTTTTTTGGTTTTTTTTTGAGTTTTTAGGTATTTTATGTCTTTTTATATTTTCTTAATGATTTTATGAGTTTAAATTTTTTTTATTGTTTTATGTGGGATTTAATGTTATTATAGGTTTTTAAGGGGTTTTTTGGTTTTTTTAGTATTTATGTTTTTTTGGTTTTACGGTTCTTTATGTTTTTTGTGTTTTTACAATTTGTTTGGGGTTTTTGGGGTTTTACGAGTGTTTAGGTTTAAAGATTTTATTTTGGGAGATTTCATGGTTTCTTAATTTTTTATGTTTTAGGTATTTTTAGGGATTTTGTTGGATTTATATAGGTTTTTATGTATTTTTTGGGGTTTTTGGTTATTTAGGGGTTTTCTGGGTTTTCTGGGTTTTGTTTTTTTTTATGTTTTTTTAAACCAATTTAACGTTTTTATCTTTTTTAGTGTTTTAAAGTTATTTTAGATCTTTTAGTGGGGTTTTAGTGTTTTATGGATTTCTGGGTATTTTAAGTTAGGGAATTTAATATTTTTTTTGGGTTTCTTAGGGTTTCAGCAATTTATTGTCTTTTAGAGGGTTTAAATGTAATAATATTTTTAATGTGTTCTTAGGGTTTTCATGGTTCTTAGTGTTTTTTCAATTTTTAGGGATTTTTAGTGGTTTGTTGGATTTTAATGGGTTTTAGGGTATTTAGGGTTTTGAAGAGTTTTATGGGTTTTGGGGGTTTTAGCTTTTTTGGATAATTAGGGTTTTTTATTTTTTAGGGTTTAAAAGATTTTTAGAGTTTGTAATGTTTTTATCTGTTTAATGGGGTTTTGAGTTTTCCGTTGGTTTTTACATTTTTATGGGTTTTATGGTTATTTCTTTTTTTAGGATTTTTATAGTTTTTAGAGTTTTTTTGGGTTGTAGGTTTTTTAGCATTTTTAGGGTTTTAATGTTTTTTAGGATTTTCTGGTTTTATTAGGGGGTTTGAAGGTTTTCAGAGCGTTATTTATGTTTTTTGGAATTTAGGGTCTTTTTTGGATTTTTTCTATCTTTTTTAGGTTTTTGGGCATTTTTAGGTTTTTATATAATTTTTTGGGTTTTTAGGGTTTTCATGGTTTTTCTATGATTTAGGTTTTTTTTATATTTTTATGATTTTTATGTATCTTTAGAGTTTGTAACTATTTTTAGGGTTTTAATGGGGATTTAGTGTTTTAGTGTTATTTTAAGGTTATATGGTTTTTATGGTTTTTAGGGATTGTTTTTTTAATAGTTTTTAGGGATATTAGGGATTTTTTGGATTTTTTTGGCTTTTTAGTGTTTTTTTATATTTTTGGATTATAAGAGAATTTTAGGATTTTTTTATGGTTTTTAGGAATATTTTGGGTTTTTAGTGTTCCAATGTTTATTTTTATTTTTAGGGGTTTTTTTATTTTTTGGGTTTTAATGTTTTTTAGAGTTTTTATTGTTTTAGGGGTTTAAAGGTCTTTTGATGTTTTTAGTGTATTTTAGGGTTTTTATGGGTTTGATGGTTTTTATGGATTTATGGGTTTTATGGTTTTTATGAGTTTTTTTATTTTTAGTGTATTCTAGGGGTTTTTGAATATTTTAGTTTTTTATGGATTTTATGTGTTTTTAGGTTTTAAACGTTTTCTTATAGTTTCTTTGGGATTTTACGGGTTTTTAAATTTTTTGAGTTTTTATAGTATATAGGGATTTTGAGTGTTTTTAGGGTTTTTAGGAATTTTTTGGGGTTTAGGTTTTTTTTTATTGTTGGGGGTTTTTTGGATCTTTATAGTTTATGAAAATTTTACAGGTATAAAGTGTTTTTAGGGTTTTTATTGGTTTTTATAGATTTTATTAGTTTTTAGGAATTTTTAAGGTTTTTAGGGATTTTATGGAATTTAAGATTTTTTATATGGTTTTGGTATTTTTTGTTTTTAGGTTTTTTAGGTGTTTTATGTTTTTTTAGATATTCAAGGATTTCATAGTGTTTTTCATGGATTTTATGGTTTTTTACATTTTTAGGGATTTTTATAGCTTTTAGGATTTTTATGGTGTTTAGGGATTTTGAGGTGTTTAGGGTTTTTAGGAGTATTGTGTTTTTTGGTGGTTTTAGGGTCTCTGAATTTTTTTATGGTATTTACAAATTTTAGAGATTTTGATCATTTTTATAGATTTAAAGTGTTTTTTAGGGTTTGTTGTGGGTTTTGGGTTTTTTTTATTTTTATGGGTTTTATGGTTTTTAGTGGTTTTATGGTTTTTAGTGTTTTTAGGGATTTTCACTATTTTTTAGACTTTTATCAATATTAAATTTTTTAGGGATTTTAGGTGAATTTATGATTTTATTGTTTTCTTAGGGGTTGTCTTCTTTTTTGGGTTTTTTCATGTTTTTATGGGTTTTCTTGTTTTTAGAGGTTTTTTTTTATTTTTATGGTTTTTAGAGAATTTTTTAAAGGATTTTATGGTTCTATGGTTTTAAGGTATTTAATTAGTTTTTATGGATTTTTAGGGTGTTTAGTGTCTTTATTGATTTTTTCAATTTTGAGATTTATTTTTTGTTTTTCATGATTTTTGTGGTTTTTAGAGTTTTTTAATGTTTTTAGGGGTTTAATTTTTTTTATATTTTAGAGGATTTTAGGGTTATTAGGGTTTTTAGGGATTTTAGGGGATTTTATCATTTTTAGGATTTTTGGTTAATTTATGGTTTTTTCTTTATTGAGAATTTTATAGTTTTTAAATGTTTTTATGTTTCTAAGGTTTTCTTAGTGTTTTTCAGGGTTTATAGGGCTGTTACGTTTCCAAATATTTTTAGGGATTTTTAGGATTCTCATTTGTTTTGAAGGTATTTCAAGATTTTGAGGGGTTTTAGGGGTTTTTAGGGTTTATTGGGGGAGGGTTAGTGGTGTTTTGAGTTTTTTATGATTTTAGAGTGTTTTTACGCATTTAGGGGTTTAAAGAGTTTTTTAGATTTTTTGGTGAGTTTTAAGTGGTTTTTGGTTTTTTAGGGATTTAAAGGGTTTTATGGGTTTTTTTGTTTTTATGATTTTTATGGTTGTTTATGGTTTTTTGGGTTTTTAGCATTTCTTCTGTTTTTAGGGGTTTTATGTTTTTTAGGATTTTAATGTTTTCATGGGACTCTTCAAGGTTATTCGTGTATTTATATTTTAGGGGTTTTTATGGATTTTATAGGATTCTTATGGTTGTTTGGGGTTTTAGTGATTTTGAGTGTTTTAAGGGATTTTAGGGTTTTTAGGGTTTTTAGGTTTTTTTGAGTTTTTAGGTGTTTAATGATTTTTATTGTTTTAAAGGTTTTCAGGGTTTTTATTGTTTTTAGCAGTTTTAGGGTTGTATAGGTTTTATAGGGTTTTTAGGGGTTTTATGGTTTTCTGTGTTTTTGTGTTTTTAGGGTTTTTAAGGATTTTAGAATTTTGATCGTTTTTATGGGTTTTAAGTGTTTTCATGTTTTTAAGGATTTCTTCTATTTTTCAGTGTTATTCAGTTTTTTTATGTTTTTAGGGATTTTAGGGTTTTATATTATTTTATGTGTTTCTAGTGGTTTTTGGGATTTTGAGTTCTTTTTGGATGTTAGGGTTTTTCAGTTTTTTATGTTTTGTTGGGATTTTATGGGTTTTTTTAGTTTTTAGGGTTTTTATGTTTTTTGGAGTTTTTATCAATTTTGGGGTTTAAAGGGGGTTTTATAGTTTTTAGTGGTTTTTAGGGTTTTTATGGGTTTTAGGGTTGTTATGGTTTTTAGGGGTTCTTATGGTTTTTAGTGTTTTTTAGGGTTTTAAGCGCTTTTTGGTTTTATGATTTTCATAAGGGGTTTCATGAGTTTTTATGGACTTTTTTGTTTTAGGGATTTTTTTGGATTTTTTAGGATTTTAGTGATTTTTAAGGATTTAATGGATTTTGAGTGGTTTTGTGGGTTTTAGGATTTTAATGGTTTTATGGTTTTATGGTTTTTTTGGGATTTTTGTGTTTCATTAGTTTTTTTAGAGATTTTAAACATTTTTTGGGTATTATGATTTTTGTAGATTGTAAGGTCTTTATGGATTCTGAGGGGTTTTATGGTTCTTATGGTTTTTTATGTTTTTTAGGTTTTTTGGATTTTTTTGAGTTTTTTCGTGTTTTAATGGGCTTTTAGTGTTTTTTAACATTTTAAGGGTTTGTAGAGTTTCACGGGTTTTTAATATTTTTACATATTTTTAATGTTTTTATGGTTTTAAAGGATTAAATGATTTTTATAGGTTTTATTATTTTTTGGGGTTAGAGGGTTTTTATTGTTTTGTAAGTATTTTGAGTTTTTAAGTGTTTTTAGGTATTTAATGTTTTCTTGGAGTTTCTCTAGGTATTACGGGTTTTTAGATTTTTAGGGTTTTTTAGGGACTTCATTGTGTTTTTATTGTTTTTATGTATTTTAAGGGGTTGTATGGTCTTTAGGGTTTTTATCTTTTTTAGGTTTTTAGGGATTTAACTACTATTAGGGTTTAGGGTTCTATTAATGGTTTTTTGGGGATTTATGATTTTGTTTCATTTTTAAGGATATATAGGTAATTTTTGTATTTTTATTTGGTTTTAATGTTTTTTGGAATATTGAGGGGTTTAGGGTTTTAGTGGGTTTAGGGGTTTTTCTGTTTTTTTGGGTTTCGTGTTCTGTAGGGTTTTTTGGTTTCATAGAGTTTTAAAATATTTTTACGGGTTTAATGTGGTTTTAGAGACTTAGTTGTTTTATTGGTTTTTATTGGTTTTTTATGGTTTTTATGTATTTTTATGGTTTTATGGGTTTTTAGGTTTTAAGGGTCTTTTAATGTTTTTATCATTTTTTAGGTTTTTAGTGGATCCAAGTCTTTTAGGTTTCTAAGGTTTTTTGGTTTTCCTAGGGGTTATAAGGGTTTTATGTATTTTATTTGTTTGGTAATTTTTAGGGATTTTTTATGTTTTATATATTATTAGTGTTTTTATGGATTTTGTGGGTTTTTAGGTATATAGTGTTTTTCGCATTTTTAGTGTTTTGGTGACATTAAGTGATTCTATGTTTTTAAGGTTTTCGTAGGGGTTTTCCTAGTTTTTAGAGATTTTTTTGATTTTTAGAGATTTTTAGGTATAATTTTATGACTGTTATAGTTTTTTTGTATTTTAAGGATTTTTAATGGTTTTTATGGTTTTATGGGGTTTTACCGATTTTTGGCTTTGGGTTTTTTATGTTTTTAGGGTTTTATGTTCTTTAGTTGTTTTTACATTTTTTTTTATATTTATGGGGATTTTATAGTTTTTAGTGGGGTTTTAAAGGTTTTTAGGGTTTTTATGGTTTTAGGGGTTATAGGGTTTTTTGGGGTTTTATAGATTATAGGGCCTTTTAGTGTTTTTTATAATTTTTTTTGGTTTTTAGGAGTTTTAAGTGTTTTAGTATTTTAATTTTATCTTCGGGGTTTTCAGAGGTTTTTGGGGGTTTTTTTTCATTTTTATGGATTTTTTTGGTCTTTTTAGGTTTTTTTGGTCTTAGGGTTTCTTGTTATTTTGAATGGTTTTTGTGTTTTTGAAGGTTTTTATTTTTTTAGGGTTTTTATGGTTTTTTAATTTTAGGGGTTTTGATTTTTTTAGGTTTTTATGGTTTTGTTAGGGGATTTCAGGGGTTTTAGGGTTTTTAATGATTTCAGTGATTTTAGGGCCTTTTAGGAATTGTATAGGTTTTTTTATATTTTAAGGGGTTTTAAAGGATATATTGTTTTTGGGTGTTTAGGGTATTTTTTTGGGTTTTTACAAATTGTAAGGGTTTTTATAGTTTTTTTAAATTTTTCGGATTTAAAGGGTTTTTTGAGTATTTATTGGTTTTTAGGGTTTTTATGGGTTTTTAGTGTTTTCAATAGTTTAGGGTTTTTATGATTTGTAGGCTTTTTAGAGTTTTTAGGGTTTTTAGTGTTTTTTTAGGTTTTTAGGTAATTTTTGTCTTTTAAGGTTTTTATGTTTTATTTAGGGTTTTTAGGTTTTTTAATCATTTTTATGTTTTCATGGGTTTTAAGGGATTTTTTAAGATTTTAATGGTATTTTTGGGATTTTTTGGGTTTAAGGGGGTTTTGGGTTTTATGGGTTTTTATAGATTTTTCTTTTTTTATGATTTTTTAGGTTTGTTTTCATTTTCTTGTGTTTTTTAACAGTTTTGGGGGTTTAAAAGGTTAATTTTTTTTTGTAATTTTAGGGTTTTATGTGTTTTTGGGGGTTTATATGGTCCTAAAAATTCTTCCAGGAAGAGAAACACCCCTGCAACTAGTTTATGGAAGGAATTAAGAACTTCTACAAGTCTATTAAGGCGAAGGGACTCAAATTGAGTTGCATTTCTTTGAAGGAACTTGATGGGATTCAAGTTTTCATGGTTTTAAAGTGGCCTACGTACCATCATCGGGAATGGTGCGTGGAGAAGAAAAAACGCAAATTGACTGGTTTGCGACATGGTCCGCGAACCACTGGCCTACGAGGTGATGGCCATCGAGTAAGCAAAACCGCGAATCGTGTCGTCGAAGGAGATGTACGTTGGAAAATTGTCCATGTAACATACCCAACAGTTCATGGACTGAGTGAACTAGTAGGGTTCCGTGAACCACCTTTGGTAACCAAAGCCTACGCAAACCCTAGTTGACAGAGTCTTCTGCAGGTTAGAATATTGTTTCAATGGGCCTCCATAAATGGTGTTGCATGCCCAACAGATATGATCGCTCTGATGCTCTATAAAAGGAGCAGAGAAGTAAGATAAGAGAAATAGGGGGATAGAGAGAAGGACAAATTCCAAAAGTTTGATGGAGGCTTACAAATTGCACTTCGGCTTCCATCTTGTTTCATCAGTGAAGCACGAACTGCAAACCACTTCCTCTGTAGGTACAGCCGGCCGCGAACCATAAAACTGGGGAATTTAATAATAACAATAGAACCATTAACCTAACTGGAAAACCATGAACCAAAGACTTCTTGTGGATGAATTTCCCGAAAATTGTAATCCCCCGGACCCTCCTTTGGTATGATTCCCCACGTGGCGTACCACTACATGGATGGAACCCGGTGTCGCGTGCCCAATCGGTACGCGGATGTAACCCAGAGCAACACGGTAAGCTACGTACCACTTTGGTACGTGGTTAGAAATACCCATGCCCACGTACCACACTAGTACGCATATGGCCCTTCTTCCCACATACCACTACGGCATGCAGAGCCTTCCCCATCACACATGGGAAACTAGTATGCGGAATGAGGTGTTTTCAGGTATTGTTCCTTCTGGTTCCAATCTCACCCCCTCCATTACCGTCTAGTACCCCATGATCCCTCTGCTAACCAGACCTCCGACACTAGGAAAAAGCCTCTTCCAAAGCCACCAGACCAGTAGGGTCGAGCCATCAGGCACATTAGCATGGTCCATTAAGTATACATACCTACAGTATGTGGAGTCACGAAGGCCTTCCCAACAAAGGTGTGGGACTTGAGAATTCTTGTAAGGCTATATTACCTTGGTATCCTAGATTCCAACTTTGGTATACCAACATTAACCAACATATTCTCAGGATTAAGGTTGATCACTTGATTTTCCATTCAATGGGGGACAGTGATCAGACGAAGAGGTTATGTTCGCTCCCCCTTTGAGGAGGAAGAAACTCCTCCCCTTCCAAGAACATGGTATGGGACCCTTCCACTGAGGTGAGTCCCCAAGAATCTGAGCCAGGGCCCCATGACCTTAAATACCATTTCACATTGATAGTTTTGTTGCTCTGCACCCTCTCCCACCATCGCCCCGACCTCTTCCGCGTGGGCTCTCCCTCCTCCACCAATAGAGGAAGAGGTATGTGCATTGTTGGATCTTTAAAATCCTCATGTTTCTCACACCGAGCATGACTCACAAAGGATTATATGTTTGTGAGGATTATAACATCACGAAAACCTATCTAAAAAATGATAAATCTGATTCCTGATCAAAACATGATATGTAGGATGCCTACTAGAAGGCTCGAGATCAAAAGGGTGCTTGTCCAAAAGGGTCCACCTAATCATTTATATCAAATGGGAAGCTTCCAAACGCAATCCCCACACATTTAGGTGGGTTTTGATTACTCTCCCGATGATACATAGGAAGCCTTCCATGTAGGCCTGATCCCAAATTCAAGTCACCTTCCACCCTCTGGATGACGATAAACATCAGAGCGCCTTATAATTCAGCTAAGTCAACATCACCTCCATGGCATAAAACACCTGAATCCTCATGATGACTTTGAAAACAAAGGGTATCCCATGGAAACACTCTTCAATAATGAACCAAGGATTCAAAAACATATGAACATTAATTAAATATATAAGATAGTCCTAGAACAGGAAAATATCCTCCCAAGGAAGGGTCTGGTGAGCCCGAACTCCCATCCTTTTAAGAAATGGATTCATTAAGTTTCATTGGAAAAATCTCCCGTCAATGAGAAACTACATTTCGAAGGAAAGTTCATTAATCATGGTTACCAGATCTGTTGGGTATTTGTGACTCCACGAAAAAACCCATTCGAGACAATCTCAGAAAGTTATATATGAGAAGGACTGATTGCCTCAATGTTTGTCCCCCACACAATCACCCACTATGACCAAAGGATCTAGTGGGGTTAATTCATCCTTTTTTAAAGGGTAATGAAATTGAATGGTTCAAGGAAAAGGAGTGGTAAATTTGATAAGAACCCATCCATATGGAAAAAGGGATGGGTGATGATCAACGTTGGGCAATCTCCGCACCGCACGAAAAAATCACCACCTCTGAGGTGGAATAAAAAATGGTGAAGCCTACGTGAATCCTTAACCCAGGTGGTCATTCTACCCTAAAGATAAAAGACAAAATGACACTACTATTCAGACCATTTTTTTCACCTCGGTGCATTAAAAACATGCCACCTCGGAGGAAGAACAAAAATGGTGAACTCGACGAGAATCATTAACCAGGGTGGCAGTTCTACCCCAACAATAAATGAAAAAAGGGCACCACACGTCAGACCATTTTTTTCACCCTGATGCATGAAAAACATGCCAACTAGGAGGCGGAACAAAAATGGTGAACTCGATGTGAATATTTAACTAAGGTGGTGGTACTACCTCACTTAGGCCCCTTCGGCCTGTAGAAAAAAAAAGGGGAAGGAGTCCAAGCTGAATCACCAAATATGCATATGTTTAAATAAATTCTACTTTGATTATGTTTTGTGGTATTTATGTCATATATGTATATTGAAGGTTTTCGCAATGTGAATTTTAATCCAAATGACATCCCAATAACCCATGCATACATGCACATCAGCAATCCCGCAGGTGGTCGAGGCCTCAATGAAGAGCAGGACCCCTTCTTCTTCCAAGTGTATTCAACACTGGGTATCCAATACGCTGATCAGAGAGTACTAGAAAAATGATAATCTCCCCTTGTTGGAGGCCGTAAGACAAGTCCTCCGACCCTTAAAGGTCCGACGACCGCCTCTTCACCCGCTGCTAGTACCCCATCGCAAGGCGGCCCTGGTGGTCTTCTCAAACCGTTTCGAGAGCCTACCCCTGGAATGTGACAATAACTACCTCCCTTACCTTAGGGAGGTTGATGAATTCAATGATGATAACTTCATCTCAACCACATGGTGGGTCCTACCCATGGGCCCCCTCTAGGGAGCGATGCCACCGACACTGGACGACTAGGTATCCTCTCGTTGAGGAGGACCTTATGTCGAGGCCACCTGACAAAGTCCAAGGGACTTAGGCCCCTCGGGCTTCCCAACAAGGACAGAGGATATATAACCTGGGACATACTATTACCCGGGTTCTTAAGGAGCTTCTCCACCGTACTAATGCGACGACAGTCAATGAGCAAACATACGACTCTTCCCTCTTCACTCAATCCCACCAGAGAAATAGGGTTTCACAATACGATCACACACATGTTCCTGATAGTGCTCCTTGGTCCCACCATGAATAAAAATGGCTATCTAAATGATGCAGATATCTACCGACACACAACAAGCTTGATATCAAAATAAGGCGGCAACATGCTATACGCAGGCAGAAACACCTGCTGACACATTTCAAGCCTGCCATCAAAATAGTGCAGCAACAAGCTATTTGTAGGCACAAAAACCTCTTCATTCACTTAAAGCACGCCATCCAAATAGGGTGGTAGCCAATTATGAGCAGAGTAAAATCCCTGTAGAGGCATACAAAGCCCTTGATATAACTAAAGAGGAAATCGAGCAGATGAAAATCTCTGCTCATGAATATTAAGACCAACAGTCAAATGCAGTGGCAATTAGAGAATAAAACCGACAACAGGTTCGTTCCTCTGTCCCAAAACTGGAGAACTGCAAGTATCTACTGGCCACTAATGGAGGACTAAATTAGAAAAAACTCATTCTCTAACATCATAATGGGCCTTCAAACCCATTCTATCCAAATATATTTCCCAACACATCCGAGAAATGATGGAATTTTAGATGTCGATTATATACCATATCCTCCAAACATTCCAAGATATCATTACATCAGTGGAAAAGGTGAGAAATCGGGCCCATGACCCAATTTCCTTGAACAGAATGACTCACTCACAAAATGAGTTAGCCACTCTAGATCAGTTATGCATACCTGCTCAAGTACAGGAGGTTCGATAGAAATATCCCACGAGATACAGACAACATAATCAGGAACAAATACATGTTCCAACTGTGGGACGTCGGACCAACATGGTGGTCGCTCCATGGAAGGCATATATACTTGACAAAACTCAAGATTCTCATCATCTTATCCTAACGACATCACTGGACACAACAAGACAGAGATCCATATAGGAAGTCCATTACCAACAGCAGATGGCCCCAATTACCCACAAGAGAGTGCCCAAAAATGAAAAGCTCCAAAGGAAACTAGAAAATGAAGAGTACATACATGATCCTACTCTTCTAGAAGTTGAGGATCTTGACCCCCTCAAACATTTATCAAGAAAGGCTCAAGACCCTTTTAGTCTATTACAAAATTAAATAAGTGGCAGTAGTAGTTGAGAAGGTCCTCCTTACAATGTCGCTACCAACAGCTGTAATGGTTCTATACAGAGCACCCTTGGGGGCTTAATCTGTGGGTCAATAATGATTGCTCACGAGAGAATATCTCCTGATGCGCGTCGGGTATCCCTCCCCTTGACCTAAAAATTAGACAGCAAGAAGGTCGACCCCTCGTTGTTTTCCACCCTGATGGTCCTCCCTAGGGTATATGCTGCAGATATGCTTCTCCCTATAGTCAAACATCAAGTTAGGATGGTTTCCCTCTCCATGATGACAGTCATTGCGAAGGTCCTCCCCATAATGACAGTTACTCTAAAGGACCTCCCCAAAGTAACACCAAGCAACAATAAGGTCCTCCCCTCATAGTGGTACATCCTGAAGGCCCTCCCGAGGATGGGCGTTGTAGAAATTATCTCTGTAGCCAGATATAAATTCATGATGGTAGTCCTCGCCATGATGATGGTCATTGAAAAGGCCCTCCCCACAATGAAAGTTATGGTAAATTCCCTACATATAGTGACATCAAGCAGCAAGAACATCCTCCCCTTGATATAGCCCTCCATGAAGGTCCTCCCTGGGGTACACGCCATCAAGAAAATTCTCGCGTTTGGGCATCAAGTTATAGTGGTAGTCCTTACAATCATAACACTACTTGTGAAGGTCCTCCTTGTGACCAAAACCCATTACAGAAAGAATGCCCTCCCCTTTTCGGAATGAATTTGAGAAGGACCTCCTATACTGAGGTGCCCAAAAAATGAGTCAGAACCATTGGGAACTCCATATCTAATGAGTGATATTCTTTCTCAACAAGAATATGGGCCGGGGCCATACCCATCTTCTAAGCCACCCCCACGGCATCCAAAAATTGATAAGGATCCCACCAGCCTGATTTCTTGGAACAAAATCATCAAGAAGTAGTCAAGATGAGCATATCAAGTAGAGGAGCCTCTAGAATAACAACATCATGATATTTTTCTTGTGAGAAGACAACTAGATATGGATAATATAATAGTGATTTATTGGCCTATGACCACTTCTCACTTCGACATACTAGAATAATTGTCCAGGTAAAGCATGCCTGACATTCTCCTCAATATGTGGAAAACTCTTTGAAAGTTGAAAGAAAACATTCTACCTTATGAAGGGTATGTAGACCATGTCAGCATGATGGGGGAGCTTCGATGTCTAATCGACCTTGAAGCCCTCCCATCTTCAAGGAATCCACAATCAGAAAGGTGGAAGAAAAATCGTGAACTGGATTTCCTCCATGCACTACACAAATTGTGTCGCCTCATTGGAAATTCCCTGGCTGGAGTTCACATTTGGGGGTGGAGAAAACATGGAGCTCTACACTTTACCCCCTTTACCATCAATTTGGCCCCAATGGAAATGACATCCAGTAATTTCATCACCCAGAGGAAACAATAAAATGAAACCCCTTCTTAGGAAAGATGGTATACTCAAGAAAACATGTCCCGAAGTAATCCTCAAAAGTGTATGGGTCTAGGAGATCAAGACATCAAAAAAATATTGAGTCTTGAAACCAAGATCGTCCAACAGGCTTCCCACCTTAGGGAGGCCAACCATAATGCAGTGCCCATGTATTTAAAAGTCCATATACTCCATGCGTGCCCGATTCCATACTCAGCTTACACCCTTTTGACAGTATGTGAAATTGAAAGGGCAGAAATAGCGGCATCTACCACCGCGATACAGGAACAATCAAGGCCCACAGGGATGAGGGCATTTTTACCTCAAATCCCCACATGGATGACATCTTTATTTCACCATCTATGAAGAATGATGGATAGAGGAGTTACCTATTCCACCCCTTCTCATGGTTTTCACCCTCTAAGAAAAAGGCACATTACGAGGCCAGACTAGGGTTCCCTTCAAGTAAATATTCATCACGAAGCCCAAGAATACCGCAGAATGGAAGGATAAAGTCCAATAAAGGGAGCACAAAGCTTTCCTACCATTCGACACTGGGTACACCAACTCCAATGCGGTACGCCTCACTGAATATGGTAAACTTAAACCCCAAGAATCTCACATGAAATGACATAGGATAATAGAATGTGAAGGAATATGATTCCCTCCTAGAGGCATCCCACACTAAGCCTAATGGTGTGCATACTCAGAACTATAGGGTTCATCTAAATCTAGGTGCCCCATCAGTCAAATTGACATTACCTCCCCCACAAAACTCTAACTAGGAGAAAAATAAATCAAAATTCATCTATGACCCACCTCCTCCTCCACATGAGAATGCGTCACTCACCCTCGAGGAATGTTTCACCAAGAATGAGAATAAATGAAAGAGCTTAGTCGAATTAATGTTGAGCTACGTCGAGGGAGCTATATTACCGAATGTGTTCCCTCTACGGTATGTCAACAGGTGCTCCTAGAAGAGGTTCCCATACAACATGCACTCATTCTAGTGAATGAAGACAAGCTCAGAGGACAGTTCAACCTAGCCCTGGATGGACATCAAGAATTCCTCCCACTGGGAAGGTGGCCAGAATATATCTAGGTAAACCCACAAATGATTCCCCTGGCAGGGTCTCCACCCAAAATTCTAGCAGTGTCGGGACACCCAATCATGGCCCATGTCTCATCAACTCGTGATCAATCACAGTAGGATATGCATCAAGGGATATTAAACACTGTCGAGCATCTAATAACTCGACTATAAGACATGGAGGGGCGGAACACTCCGATACAATTAGAGTGAAAACCCTACCCTGAGTGGGTGAGGGATGTTCCACAACCACCAAATTCAGGAACCTCGTATTTCTTGTATTCAATAGATCGGGGACCCAAAACACCATTTGATGCACTATTCCTCTTAATGTGACCCCATGATGGGAACCACAGAGCATCAAGATGCCTAAAAACTCAGGTGCTTTATACAAACCCTACAGGGCATAGCTTTTGTATGGTATACTAGCCTACCATCCAATTCAATCACAAGTTGGGAGGACATCCAACGAAAGTTTCCATTCTAGTTCAGTTCGACGTTGACCAAGATCATGGTTAGTGATCTCATGAACTACAAGTAGCAAGAGAACTAGAGAGGCCCAAACTTTATTTCTAGATGGAAAGGCCTGACATATTCCCTCAACTGGCCACTCCCCCAGCATGAGATACTTCCCATGTGCATTGATAACCTTCGGGATGAATTGAAAATAATGTGCATCCTATTGAAGTACACCATTGGGTTTAGAGACTTCTCTGCCATTTCCCTATGGATAGTAGACTCTTTGAAAAGGACTAAAATTAAGTCTTTAGTGGCCCCATCAGCCCCTAGGAAAAGAATGTGAAAAGATGAAGTGGCTTCTTTCACGCTTAATCCACCCTCGACACCAAATATAGTTGCAAGCCCCCACCAAACCGTGTGGGACCTCATAGATGCCAACAACCACCCCACCTCATCAAGATGAGCAACATGGTGATAAAAGAAATCACTTATATGAACGAAGAAATAAAGTTTTTTCTTTACGAGATGACAAGGTCTTCCGTTATTTCATAGCCTCCATGAATTGAAATCTACTCCTGCAGTTAGAGCCAAAGCGAGCTGATGAAGTGTTTATCTACATACATCCAAATTATTGTCTGTACCACCAGATACTAGAACACACCATATATGAATGATTTGTTTTGAAGGATATCCTGCAAAATATTATGGATTATGGGAAAGTTATGTTGGACCTGCGGCCAGTACAAGTGGCACATGTTTCCACCTCAAACTCAAGTGAGGAACAAGAGTGGAAAATAGTCTCCAGTAAGAAGAAGAAAAATATTAAAAACTGGATGAACTAGAAGACCTTCAACCAAGTCCACGTCATCATTTAGGAATAGTTGAAACAACCTACTATACCCCCAAAAGCACCTAATATAGAATATCCATCCTCCTCAGCCTTGTGATCCTATAAAGCCCAGAAGGGCAGAAAGAAAGAGAAATAATATCAGAAAAGACAAAAGATGATGTCAGTTTTTACACTTTCAGACTTCATTCCAATAGACTTGGTTCAATGGGCACTGCCCCGTCAAATGGTTCAATGTGCACCGCCCCTCCAAACAGAACCATCAGAAGGAGACAATCAAACATGAACAATATTGGATCAAGAACTGATCTTTGGCTCCATCCATGTTATTCAATTGATGGAACTCATCTCTGATAACGACTATGGACAATAACCCAAATTCCCCACACCCAATTGGAGAGCCGGAGGAAGAGGCCATAGTGGCTGGAGGTTTCCTGAATGGCATGATCATGGAAGGAGGCAAATTCATGGCCACATTATAATACAAAGTATTAACATCGCAGAAACTCACGGAAGGACCCTTCGACAGACACAACAGGAACCGGAATGTTTCTTCTCCCCCATTGAATGAAACACAATCCCAGTCATATTAGAGTTTACATCAGGGGAATAACATGTAACGAACTTCCCAATGTATACAAGCAGGAAAGTTCGGATGAACATGGAAAGAACTACAGCACCCCCGACTCCTACTATAGAGGCTGAACCATATACATCCAAATCTGAATCCCCTAAAGTGTCTATAAAAGAGAAACATTGATCTTTGAATCACCAACCTTTAGAGTATATTCATGAAATTTTAAAGCATATAAATTCAGTACGAGCAAAGCTGTCAATCTTGGATGTGTTGAACCTATCTGCATATCTTAGGGAGACACTCATCAAATTCATGATAAGTACCCAAGAGTTCGAGGTTGAAATAATAGCAGCTGAAGTCTACCAGATGGAGACCATTCTTGAATAGTGCCTTGTAGTCATCCCTTTTTATTTATAGGGATGAAGAAGATATCATGAAAGGGCACATGAAACACTTATATGTGTCTAGAAGGAAACATGGAATTTATGTTCGGATGATCTTCATCGACAATGGCTCTGGATTTAACCTCCTCACACTACGAGTGCTTCGTTGACTAGGGTATGATGAAGAAAGCATGACACCTTGCTCTACAAATCTACTGGGATACAAAAAAAGTGAGCAGAAACTGTTGGGAAGAAACGATCTTAAAACCTGTCTTAGAGATCTCATTTCAGATTTCAAGTTTATGGTGGTGCAGAAAAGTACGACCTTTAATGTTATATTAGGGAGGCCTTGGCTACATCAACATGTTTCAATTATATCCTCAAACCATTAGTGCATCATGTATTTCACTAGTGGAAAAAACTAGAAGTTTAAGGCTGATAAATCCCTATTTGAGTTCTGCAAGTTGCATTACATCGATGCAGGGTTTTGTGAGTCAGAAGAAAAACATCTTTCGGCTGATGACATTTATTCGATCAATGCCCCAAATGGATTGGAGATGGCTCCCACTGACCCCTTCCAGCAACATGGGGAGGAGTATGTACTACCCATCATCCAAGTTGAATGTGTAAGTATAAGTCCGAATATAGACTCAGTTGTCTTCATGATCTCTACTACCACCACGAAGTCCAAAGACACAAAAGAGTGGTCTGACTCCCATATTTTTAGAAAAATCCTGATAGAAGATGCTCCCAGCCTGTCAGTGGAACATTAAACTACCCTTTCCTCACACACGAAGGCAAAAGGCGATTTATCTTCCAATATTAGAGAATTTATCTCAAAAACCCTTTCTCCATCAGAAGGGTAAGACGATGAAGATAATAAAGAAGAAGAGGAAGAATACCTCAAAGATTCCCCTTCTACATTTGAAGAAGGTGTTTCCACCACCATCGATGAACTTAAGGAGATAATTATGGGCACTAAAAATGACCCGTGACTCACATTAATCAGTGTAGCCATGCATGTTGAGGAATAAGAGGCATATACCTTCTTCATAAAGAAGAATCAAGATGTGTTATCCTGTAATTACATGGAGATGCTAGGTCTCGATCCTGAGGTGTCCACCCATCATCTGGGATTACCAAAAGATCACTAAGCTATAAATAGACAGCTAGAAGGACCCACCAGATGCATGCCACTAAAATAGAGGCTAAAGTTGACAAACTGATCAAATCCAACTTTATATGGGAGGTCCAATATCTAATATGGATGGCCAGCATAGTCCCTGTCAAAAAGAAGAATGGAAAGATTAGAATCTTCATTGACTTTAGAGACCTTAATTGGCATTCCCCAAAAAATGACTTCTCGGTCCCGATCACAGAGTAGTTGATCGATGAAAAATACGGGCACCAAGGCCTTTCCTTCATGGATGGATATTCCATATATAATGAAATTCTGATAGACCAAGGATACAAATAAGCTACCACTTTTAGGACCCCTCAAGGGGTGTTATCTTTTTAAGTGTTAACCTTTTCTCTAAAGAATTCTAGTGCCACATATCAGCGCACCATGCATCGCATCTTCATGCCCTTTGTGGGAAAATTCGTCGAGTGTTATGTCGACGACCTGGTGGTTAAGTCATGATAGTGTTTGAACCACCTGGGTAACCTTAAAACTATCTTAAACCAACTGGGATAACAAAGTTTAAATATAAATCCTCTTAAATGTGCCTTTGGATTTTCCTTAGGGACAATTCCTCGGCATCATTATACGCCATAATGGCATCGAATTAGACCTCGAGAAGATGAAAGCTATCCTTGGAATGTCCCCGCCTCATAACCTCACCGAGATGAGAGGACTATAGGGGAAACTCGAATACATTCCGCACTTCATAGCCAACCTAGTGGGTAAATGTTTACCTTTCACCAAGCTCATGAAGGAAAGAGTTATGTAAGAATGGGATAACAATTTTCAAGAAGAATTTGAAAACCTCAAAAGATATCTCTTTAGCCCGCCAGTGCTCATGCCACCGGTCGAGGGGAGACCACTAATTTTAATAATAACTTCCCTAGAACGGTCATTAGGCACCTTACTCAAATAGAAAAATGATGCCGACAGTGAGAACAACCTCTACTATCTTAGCTGGACAATGATCGATACCTAAAATCAGTATTCGAAGATTAAAAAAAAGATATCCTAGCCCTAATCTTTTTAGTTCATAATCCCAGGCATTACCTGCAGCACCATGAGATCCACTTGGTCTCTCGCTGCAACCAGATCAAGTATATCCTCAACCATCCCATGTTAATCGGATGCCTATCACGATGGGCGGTCATCCTATAATAGTTTTACATATGGTACATTCCCCAGAAGGCTATCAAAGGCTAGGCGTTAGAATACTTTCTGGCAGAGCACCACTTGGAAGAATGAGTACCATTGGATGCCAAACTTCCAAATGAAGAAGTGTTTTTTTGTGCAGGAGAACCCCCAGATTTGGTAAATCCACTTATATAGTGCATCTCGAATCCCAATAGGGAAAAGGATGGAGGATCCCAAGCTTAAAAAAGTAGGTCTGGGATTTATACTCATATCTCCCAAAAAGGCCATCTTAACTTACTCTTTCTTGCTTTTGGAGGGGTGTATGAATAATGAAGCGAAGTATCAGTACCACATTTATTACATGGAATTGGCATTACAAGTGGAAGCCAATTCTCTAAAATAAAAGGGTGATTCAAATCTAGTCATCAAATTGGTCAACAGTGACTATGCTATCAAGAAATAAGTACTGGTACCTTTGATGAAACATGTTCGAGCACGGATGGTAGAATTCCCATCAAAACCTATGTTGACTTATGTCCCTGTGTCATAGAATTATAAAGCTGAAGATTTTGCGAATTCAACCTCATCCTTGGCCGATCCCAACCAAGATGAAATAGTCATTTTCATTGCTCACCATCGGATGGTCTTGCCATTCATTCAGGTCGATATGGAGGAAATTGAGGAAAATTTGTTCTGTTCTCGAGCCTTACGGTCATACCACTTGTTAGATGACACCCATTACAAGTTACCTTTGGAATGGGGAACTCCTACCAGATAGGGATGAAAGGGATCATGTTCAAAGATGGGCTGTCAAATTTACCTGGTACAATGGGATAATCCAAGAGAAGGTTCTCTACAAATAATGCCTTGACAGAGTTCTTATCAGGTGTATTGATGGATAAGAGACCATTTTCGTCATGGAAGAAGTTCATGCTGGAGCTTGTGGGGCACACTAGTCAGCAACCAAGCTCTCTCACCAAATCTGGAGGCCTGGGTATTACTGGACCACAATGATACATGATTGTGACATATTCACTAAGAATTTCCATTCCTACCATGTTCATACTAATTTTATACACCCCCTGGAGTTACTTTACATGACTAAGTACTCTTGGCCATTCATCTCCTGGGGGATGGATGTTTTGGGACCATATCCTCCAACCATATATAGACAATTCAAGGTCATACTCACAGCGACCGACTTATTTTCTAAGTGGTCCAAATCCCTACCCCTTATGGAAGTTGGGGTGAAAAACATCTTTATCTTTGTGAAGTCCCACATCATCACTAGATTTGGTGTGCCTTATACAATACTGATGGACAACAACACCAACTTCTGCTCTGATAAGATAGACAATTTGTACTAGGAGTATGGAATCAACACCAACTGGTCATTATACTATGTCGTAGCAGACAATGGGATGATAGAGGATTTCAACAAGAATCTGTCCATTATACTTCAAAAGATGGTCGATAAGGCTATGAAATCATGGAAAGATATGATTCTTCATGCTTTGTGGGATTATCAGACCGCAACCCACACTCTAACCCTAGAGACCCCATAATCAATAATATATGGGGTAGAGGCGATTTTACCTATCAAAATCCTAGTGCCATCACTTCATGTGGCCATTTGAGATTAGTTTTCCATTTATGAGAAATCTCAAAAATGGATTGATGAATTGGATCATTTAGATGAAAAAATGCTGCACACTCTGCACAATTTGCAAAATCTAACAAAATCGGATTACACGAGCCTTTAATAAAAAGGTTTACCTTCGATATTTACTCAAAGGATAATTGGTGTTAGTCCTCAGAACCCAGATGATTCTAGGGAAGAATCCCAAAGAGCTTTAACTGAAGTGGGAAGGACTATATGTCATACATAGGGTCTATTCAAATAGATCATACACTCTGATATCAATGGAAGAACAACTCATCATGACTCCAATAAATGTGATGTTCTTGAAAAAATACATCGCATAAAAATGAACCTATACAATGGTATGAAATATATTACCCTAAACTATTAGTCATGAACTACCAATATCAACGTCCAAGTTCTATGATGTTAAACTTTGATACATAAAAGATGTCTTCCATGCCATGGTCCAAGCTCCATGACCCTAAACTATGAGTCATAAAGAATGCCCATAATTCCATGGTCCGAACTCTATGACCCTAAAATACGAGTCATGAACCTCCAATGTCAAGGTCCATTCTCTACGATGTTAAACTAGGAGTAATAATGGATGTCTTCCATGAAATGGTTCATGATCTACAAGCCTAAACTATGAGTCATAAATAATGTCTATAATTCCATGGTCTGAACTCTATGACCCTAAACTATGAGTCATGAACCTACAATTTCAATGTACATGCTCTACAACATTAAACTATGAGTCATAAAGGATGTCTCCAATGCCAAGGTCCAAGATATACAACCCTAAACTACGAGTCATAATTAATGTCTATAATTCCATTGTCTGAACACTATGACCCTAAATAATGAGTTAGGAACCTCCATTGCCAATGTCCATGCTCTGCAACGTTAAACTGTGAGTCATAAAGGATGTCTTCCATGACAACTTCCAAGCTCTACAACCCTGAACTAAAAATCATAAAGAATGCCTATAATTACGTGTTCTAAACTCTATGACCCTAAACTATGAGACATGAACCTCCAATGTTAAGTTCCAAGCTCTACGATGTTAAACTATGAGTCATAAAGGATATCTTCCTTACCAAGGTCCAATCTCTATGACCCAAAACTATGAGTCATAATGAATTTCCATAATTAAATGGTCCAAAATCTACGACGTTAAACTACGAGTCATAAAATATTCCCCCATGTTATAGTCCAAACTCTAAGACCTTAAACTGTGAGTCATCATGCTTTACACATGATGTTAAACTATAAGGAACATGTACCTAAAACACAACAATAAACTATGACTCATGTCCTTACTGTAATACATTAAAACTATGTAGCATAAAACGTCTTAATTGCATGAAAATAAACTGCATGATCTCTCACAGAACTACATTCTACTTAATTTCTTTCCTCCCAATATATGTATAGACACATCGATCTTCGATCCTGGCCCAACCCCCATAAAAAAATGCTTCCATCACCCCCTTATCTACCCTCATTCGTAGAGGAAACCCTTATCACTCCTTGGTTTCTCACATCGAGTTCAACTATTGTGAGATTAGGATAGGTGATAGATATTATCTTACGAAGCTCATCTATCAAGTAACATGGAAGACCTAGAACCGTTATGGGTATAATGAAAGTTCTCATACCCTTTGGACCAATCCAAATCGGCACAAGGGTACACACATAACTACGAGTGGATTGATTCATGTTCTCATAGGATACGTAGAGATGCCTACATCTTCGATCTAGGTCCATCCCCATCAGGAAAAAAAAAATGAAAATCTCCCCATTATATTCTGTGCCGCCTTACACTTGAAAGGAGACTCTGCATCCGCTCTGTGTTTCTCACATTGAGTATAAATCATATGAGCTTAGGATTAGGGGCATGTAATCTCTTGAGAAAATAAATTATATGGTAATATGTTAGGCCTGGCACCAGTATCAAGTAAGACCAAAATTAACTAATGAGTCCCTAACAAATTTTAAAAAAATTTAGGGAACATCCAAAACTATGTGTGGCTTGATTCCTGCCCTCATAGGATATGTAGTGACACTCAGATTAGACATCCTAACCCAAACACCAGCAAAATCACCCTTCCCTTAATGCGTAGGTTAGACTTTTATGAGGAGTAAATGAAAGGTCATATCGCACGACAATGAAACTGAAAATTCTTCAAGAGCTATGTGTGGATCAGTCCTCAGTATTCTAAGATTCTGCACATGCATATCAATCATGAGAAGTCAAAAGGTCATGCTTCCCTCTATATATATGGGTCTGACCTATGTGGAAGCTCTAGGTAGGTCACGTTTAATCGTGGTCTGGGTATTCTCACATTCCCAGGCCCACCATTCCCATTTTTCAAACTCCATACCTCAGGAAAACCTAGATACTCATAATCATTCAGGTCCATCTGGGGTGGAAGGCCAGTGTCATGTGGACACATTTGATCGACTATGCATATCTTTCCCTGGTGGATCTGTATATGTCACCCAAATTATGGTCATCAATCAAAGGAAAAATCTTCCTTTGGAGAGTAATCTCCTATCTCAGTATGCACAATGTATTTCAAGACTAATGTCATCCCTCCTGATTTGAGTTTCTCTTGCGACTATGGTTTGCAACTTCTATCATCATTCATGTCTAAAGAACACTATAACACCCTGATTGTGATTAAATTGAAACATTTGAAGACATTTATGACACCAAAATCGTTATCACCGCATGATGGTAAATTGGAAGGAAAAAATCATCCTCACCACACGACATTAAACTACAAGTCCAAAATCATCCTCACTGAAGGATGTTAAACTTCAAGGCCAAAACAGTCCTCACCGCATGATGTTAAACTAGAAGGCCAAATTCGTCCTCATCGTACGAAGTTAAACTAAAAGGCCAAAATATTCTTCACCACACGACGGTAAAATACAATGTCAAAATCGCCCTCACCATATGATGTTACACTGCAAGGACAAAATCATCCTCACCACATGACATTAAACTACAAAGAAATGGATTTAGCCTAAAAATTTTCCGTAATGTTTAATTCAATATTTTTAGATAGTGACATGGAACCCTTATAATCATTTGTTTCATACATCGAGCATATCTCACGTGAGATTATTGATCATAGTGAGAGATCCACTGTGACATTATGGTAAAACAGACCATGAATTTGGTCCTAGAAGCACGACCCTAAAAGGCCTGTCATGGTTCCCTCTCAATGAGAGAAACCCTGAATCCTAGCCATGTGACATTAAATGACCGAGTATCCCAAATATAAAATGAATACCTCACCCTGTGCACAAGTCATATCTATGTAAGGGACACCATTCCATGAGTAAATCAGCACAAAAATGTCCCCGATATGTCCCGATACACCCCTTCCATATTTCAATATTCATGATTTGGGTAATCATGAATCCCCATAACCCTCTAAGTCTATCTGGGATGGAAGGCCAGTGTCCTGCAGAGACCTTTTCTAGACTATACATATCATTCCCTAGTGGCTCTGCATACGTCACCCACAAAAAATGGCCGTCAATCAAAGGAAAATTCGTCCCCAGGAGAGTCCTCTCCTACCTCAATATGCCCAATGGCTTCCAAGCCTCTTTCGATTCATCTGGATTCGCGATCCATAAAATTCAAGGTTTACATTATCCTCCTTTCACACATCCTGGATATATCAGAGAATACTAGCCTAGTTCATATCTGTTCTCCTTTGAGGTTTCTAAAAGATATCCCAACTATATGTGCATTGTTGATTTTAATGCAAAGGAAGTGTGCCAACACTCATTCCCAGATTTTCTTAAATAAGTTCAGTTAAAAATCCTCATTTTATGATTAGGGGCACCCCTGGTCAAAGGTCAGACACCATATTCAAAATTTTCCCAATCTCCATAATCTTCAAAGGCCATCGGAGATAGAAGTCCAATGTCCTGTAGAAACCTTTTTTAACTATCTATATCATGCCTCGGTGGCTCTTTATATGTCTCCCACATAAATGGTCATCAATAAAAGGAAAATATGTCCCCAGGAGAGTTTTTTCTAGCCTACATATGATCAAATGACAATCATGTCTTGTCACACACCAAGATTTGGGAAAAATCACGGATACCGGCTCATGTATATAATTTCCATGTTCTACTAAAAAATGAAAATAAAATGGGGGAATCCAAACTGAACTGACCATTCACTATCTCTTCATCATGCAAGCAAGAAATGTGTGGGAATAATTTCCCACTCAGAGTCAGCAAGAATGTACCTAATGTTCTTAGGTGACACTATTTAGGTAAGCCACACATTATGGCTCCCAACATCAAAATAAATCCAAAATGTTTCAAATAACCCCACGCCATTAGAAGTAGAAGACAAATGTACTTCAGATACATTTGCTTGACTAGGAATATCATGCCTCAAGGGTTCTTCATACGTCACCCAAAAAAATTCAATCAAAGTAAAATTCATCTATAGGAGAGTCCTATCCTACCTTTGTATTCCTAAAACAGATCCTGAGCCTCATGCATGTCCAGAGACTATAAGTCAAGGGTCCATAAAATACCTAATCAATGTCTGAAGGATACCGAACATTCCTGGATAACAGTCTTGAGTTGGGACCCTACCCCTTTAAGCTTGTTCAAAGTTGTTCAACCTAAAACATCATTATTAAATTTTCTTGGTAGTACTATAAACTGCTAGAAAAAAAAAATAAACTATACTCACCGGAGGGAAAATCCTCTGAAGGCACCTCTGGGTAAAGGTCGAGTATTAGTTCCTTTAAAAAAGGGGTGAATCTAAACCAAACTTACCATTCTCCAGTTCTTTCTCACGCAAGTAAGAAATGATTGAGAAAAATATCCCACCCAGAGCATGCATTAATGCCCCTAGTGTTTTCATATGACTCTACTCGGGTATGCCACCCATTATGGATCCCAACATAAAAAAAATCCCAAATGATTCAAATACTACAAGGAAATCATAAATGGAAGGATAATGTCTGGAAGACACCATTGATTGACTATTCATATCATGCCCTGAGGGATCTGCATACGTCACCCACAAAAAAGGCCGTCAATCAAAGGATAATTCATCTATAGGAGAGTCCATTCCTACCTCTATACACCTAAACTATCCCCTAATCTTTAGTAATGTCATGATTCCACAATACAAGGGTCAATAAAAATCCATAATCAATGTATGAAGGATACTAGAACATTCTTGGCTAACGTTCCTAAGTCGGGGCCCTATGACATTATGTTTGGTCAAAGCAATTAGACCTGAAAAATCAGTATTAAATTTTGTTGGTAGTACTGTGAACTAATGGAAACAAAGATTCTATACTCTCGGGAGGGAAAATCCACCGAAGGTGCCTCTGGGAAAAAGTTGAGTATTGGTTCATTAAAAAAATATTGAACCATCAGAAAAGGCGCAAAGCTTCTTTGGTCAAAAACATGAAAAGGGATGCCTAAGAAAACTCCAAGTTACACCCGATAATCCCAAATCATGTAGTCTTAGAAAAAAATTAAGGTAATATTAAAAAAAGAGACAGAAAAGTTCGTGGGGAGTTCCATAAAACCTCAGAAATAGTTGAACTATGCTCATCGAGTCCCTTGTCTCAAGAAAAAAAATTAGAGCTCAATTTGATTGTTTTGTTTCTATTGATTTCAAGTCATGTTTTAAAATCAGTATGTGATTGAATTAATTTTGATAAAAAGACATGGAGAAGAGGTTTCTAAATTCAAAATCTATTAAAGTGGGTTCAGAAAATATGGAGGAACATCCCCAATTCATAGTCTCTCCACAGTATTAAAAAAAGTAGGAAGATTACAAATCATGATTTGGGACAGAACTACAACAGGTCTCGGTTTACCCTTTCCAGAAGAATTAATAGTGATTGTTGCAGGTCGTCAATGGTATGTTTCAATAAAGTTATTTCCTCTGTTTCTTATTTGACCATCGAACACACCCACTCTTGGATACCTTTATGGTCCTGCCCCTTCTTCTGGATGACTTCATAATTGTCGTGCAATGAGGCAAGTTTCTCTCTCAACCTAGCTGTGCGGGCTTCGTAATCCTGCAAATCCTCCTCTTGTGTCACCACCAAATCACAAGCCTTAACCTCCTTAGCTATCATATGATCGAATTCTTCCAAAATATCTCATAAAGATTCGACCTGGTCATGGGAAGAATTTAACCTAGCCAGATTGTCCTCACAGGAGGCGTGGAATTCCTGAGAAAGGACTATTTTGTAAAAGAGGATGTGAAGGTGCTGATAATCAAAGCCATTTTAACCCAGTTAAGTAAATAACTGCTGAAAATTCTCACCCTCATTGGAAAATTGGCCTGGGGTGTCTTCTCGACATGAAAACATAACTGGTTCCATGCCTCTTTTCATACAACCTAGTGTCTCTTCACAACACCAACACTTCGATCCTCCCCTGCTTCAACATGCTTGTAAGCAGGAAGCGTCTCCATAGGAGTGGGGAGGGACCTAAGGCATGTCACCCAACATTAGAGACTCTCTTTTCCCTAAAGTCCAAGCCACTAGAGCCGGATGTAGAGGACTGACTATGGCCTCTGAGATGATTGACGATACTCGGCTCATGCCAGTCTCATTAAGATTTTGGGCGATGCCCACAGAAGGGGAGTAGTCTGAATTGATCCCCACGGAAATGGTTTATACTAATGTAACCCCTCCCAGACACTTTTGATGATAGACTGAACACCTTCTTACGATGAGAAAAGAAGCGGTAGGTGTGTCCATATTAGTTTTTGAAGGGAAGAAAGTAGAAGTAATAGTTGTTTCACGTCACTGAATAAAAGGTATGTGTGGCGTTGTTGTTGGGGAAAGAATGGGATTGGAAACGGTCAAGGGTTTCTACACCTGCTGAACTGGTTCTTTCAGCATCCCCATGGAGTAACAATCGACCCATTGTTGGGCATACTCTAGTGATAGGATAGTGGGCCCCATTGTTTTAGGAATGATAATATCTTTAGAAGAACCTTCAGGAATCATCATAATCAAAAAATTAGTGGAGAACAACAGGATGAGATTCTCCCCTTAGTCAAACAACCGAAATCAGTGTATTTTGTTGAAGGAATCCAAAATACCTGGCAAACCGGTAATGGAGGTGTGGTTAATAAATAACTACTCAGTCTACATGGGCGATGAGCATCCCATCCTAAAGATTGATGAGGTATAAACATTCATCCAAAAAACCACCAATGTCACCTCTCAATGGTCTATGAGGGGTAGGATGTAGTGCGAACGAGAAATGAGAAGTGTCGTTCAACTGCTCGAACGCATAAGTAATAGTTAGATTCTTGTGATGAACAATAGAAATGCTAAAAAGGGCAGGATGAAATTCAGAATGGGTAACCCATGCGGTATGTCGATATTCATAATAGGAGAAGTGTTTTGCTATATACCCACACATGAATAGGAATGGTCTACTGAGTCGATTCGGAGACTTGCCTTCTTGAATTTGTCCCAAAAATTCATAAATTCAGGCGAGGGTAGGAAGGGACAAATTATTGAGTAGTCCCTCCGCTAGTGTGGCTGCCATCATCAAGGTTCCAGACTGAACCCCGATATATAAATCATAGGATGGGAAGATCCAACCTCTTAAAAACATGAAAAAGAAGCCTTCTAGCATAATCATGGGTGAAATTTCTGGTCAAAGCTCATATCCCCATATGGTATGTCACCCTACTTCGAGGGTGGAACAATATGAACCTAGTGTTTGGTGGGACTAGTGAGTCGGATAGGTTCCACTATAGTAAGCCATCATCTTGGGTCTGTTTTTCTATAGGAATAACCTTATCTATGCTTCAAATGAGATAATGGAATGTGCCTCGAGGGGATGATACAGTGATCCTGCTGCCACAACTAGTAAGCTCCTTGTCAAAGAAGATACATGATTCATATCCTTCCATGTGGTGGATTCTAAGAGGAACTCTCCTTACATTTTTTCAAGGATGGGAAGGCCTCCAAGCTGGTTGATGTCCCATAGACTTATCCCCACATCTTCATGTAGTAGGTGAAAAGTGTTGGTTCTTGAAAACCAGTTGCTCAGCAATTCCGGAAGGATTTCTCCCGGAGGGATGATTGAAAACATAGACACCCAGGCTTCCTGGTGTAATCCCACCACCTACATTCGGTCGGGGGACTACATATAGGTCTGATACACCCAGAACGCCCAGGCCCACTCATCAGAGAAACATACTATGGAATGAAAATACCTTTTGGTGCTCCACCCGCCACTAGGATTTTCTTGAGATATGCTGACAATGGATTGGTTTTCTCAGACTTCTAATATCGGGGCACCATTGCAGCACCCATGGTTTCCCTGAGTCCATGAAAATCCTTGCAATATGAAGATGTTTTCCAGAATAGGAGTAGCAATGAATTCTCCAGTTGGGGAAATTTTGGCACGATCATGATATCATGGTGGCTTTAAATGGATGAAAGGGATGTCAGGGTCAGGAAACAAAAGGGGCACATCAGCAGGAAGACCAAAGCAATAATGTGGAAACTATACTAATAACGGGTAATCTAGAAGCTCTGGAATCAAGATGACCGTCAGAAATATATCATGGTAAATGATGTGGGTTTGAAGATTATCATTGCTATTCCTCGCCATGGTGGCCATCATCTTCGTCGATTTATCAGAATCATGTGAATCAGACATTATAACCTACACAAAAAGATCCAGAAGCAGATGAAAAGTCAGTATGATTGAAAAATGATGGATAAAGGCTATGAAAAAAAACTTCTAAGGGACTTAAAACATGTTCGCAAAAGGTTTCGTGTATGGTTCCTAAAAGCAATACACGGAAAGAGAATTCTACATAAAGCATGACACGTGAAAGCTATTCACCCTATGGTTATAGTACATGGAAATTCTTCACCGCATACAACCACGGTACTTGAAAGATCACGAGGCGTAGGCTTAGGAACCATTGGCTTGAGAAAAAAAGGTATGCGAAAAGAAAAAACTGCAAACCTCCGCCTCAGTTAAGTTTACATTCGGAAGGTTTGTATTAATATTTAATTTCGTATTAGCATTTTTTGATGTTCAGTATGTGGAAAAGGCAACTGCATAATGTTATTCCATGCGGAATCTAGATTTTATGTTTTAAAATTACACAATCCCATTCACGGGAACCAAAATGTGGTACGAAGATGGGGAAATAGAAAAGAAATCAGTTTTTTGAATGTATGGAATAGTTCACAAACATGGTTTTTTCAAGGAGCACAGTACACGAGAGTGAAAGAGGCTAAGAAAATTGGGATCATTTTTTTTCATGAGAAATAGTAAAAGACAAATTACATGGGCTTATATATATAGGTTTGGTCCCCTACTACTGGGCCTACCTGTTCTCCCGTGATACATTTTTAGTTCAGGGCCACTTCTACATTAGAATTGTCCCATTTTCATTCCGAATGGATACCATTCCGATGGGGAGAATTTGTAGGGTCCTTAAATTCCACCAAGGAGATAAATACCCCCAAAACCACTTTGTGAAAGGAATCAAGCACTTATATAAGTCTATCAAGGATAAGGGACTCAAATTGAGTTGCATTTCATTGATAGAACCAGAAGGGATTCAAAATTTCAAGGTTTTTAAGTGGCCCACATACCATCATTGATAAAGGTATGTAGAGAAGAAGAATCATGAACTTCAAGGTTTGCGATATGGTTTATGAACTGCTGGACCATGAGGCAATGGCTAGTGAGTAAGGCATACCATGAACCGTGTCGTCGAAGGAGTTGTACCCTAGAAAACCGTCCACGTACCGCACCCATTAATTCACAGACAAATAAAATGAATAGGGTTCTTTGAACCATAATTTCAAACCAAAGCCTCCACAAACCTCAGTTGACCGAGTCTTCCATAGATGAAAATATTTTTTAAATGGGCCTCTGCAAATGGTGTCATATTCCCAAAAGATATGATCGCTTCGATGCTCTATAAAAGAAGTATAGAAGTAGGAGAAGAAAAGTGGGGGATAGAGATAAGGACGAGCAATGAATGTTTGAGGGAGGCTTAATGATTGCACATAGTCTTCTGTCTTGTTGCATCGGCAAAACACGAGCTGTGAACCACTTCCTCTGCAGGAACAACCAACCTCAAACCATAAAAATGGGGAATTGAATAATAACAATAGAACTGCAAACCTAACTGGTAAATCGTGAACCAAATAATTCTCATAGATAAATTTCCCATGAACAGTAATCCCTCGGACCCGACTTCAGTATGATGCCCTGTGTGGCATACCACTACGTGGACGAAACCCGGTTCCGCATACCAAATCGGTATTCAGATGTATCCCAAAGTGGCGTGGTGAGCCGCGTACCACTTTGGTACGCAGTTGAAATTTCCCATGCCTTCATACCACACTGATATGCGAATGTCCCTTCTTCCCACATACCATTATGATATGCAGAGCCTTCCCTACCCATCATGAGAAACTATTTCATGGAATGGGGTGTTTTTGAGTAATGTTCCTTCCTGTTCCAATCTCACCACTCTATTACCATCCAGTCCACCATGATCCCTCAACTAACCAATCCTCTATCACTAGGCCAAATACTACTCTAAAGCCACAAAACCTATATGTTCAAGCCATTGGGCACATCAGCATGCCCCATTGAGTCTACATACCCATAGTAAGTGGAGTCAAGAAGACCCCCCCCAGTAAAGGTGTGGGCTTCAGGAATTTTTGTAAGGGTACATTTCCATGGTAACCCGAAGTTCAATCTTGGGGTACCAACATGAACCTCCCTATTCTTGGGATTAAGGGTGATCACTTTATTTTCCATTCAAGGAGGGATGATGATCAGTTTATGGGGTTATGTTCACTCCCCCCTTTGGTGTGGTTGAAACTCCTCCCCATCCTTGAACATGTTCTTGGGCCCTCCCATTGAGGCAAGTCCCCAATCTTTTGAGGCAGGGCCGCATGACCTTTAATACCATTTCATAATGAAATATTTGTTGATCTTCCCACTCACCCACCATTGCCCCGACCTCTTCCACCATGAGCTCTCCCTCCCCCACCAACAGGGGAGGAGGTATGTGCATTGTTGGATCTTTCAAATCTTCTTGTTTCTCAGACCGACCATGACACACATGGGCTTAGAGGTTTGTGAGGATCCCAACAATAGGAAAACCTATCTGAACTATGAGAACTATGATTCCTGATCAAAATGGGATACATAGGATGCCTACCAAAAGGCCCAAGCTCAAAAGGGTGTCCATCCAAAAGGGTCTACCAAATCATGTTTATAAAATGGAATGATTCCATGTGTAATCCCCACAAATTCCAAAATATGTGGGTTCTGATTCCTCTCCTCATGATACATAATAAGCCCTACTTGTAGGCCCGATCCCAAATTCAATTCACCTTCTGTCCCCCTGGATGATGATAAACTCTAGATCACCTTATAAACCAGCAAAGCCAACATCAAATCTGTGGCATCAAACATGTTCACGATGAACTTAAAAACTAAGGGTAGCCCATGGACACACTCTTCGGGAATGAACCAAGGATTCACGAACATATCAACATGACTTAAATCTATAACTGAGTCCTGGAATAGGAAGAAATCCTCCCTCGAAAGGGGTTAGTGAGCCTAAACTCCCATCCTCCCGACCTATAGAGTCCTTAAGTGTCACTGGGAAAATCATCAGTCAACGTGAACCTACCTCTAGAAACAGGTCCACGAATCATGGATACCAGGGCCATTAGGTGTTCATAGATCATGGAATAAACATGTTGGAGAGCATCTAAAAATTTATTTATTAGAATGACCAATTTCATGAGTGATTTACCCCCATGTGATCACCCGTTGGGACTGAAGGTTCTCATGGGGATAATTCAACATTATTTAAAGGATATTAACATGGAATTGGTCGAGAAAAAGGAATGGTAAATTCGATAGGAACCCGTCCCTTTGGAAAAAGGTATGGGTGATGATGCACCTAGTTCCATCTCTGCACCACCCGAAAAACACACCACCTTGGAGGAAAAACCTGGTTTTTATGGTTTTTAGGTATTTTTATAGATTTTAGGTATTTTTACAGATTTTAGGATTTTTAGCATTTTTTTAGGTTTTTAGGGGTTTTTATGGTTTTAGGGAATTTTAGGAATTTTAGTTTTTTTAGAATTTTTTAGTTTAATATGGGTTTTAAGTGTCTTAGGGTTTTAATATTTTCTTATGGATTTTCAAGGGTTTAGGGTCTCTATGTTTTTAGTTATTTTAAAGAATATTTATAATATTTTTGATTTTTCTTGACTTTTAGAGATTTTTTGGGTTCTTAGGTTTTTAGTGGATTTAGGGTTTTTAAAAGGTTTATGTTTTTAGGTATTTTATGTATTTTATGGTTTCTAATATTTTCTTAGGGTTTTTAGGTATTTTAATGTTTTTGCGTATTTATAGAATTTTTTTTACTATTTTTATGGTATTTTAGATTTTTTATTAATTTTGTGGTTATTTTTGGTATATTTTTGGTTTTTAGTGTCTTGTTATGTCCTTTAGGGGTTTAAATGTTTTTTGTGTTTTTTAATATTTTTATGGGTTTAAATGTTATTTATAATTTTTAATATTTTTTCTAGTTTTTATGGATTTTTATGGTTTTATGGTTTTTATGAGTTTTATGGTTTTGGAGTTTCTAGGGTTTTTATAATTTTTTAGGTTTTTAGGGGTATTATTGGTTTTAAGTTTTTATGGTTTTCTTTGATGTTTTCATGGTTTTTTGGTGGTTTTATGTTTTTACGGAATTTTATTGATTTTTGAGGATTTTTAGTTTTTTTATTGATTTTGATGGGTTGTAGGGATTTTTAGGGAAATTATTGATTTTAAGGGTTCTAATGGATTTTAAGTGTTGATATAGTTTTTAGGTTTTTATAGGTTTTAAGTGTTTTTTGGGTTCTTAGGTGTTTAATGTTTTCTTTGGGGTTTTCACGGTTTTTGGGTTTTTTACATTTTTAGGCATTTTTTGTATTTTTTATGTTATTATGAGTTTTTGGTATTTTGATGTTTTTAGGGTTTTTATGTGTTTTAGTGTTTTTATGGATTTTTTAATTTTTAGGATTTTAGTGTTTTTGGGGTTTTTAGGGTTTTTAATGTTATTTAACATTTAAAGGGGTTTAAATAGATTTTAGATTTTTTAGTGTTTTTTAGGATTTGTTGGGGTTGTTAGGCTTTTTAAAGAATTTTTTGGGGTTTTATAGGTTTTAGCGGTTTCTTGGTTTTTGGGTCTTTCAGTGATTTTATAATTTTTTAGGTTTTTAATAATTTTAGATTTTTTTTATGTTTTTAAAGTTTTTCAGGGATTTTATGGGGTCTTATGATTTTTCACATTTTATGAAATTTTAGGGATTTTAAATTTTTTATGTTTTTCATGGGTTTTAGGAATTTTGACGGGTTTTAGTGTTTTTAGGGGTTGTTTTATATTTTATGGTGTTTTTAAGATTTTATGTGTTTAGGTATTATTTTGTTTTTATGGTTTTTCTAGGGGTGTTCAGGGTTTTAGGGTTTTTTATGTTATTATGAATTTGTAGAATTTTTTAGATTTTTATGTTTTTTAGGGTTTTTAGGGATTTTTAGGGATTTTTTTTTTGTTTTTAAGGGTTTTAATGGATTTTTTTTGGGTTTTTAGTTTTATGTTTTTTTGAGTTTGTTTAATGTTTTTTTGGGATTAAAATGGTTTTTAGAGTTTTTAGTGGGTTTAAGAGATTTATGGGGTTTTAGGGTTCTATAAAATTTTGATGGTTTTGTGGTTTTTAGTGTTTTTAGGCCGTTTTATTTCTTCTAGTGGGTGAAAGGTGTTTATTAGTTTTTTTTGTTTTTATTGGATTTAATATTTTTTATAGTTTTAGGGATTTTTATTGTTTTTATTGGTTTTACGGTTATTAGGTTCTTTTAGGGATTTAGGATTTTTTGACAATTTTTAGGGTTAAAGTGTTTTTAGGTGTTTTAGGTTATCTAACAGTTTTTTATGTTTTTTTACATTTCTAGGGATTTTTAGGGATTTTTTATGGTTTCTATGAGTTTTTAGGTTTTTTTATTTCAGGGTTTTTTTTGGATTTTAAGTGGATTTAGTGGTTTTAGAGTTTTTAGATTTTTTTCTGTTTTAGGGGTTCTATGTATTTTTATGTATTTATGGTTTTCTTAGGGGTTTTTAAAGATTTTAATGGGTTTTTACATTTTTAGGTATTTTTTAGAATTTTTATAGTTTAAGGGTTTCTAGGGTTTTTTCGGTTTTAAGTTTTTTATGAGTTTTTGGTTTTTTAGGGTTTTTTTTATTTTTAGGGGTATAATGGTTATTTTTTTTTTAACATTTGTAGGGGTTTGAAGGATTTTTAGAGTTTTTTGGGGGGTCTTTAGGTTTTTTATGATATTTTAGTTGTTTTAATGTTTCAATGGGTTTTTAGGTTTTTAGGGATTTTTAGGGTCTTTTATGGTATTTCTCATTTTTTTGGATTTTATAGGTTTTAAATGTTTTAGGATTTTATGGTTTTATTATGGTTTTATGGTTTTTCGTGCATTTTTGGATTTTGAGGGTTTTATGGATTTATATATTTTTTGGGGTTTATGATCTTTTTAGTTTTTTTAAATATTTTATGGTTTCTTATAGGTTTTTAGAATTTTTAGTGGTTTAAAGATTTTTACAATTTTTAGTGTTTTTTAGGGTTGATGATTTTTATGGTTTTTATGGTTTTATTGGGTATTATGTGTTTTAAGAGTATTTATGATTTTTAGGGTCATTTAGAGATTTTAGCGTTGTTTGGTTTTATAGGTATTGAAGTATTTTTATTTTTATATGGTCTTATTAGGGGTATTTAGGGTTTTTTTTACATTTTTAATGATTTTAAGTATTTTTTTGTATTTTTGTGTTTTTTTCAGTTTTCTTTGGATTATGAGGGTATTTTTTCTATTTTTAGGGATTTAGGGTTTTTATTATTATTTATGTTTTTTGTGATTTTATGTGTTTTTACATTTTTAATGTTTTCTTAGGGATTTTTACCATTTTAGGGATTTTTAGTGTTATTTTATATTTTTAATGGTTTTTAGGTTTGTAGTAATTTTGAGGGATTTTAGGGTTTTTTGGATTTTTTCTAGGATGTAGGGGTTTTTTTGATTTTTTTAGGGATTTAAGTGATGTTAGTGTTTTAAAAAAAATTAGATGTCTAAAGGGTTTTTAAGGAATTTAGTGTTTTAAGGGTTCTATGGGTTTGGGGTGTTTTATTATTTTCTGGGTTTTTATTAATTTTAGGTGGTTTTAGGGTTTTTTTGGTCTTTTAGGGTTTTTATCATTTTTTGGGTTTTGAAGGGTTTATGTGTTTTTAGGTTTTTAAACTTTTCTTAGGGTTTTTATTATTTTTTATTCTTTCTTCATTTTTAGTTATTTTTATGACTTTTTTTAATTTTATGGTTTTTATGGGTTTTAGGGTTTTTAAGGGTTTTAGGGTTTTTTATATTTTTTCAGTTTTTCTGAGTATTAAGTGTTTTTCTGTTAAGAAGTATTTCTTAGGGGTTTTTAGGGTTTTGTTATTTTTTTTTAATTTTTTGATATTTTTTAGTTTTTTTACTATTTTTAAGGTTATTTGATATGTTCAGGGTTATTTGGGTTTTGATATGTTTTTCAGAATTTTTTGAGATTTTCTAGGATTTTTACTTTTTTAGGGTTTTATGAGATTTTAATGGTTTTTATTGTTTTTTAGGGTTTTTTGGTTTTTTGGGGTTTAGGGTTATTTTTATATTTTTATGGTTTGAAGGTATTTAAGATATTTTTGTAAAAATTTTAGGGCCTTAAAGGGGTTCTAGATTTTTTGTGGTTTTAATGTTATTAAAGGTATTAGTGCTATCAATGTTTTTAGGGTTTTTTTCTTTATCGAATTTTTAGGGTATTTCATTATTTTTTGTGTTTTTTAGTTTATTTATATGTTTCAAGTGTTTTTATATTTATAAGTTTATCTTAGAGGTGTTAAAAACTTTTAGGTTTCTTACCTTTTTATGAATTTTAGGTTTTTTTGATTTTTATGGTTTTCAACGATTTTTAGGGATTTTGATGATATTTAAGGTTTTTTACTAGTTCTAAGGAGTTTTAAAAAATTTAGGTTTTTAGGTGATTAATTTTTTTTCGTTTTTATGGTTTTATTTGTGGTTCTCATTATTTTTTATATTTTTTACATTTTTAGTGATTTTTATGGTTCGTTTTAGTGTTTTTATGGGGTTTTAGGGACTTTGAAAATTTTTAGGTGTTTTAGGGGTTTTAGGGTTTTTATAGATATTTTTGGGTTATAGGGTTTTTTGAGTTTTTATGGGTTTGAAGGTTTTCTATAGTTTTTAATTTTTTATGGGTTTAAATGGTTTTTTATTCGTTAGTTGTTTTAGGGTTTTGTGGGTCTTATAGGTTTTAATGGTTTTATGGGGTTTTTTGTTGTCTTTGGGTTTTTATGTATTTTTGGGTCTTTATTCGTTTATATCATTTTTTATGTTTTTAGGGGTTTTAACTATTTTCAGGTTTTTGGTGATTCTTAATGATTTTAATGGTTTTTGGGGTTTTTATGTTTTTAATTATTGTTTGGTATTTTTTAGGATTTTTATTGGTTTTTAGAGTTTTATGAATTTTTGAGGGTTTCAAGGGTCTTAGGTCTCTTGTTTTTTTAGGGTTTCTTTAATTTTTTTTGGGTTTTAATATTTTGTATAAATTTTTTAATGTTTTTAAGAGTTAAAATAGTTTTAGTGGTTTTAGTGGGTTTTTAATGATTTTTATGGGTTTTAAGTGTTTTTAATGTATTTATGGGATTTCATGGTTTTAGCAATTTTGTGGTGTTTAGGGTCTTTTATGGTTTTTAGCATTTTTATGTTTTTAAAGGGTTTAAAAGTTTTTATGTTTTTTAAAAAAATAGGGGTTTTCTGGTTTTTTATTGGTTTTATATTTTGTGGGATTTCTAGGTATTTTTTAGGATTTTTATGGTATTAGGATTATTAGTAATTTTGAGATTTGAAGAGTTTTTAATGTTTTTGGCATTTTTTAGGTTTTTAGAAGTTTTAGGTGTTTTAAGGTTTTAATTTACTCTTAGGGGTTTTCTAGGATTGTAGTTGTATATATTTGTTTAGGTATTTTATGTATTTTTTGGAATATTATGGTTTTGGGGGCTTTTAGGTATTTTGAATGTTTTTAGAGTTTCTCATGTTTTTATAGTGTTTTCGATTTTTTGGGGTTTTCTGGTTTTTTGTGGTTTTTATGGTTTTAATGTTTTTTATAGTTTTCTCACAATTTTAGGGTGATAAAAAGTTTATCTAATTTTAAGTGTTTTTAGGGGCTTAATGGGTTTTTGGGGTTTTACGGTTTTTTTGGTTTTTACGGTTTTATGGGGTTTTTGTGTTCTTAATGTCTTTTATGGGGGTTTTTACCATTTTTAGGTTTTTACAGGTTTTAGGAGTTTTATGTGTTCTTAGGTTTTTAAGGTTTTTATAGGGGTTTTAGTGTGTTTAGGGTTTTTTATATTTTTAGGTATTTTTTAAGAATTTTTATGATTTTAATGGTTTTTGGGTTTTGAATGTTTTTGAGCATTTTAGGGTTTTTTTTGGGTTTTTTAGTGTTTTTATCCTTTTTAGTTTTTAGTGGTATTTAGTGGTTTTAGTTTGGTATGGGTTTTGGTATTTTTCAGGTTTTGAAGGTTTTTTACTTTTTAGGTATTTTTAATTCGTTTTAGTATTTTATGGGTTTTAGAGTTTTTTAAATTTTGAGGGTTCTTATGTCTTTTTGGGTTATATTTATTGTTTCTATTTTCATGTTTTTTGGTTGTTTTAAGGTATTTAAAGATGATTTATTATTATTTAACGTTTGAAGAATGATTTTCATAGGGTGTGGGAAAAGTAAATGTTTATTCCTATTGCTGCACAGAGGATGACTAGGGTTGTCTCATTTGAGGAGCGTCATAGTTGGTTTTATCACTGATTATAATTCCCATAATCTAATTCTTTTTGTTGTTTTTATTAATTTATCAAAACAATGAATTTTTTTATGTTTTTAAAACATGAAATATAAATGAAATTTAGAAATAAAATATCCTAAATTTAGATACAAATAAATATAAAATGATATTCAAGAAGAAAGGACTTGGTCCGAGATTTGATAATGCAGTTTCATTCATTGTTTATTTTTTGTATAAATTTTTTTAATCAATTTGATAAATACCCATTAAATAATTAATTTCCTTTTATTTATTGGGTTTGTGATTTTATCATGCCTTTGGAATACCAAACCCCACCTCATCAAATAGTCAAATAAGATAACAACTCAACGAAGAATGAAATTCCTAAAAAGACTACTCTAAAACATATACCATTTCATCCCTTAAATAAACATTTTATCCAATATAATAAGGGTTTTCTTGAGATAAGGGAAATAAAAATAATTAATCAAAGAAAAGGAATGGAATTAAAACGAATTTCATTGTGGTTTATTTCTACACCTTTTGAATACTATCACATCCAACACAAATATATTTAAAACTTATTGAATTGAAAAAAAAATAAAGAACACCTTGAAACCTCTCCCAGAGCCAAGCCACGAGTTTTTAACTTATTATAGAAATGTTAAAAGAGATCGTGGTGGAATATGTAAGATAGAAATAATGGTATTAGTGTTGGAATATTAAGAGGGATAAAAAAACAAAAGGAAACACTTTAATTAAAATATTAATGCATGTTCCATGGGAAAATTAAAATAAAACAATATAATAGAAGAAAGAAATACTGAAAATGAATCATTGCAATTTGCCTCCACTCTATTTGGGATGTTTAAATCCTCTCCAACATCAGTGAACTGCTCCTTATATAGGCCAATAGGGGTCCATCCTTAGGTTATAGAATCTTATATCTCCTAAATTTCCCTTTAAGATATCCTCTAGATTCTATTCCCCAAATGTTCTCTCATGGTATGAAACTTTAGTGGCTTAATATAGAAGTTTGGTCTTTTTTAACGTTGTTCCACTATATTTTCTGTTTTTCGCAAACACTCAGCTTTATCTACCATGTTTTGAAAAATATATGTCCCTTTAATTCTAAAAATGTATTCTTGAAGATTATTTCCTAAATCATTCCCAAATTTTAGAGTATCCAATGGCTAATCAAATGATGTAATATCTCCACGATCAATACTAGTTGAATTATAAATTTAATTATATTTCAAATATAGTTTTAATCACCCCAATTTTAGGTCTATATCCCTATATATTAAATTTTTAATGAGGCAGGGTCTACTCCATCATCTAGAACCATTTTCTACTTGATTGATCTTTTAGGGACTTTGAATATTCAAATCAGTTCGGGGTCCAAAATATAAATTTGAATCCCACAAATCATGGAATCCTAAAAAAATAATTATTCAAATTGGATCAATTTTATAAATGTTATTACTAAAATAGAAAAGTGATTAAAATATGTCAAAACACCAAAATTAATCAATATTCACATTTTATACCAAAACACACCATAAACTCAAAATTGATCAAATATTCTCAAATTAATAAATTATTCTGGATTAAATCATATATAAAAATATTCAAATTGAGTAAAATATTAGTTCTATCAATTCCCCGACACTTAAACCATGATTTCCCTCAAGCATGGAATCTCAAAATTAAATTTCAAAGGGAACCAATGTTACCAATATTCATATTATAAAGCATTAAAATAAAAAAAATCAAGGTCAAAAAAATATTTCAAATTACTCATAAAATATCAATTAAATTTACCATTTTTCAATGAAATAATCAATTCAAGCATTTTACTTTTCTCCATTTAAAATTATAGAACTTATGCTTTTATTGATTCAAGCTTCTTAATTCATTATAATTAAACATGCCATGTCATGATTTTCCTCACATTTGAATATTTTCTCTCATCACTCATGATAAAATTCACATGGAGTCATACTCATATCATTTGAACATTATCCTTAACCATAGTCATTTAAATGAACTACTTTATACACTTTTTAATGAAAAAAATTCACATAAAATCATGATATCCTTCATTAAAGGCATAAATGACTCTAAGGATTAGGTTTACTAGGAATTTATGATTAAAAATTAAGGATAAAAGATTAGAATTATATATTAATGTATAGTGCATGATAAAAAAATGAAATCTCAATGGAATTATCCCCTTAAATGTAGAAACTCCCATTTCCTCATAAATATATTTAAATGTTATGTTAAAATAATCATAATGAATTATTTTTCACCCTCATGAATAATTTTTTTTCTAATTTTATACTTTTATTTTAGTTTTCAAAGACCCTTTTCTTTTTTTTTATTTTTTCAAAAGTTATGATTTGAATAATACTTAGATCCACTACCTAAACACCTATGATAAAAAAATGTATATAGTAATGATATTATTTGGTTTTCCCTAATCACATCCCATTTCCACATTTTTTGGTTCTTTTTGTCATTTTCTTTTTTTCTAATTCAAGAGGGGAAAATAATGAAGTATCATCAAATAATAAATAACCTTAATTAATTATAATAATAAACACCCCAAAAATTTTACTTAAATGAATTTCATCACTTCCACCATTTCTCCCTTCACCCCCACACTTCAATTTTAGAATATCGTGCAAACACTAATAGAGGTGCAGAGATGAATTAAATTGGCTTCAAATATGTATCATTCCTAACAAGATTATTCATAGTTTCTATGGGATGAAAAAGGATTGATGAAAGGTGGTCTTTTAATAATTAGTGGTTTATCAAACTATGCCTCAATCATTTTTAATGTGTTTTTTCATAGTTATAGCTTTTACATGTTCGAATGCATGTTCTGGTTAGTGATATATCCCAAGATCACTCTAGAAACATTCTCAAGGTAAAATAGTAAGTACTTGGTCTATAAATACTCTAGGGAATGGAAATATGATTTAATACAATCACTCAAGACATTATTAAAAATAAAAAACCAATTAACATGAATTTCCTAAATTCAAATCATGAAAAATGTTAGGGAAAATTCATTTACATGAATCAATTAATTCTCTCAACTCATGAGTCCTCATTTTAATATCCATTCATCATTTTAAACATCAAATTATTTATTTTTCTCATTCAATATCATTGAAATTTAAATATAAATCATGGTATCAAATGATTATTATAAAAATAATGTCTCATAGATAAGCTAAGAAAACAATGAATTCAGGTGTGGGAATGAAATTTTAATTTAATACTCAAATAAAAATCTCAAAGAAAAATTTAAGGATGTTAAAAGATAGAAATAAAAAGGGTAATCCCATTTTCATAAGTACTTGTCCTTATATTACACTATTTATTAATTCCTTATGCCATCCTTTTCCTACAAAATATAATTACTCAATTAATCAAAACGACCATGTTATTTATGCTCAAAAAGATAAGAGGGGGTGGGCTTCATGCTGGACTAACGAAAAAAATGATAATTAATTCTAAATTACATGAAATAATGTAAAGATAAATAATAGTATAATCCTGAAGCGGACCATGAATTCTTATGACCTCCAAAAGGGAACTACCAATTGTTATCTAAGGTTTTATTATGGTGGGGCTTCTTGTAATTAAAAAACAAATGCTTCTTTTTTCACCCTTTTCTTATTTGTTCTTATTTTGATGATTCCTAATTTAGAGTACACCTTATCCACCCATTTATATTGTGGTACCTCATGTGTGGTTGGGGTAGGATGATGTATGGAACCTCCTCTTCTTCATTTGTGACTTGTTCAATATCTTCTTCTCTTTCCAGTGGTTTCTACAAATTCACATCATTAAATGAATATTTAGAAATGATGCTAGAGTGAAATATTATTTTTCAAAAATACGTATTTGAACATTTTGATTCTAATTATTCTCATTTTATATAGAAAATATGTTTCTCTAGTTCATCAGGCATAACCATTGGGATCTTTTCATAGACTTCAACTAGTATATGTTCAATATCTTCAGGGATCTTCAGGTGTTCATCAAGAGGCGATTTTTTATTTTATTTATCTTCTTCCATTTAAAATTTTGTAAAATAAAAATAATAGGGAGTGATACAAATTCAAATTCAATGAAATTGGAAGACAATGAGTTCATGAAAGGGTCAACTCTCTGAATTGGTTCACCTTGAATATTGTATTCAATTGGAAGTTTCTCTTTCAATGAATCTGCATTGGATGGTGTCAAGTAGTTGGGATCCTACATCCTCTCTTCAAATTCCACCCCTTGTGTTATTTATTTTTCTTCTAATGATAGAGATATTTCTAATGGTGATGGATCTTATTCTTTTTAAGGAATGCAGATATAATGTTTCATTTCAATTTCTTTCCACTTTCCCCAAAATTTATCTAAAGTTACATGATCTCCCTTTTTTAAATCAGCAGAAAATGATCATTCATCTATCTACTCTAGAAATGTGGAATTAATCCTTAGGTATCTCCACCTATACATCCTCAGTTTCTTTAATTTTAAATATGAGTGGTGAATTTTCTTCCATAGCTTGCTCTAAGTATTATTTCATCTCAGGGTCAGGTTACTCCATTAATGGATGAACATATTGAAACACTCCTTCGATTTTATTCCCTAAACCATCCAATGTATCACAAATATTTTTCACCCAATCATCTGGACCACTATAATCAACTTATTGTTTTTGAAATTTCACATGTGATTAATTTTCCCATATAGAATAATTGTAGTTCAGATACATTAGGGAAAAATAATTTATTATATTTTTTTAGGAAAAATAATGAAAATATTTCAACAATGTGAAAATAAAAAAATATAAGTAAACTACTCATTAGATCCCTAAACATGGTTCCATTTTTGACGCACACTGGTCATAGGGTGTGGAAAAATAAAATTTTTCTTTCCTAATAAAGCATAGAGGCACACCAAGGTCCTATCACTTGAAGAGCATCATAGATGGTTTAATCATGGATTCTAATTCACATCATCTAATTATTTTGTTTTTTATTTCTTTATCAAAAAAAATTCTATTTTTGAGTGTTTTAATATATGAAATTTAAATTTAATGTAGAAATTAACTATCCTAAATGTAGATGATGTTGCAGAAAAATGATATTAGAGAAGAAAGGCCTTGGTCAAGGGTTTGATAACATAGGTTCATTCATTATTTTTATTTTATTTAAATTAAATTTTATAATTCATTTGATGAATCCTCATTAATGAATCCAATTCCTTTGATTTATGTAATGTTTAATTTTAGAATTCTATTAGCCTAACACACCCTACCTCCTCTAATTGTCAAATAGGATAAAACCTCAACTGAAATTGTTATTCATAAAAAGACTTAGATCCACCTCATGTCCTTTCTTCCCTTAAAGAAATCCAAAATCCACCCTATAAAGAGTTTTTCCAAGATAAGGGAGGGAAAAATAATTAATCATATAAAATAAATTTAATTTGAAATAATTCCATGGTGTATGACTTCCATATCCATTCGATACTCTCACATGCACAAAAAATAGTTTTAAAACATGTTGAATTGAAAAAAAAGAACACCGCAAAACCTCCCTTAGGGACAAGCCTCGAGTTAGTCACTTTCAATTTAAAAGTGAAAAGATATCATTATAGAAGATAGATGTTATCAAGCATGGTATTAGGGTTTGAAGTGTGTGAGGGATGGAAGAAGAAAAGTAAAAAAATTAGTTAATCTATGAATGCATGTTACATAGGAATAGAATACTAAAATAAAATAAAAGAAGAAATAAATCCTAAATATGTAGCATGAACGTTGGGATACACTCCATTGAGGGTGTGTAAATCCTATTTAGAATCAGTTAACTCCACCTTATATAGGACAATGGGGATCCATCCTTTTATCATCAAATTCAAGATATCCTAAATTTATCTTTAAGACCACCACCAGATTCTATTCACTGATTTTTGGCTCTGGTAGGCCCATTTAATTGAAGAATATGTAATTTTGGTACATTTTAATGTTGTTTCAAAATATATTTTATATTTCTCACAAAAAATTAATATTCATTATCCTTGTGTAGGAAAATATATGGCCCATTAATTCAGAAATTTTAATTTGGAAGAATGTTTCTTAAAATTTCCCTCAATTTTTGAGCATCTAATGGAATAAATAATGATTTAATACCTCCATTTTTTACTATTAGAATTATAAATTGAATTATCTATCTAATCTGGTTGGGATCACCTAAATTGGAGCTATGTATCCCGATTAAATTAATATTTACTGAGGTGGGGTCAACACAATTGTCTAGAACAATTTTCCAAATTTATTGATCTTGTAGGGCCTATGGATATTTGAATCAGCTCTGGGTATAAAAGATAAAGTTGAATCCCACAAATCAATAAATCCTAAAAAAATAATCATTCAAATTTGATAAATATTTTAAATGTTATTGTGAAAATAAAAAAGTGATTAAAATCTTCCAAAATTCCAGAATTAAAAAATATTCACATTTTATCACAAAACACAGCATAAATCCAAAATTGATTAAATAAGCACAAATTGATAAATTTTATGGGATTAAACCACAAAGAAACATATAAAAAATTGATGAAAATTCTATATCTATCAACATTTATCTTGGATTAAAGGATTTTCAGAGTGTTTGTGAGTTTTTCGGGTTTTATTGGATTTAAGGGTTTTAAGGGGTTTGTGATTATTAGGGGGTTTTAGTGACTTTTATGTTATTTATAATTTTTCAGGATTTTAGGTGGTTTTATTTATTTTCTTGTTTTTAAGATTTTGTTTTGGGCTTTCATGTTTTTTTAAGTATTTTTACATTTTAAGGGAATTTTTATTTTTTTGTAGTTTTTCGGGTATTTAGGTATTTTGAGGATTTTCATTTGTTTTACAGTTATTATTGTTTTTATGTTTTTTAGGAGTTTTAAGTGTTATTAGGTCTGAGCATTTTATTGAAAAATATTCACATGTTAGTGACTTTTTGTTGGGTTTTTACAATTTTTACTATTTGTTTAAATTTTTAGGGGATTAAAGGGGTTTTGGAGTTTTTTGTCATTTTTTGTGTCTTTAATGGTTATATGGGTATATATGGTTTTAGAAGTTTTAACTATTTTTATGTTATTTTTGGATTTTTATCAGTTTTTAGTTTTTGGGGGTTTTCATTATTTTTTTTATTTTTAAGTTTTTCTTAGTGTTTATCATTGTGTTTAGGGTTTTTTACATTTTTATGGATATTTATATATTTTTGGGAGTTTTATGGTTTTTGATTTTTTAAATGTTATTAGGGGTTTATGGATTTTATGTATTTTTACATTTTTTGGTTTTATTAAGAGTTTTTTTAGGTTTTTTATTTTTTTAGAGATTTATAGGGATTTATTAAAATTTTATGGGGATTTTTATGTTTTGGTGGATTTATATGGTTTTTAGGTGTTTTTAGGTTTTTTATGGTTTTTTGGGGGTTATAGGTGTTTTTAGATTTAGGGGTTTAAAGGTTGTTTAAGGATTTTCTTGTTTTTAGGGGATTAAAGTGTATTTTGGAATTTGTTTTTAGTTAAAGTATTTTTATGGTGTTTTGGGGTTTTATGGTTTTTATGGGCTTTATGATTTTTATGGGTTTTTTTATTTTTAGTATCTTTTAGGGTTTTAGAGTTTTTAAGGGTTTAATTTATTTTTAGGTTCTGAAATGTTTCTTTGGTTTATTAATGGTTTTTGGGTTTTTTACGTTTATTGTTATTTATATTTATTTTAATGGGTTTTATGGTTTTTATAGATTTTGTAGGATTTTATGGATTTTAATGTTTTTATGGTTTTTTGGTTATTTAGTGTTTTTTTAGGTTTTTAGGTTTTTGATGTGTTTTTAGGTTTTTAAGGTTTTATAAGGATTTTCCAAATATTTTATGGCCTTTTATATTTTTAGGAATTTTCTTTTTATTATTTAAATTTTTATGGTTTCTTTGGGTTTTGGGTGTTTTTGAGTCTTTTAGGGTTTTTATTGTTTTTTTGGCATTTAGATGGTTTTATGAATTTTTAGGGTTTTAATGTTTTTTAGAGTTTTCAAGGGAGTTTATGTGTTTTTTGTTTTTATGGTATTTAGAGTTTTTTTATAGTTTTTATGGTTTTTAGGTTCTTTTAGGGTTTTTTACATTTTAGGATTCTTTTGGGTTTTATTTATTTATATGTTTTTAAGGATTTAATATGGTTTTTCAAGGTTTTATGGGTATTATATATTTTTTATTAATTTTAAGATTTTATGGATATTTAGGTATTTTAGGTTGTTTTAAGGTGTTTTATAGTTTATAGGGTTTTAGGGTTTTTTAATTTTTTAGGAGATTTAAGTGTTTTTATGTATTTGTAGTTTTAGTTTGGATTTTCAAGCTTTTGGTTTTTTATGTTATTATGGATTTTTAGGGATTTGATTATATTTTAGGGTTTATAGGGTTTTATGGCTTCTTTGTGTTTTTTTTGGTTTTTTTTATTTTTATTTTTTATTAGAATTTTCTTTCCTTTTAAGGGTTATAAATTTTTTTAAAGTTTTTAGTGATTTTTAGTATTTTATGGGTTTATTAGATTTTTATGAGTTTTAGGGTGTTTTATGTGTTTTAAGGTTTTTAGGGCAAGAAAGATGCGAGGGTTGGTCTATTCCTGCCCGCCTGAATTTATTAGAAACGAAAAAGAGACACATCAGACAAGGGGGGGAGGGGTCAAATGACCCACACCCAAATACCCTTTACAACCCATGCCGAAACAAGAAAAATCAATACCAGAAAAAACACCCAAAGCCAAACAAAGAATAAAACCCAAGAAGTCCCCAACATCACCCATCCAAGCAACAACCAGAAGTATTTCAAAGGCAGCACCTTCAGCACCTCCCATCCAAGAAGCAACCAGCCCCCAGCTTCACTAATCACAACCACCACCAACATCACAGAACTAACACCAGAATCATAAACAATAGCTTTATCACAACAAAACCAAACAGCAACCAACATCTAGCACCCCATTTTCAGACAACCAGCTCCTCTTTCAAACAAAAATCTCCCAGTAGCCTGCTTCCACCTCAGCGACCAGTAGCACCATTTTCTCTCAACACCACCATAAAAAAATTCTAGTAACAACCACCTCCAGTCCTTGAGGGCAGCTGAAGTCCAGCAGATCAACATCCAGCAACTCAATATCCAGAAAAAAATTAGCAACAGCTCAAGAAAAAACCAACAACCCGCAGAAAAATTCATACAACAACTCAAAAACCAGCAACCGTAACCTCCTAACCAGAAGAGCTCCTGCAACTCACAGTAGCCAGACGCACAAAACTACAAGTATCCATGCTTAAACCCATTCTGAACCATCCAGAACTCCTTATAGAAATCATTCAGCAACAACAACAAATCACAACCGAACCAGCCACAAAGAAAAAACCCACAGCCCAGCAAAACAAAAGGAGAACAACACAAAAGGACCAGACCTTCCTCAGCAGCAAAACCCATGAGCAAGGAAGAAGAACTAGAAAAAAACCTTCGATTCCGCCCTAGGAATCTTCCATGACCCGTCGCGAAACCAGAAAAACCAGTGAGACCCTCCTTGAGTCCAAACGAAAATCACATGTCCGAGCGCAGAATTGTGACAACCACCACCAAGAAACTGAAAATCCCATCGTATCTGCCATTCACCGAGGCCAATCCAGAACTCATTCAGACGCAGCCACCAGATCATCTTGCCACACCAGCAATGAGGTCTAAAGAATTGAACACTAGGAGACAGCCTAGACTGAACCCAGATCTGTCAAGCATGCCTGAAAATCAAGCCAGGAACTCCTCCACCCATTCATTTAGACAATTGTTGTACCTTCCAAACACCGTCATGGAACCAGAAATAACCGTGCGACTTCAGATCTGAAGCGGTCTTTGATATTTTCTTAGCCGTTGACTAGGAAGGGGCCAACCAGGAATGACAGATCATTACACCAACTCACTGTCTTGAGCAACTGCATCTAGCCCCAAACCAGCTGATGGGATTTATGTTGTCTAGGGTTTGTATTGTTTTTAGGGTTTTTAATGGTTTTAGGTTTTTATTGAATTTTAAGGGTTTCTTATGGATTTTTAAAATCTTCACTGTTTTTATGTTTTGTTGGAAATATTAGAAATTTTTTTCATATTATATTTATTTTTGTTGGATTCTGTGTGTTTTAATGGCTTTTAATGGATTTTATCATTTTTTTAGTTTTTATTTGTTTTATGGTTTGTTATAGTTTTTAACATTTTTTTTATTTAAATTTTATTTACATTTTTTTTTGCTTTTTTATTTTTTTCTATATTTGTAGGGGTTTTATAGTTTTTAGGGGGGTTTTATGTCTTTATGAGATTTTAGTGTTTTTATTGTCTTTTAAGGGTTTTAGGGTTTTTAGGTTTTTAGGGGTTTTATGTGTTTATGGTTTTTTAAGGTTTTCATAGGGGTTTCAGTGTTTTTTAGGTTACAATATTTTTAGGGATTTTTATGGATATTTAGTATTTTTATGATTTTTAGGGTTCTTAGGGATTTTAATGGTTTATAGCATATTTTAGGTTATAATGTGATTTTATTTTTTTTTTCTTTGGGGTTTTTAATGTCGTTATGGTTTTTAAATTTTTAGGCGTTTTTAGGTATTTTTTGTTTTTAGAGTTTTTTGGGATTTTGAGGGTTTTAAAGGATTTAATTTATTTATAACATTTTTAGGGGTATAAATGTTTTATAATGTTTTTGTGGTTTATAATGTGTTCTATGAGTTTTACGGGTTTTAGGATATTTCATTATTTTTAGTGGTTTTATGGTTTTTAGAGGTTTTTGGGGTCTTTTAGGGTTTTTAGCGTTTATGAGGTTTTTTGGGGTTTTATTTGTTTTAAGGTTTAAAGGTTTTCTTAATGGTTTTTAGGATTTTTCAGTATTTTTATGTTTTTAGGGTGGATTTTAAATTATTTTTAATGTATTTATGGTTTTTAGGGGTTTAGGGTTTTAAAGGTATTAGGGATTTTAAGGTCTTTTAGGGGTTTTGGAGGTTTTACATTTTTGGGGGATTTATTGTTTTTAGGGTTTTAAGTTTTTCTTACTATTTTGATTGATTTTTTTGGGGTCACTACAAAAAAAGAGAGTTTTACCAATAGAAAATTACCGACAGATAATATATTTGTTGGTAAAAATGATTATTTCCAACAGATATTAAATTCCGTTGATATTAAATATTGGTACCAATATTTATTTTTACCAAAAAATATTTTTTTATATTAGTAGTTTAATAGAAACAAATATTTTACAAACATTTAAATTTGAAGATTTATTAAAAAAATACCAACAATTGTTTTACCGATAAATGAATCTATTGTAATAAATAATTATTACCAACAAATCTTTTACTATCATAAAAATATGTTAGCAATAAATTAATCAATAATATAAAATATTTTATCAAAAATAAAATATATAGATATATATATATTACCCAATGAAGACAAATTATTTTGATAATATATATATATATATATATATATATATATAGATACATCATAAGAAAATAATATAAAAAATAATAAAAAATGGAAACAATTATAATGAAACAAACCTATAAAAAATCGATTAAAAAAACCCCATTAATGAGACCCCCTGTCTACTGTGATGCTCCTCCCCTACCCTAACTCCCTTTTCCCTGACCCCTCCCCCAACCCTACCTCCCTTTTTCCTGCCTACGTTCCTCACAGGCCTCCTCGTAGGAACCCCTCACTGTTCACGGCCGGCGTTCCTCGTGGACATCATTGCGAGAACCCCCACCCTATTCTCAGCCTACGTCCCTCTCTGATATCATCGTGTGAACCTCCTCCCAATTCCTAGTCAGCATCCTCATGAGAAACCCCTCATTCGACCTTGAAATTAAAGTCATTCCAAGCCATCATCACCACTTAGCCTCTATCATCTGCATCGCTTTAGACTAGCATCTTCGTGTGACCTCTATGTCCCCGATGCCCTAGATGAACCCTAAATTTCCCCAGAATCCCTACCCATCACCCACGGTCATCACTGTGGCCCCCAATGTTTCCCCCTAGTTTTATGTTTTTAATTTTATTCTTAGGGTTTTAAAATGTTTTTAGGTCTAATTAAATTTTTAGTGATTTTACGTATTAATTTTTTATTTTTTATGGTTTTTAGGGATATGATAGATTTTGAGGGTATTTAGGATTTTTAATGTTTGAATAGGTTTTAGGTTTTTTTAGGTTTTTTATGGTTTTTAGCATTTTTTAACGTTTTTAGGGGTTTAAAGGGTTTTGAGTGTTTTCTGTGGGTTTTTGGGTTTTAGGTTTTTCATGGTTTTAGGGAGTTTTATATTTTTTAGGGGATTTTGGGATAAAGGGTTTTTATTGTATTTTTATGTTTTCAGGGGTTTTAAGTGTTTTTTGGTTCGTCTAGTTTTTATGGGTTTTAAGGGTTATTAAAAGATTTTTATGTTTTCTAGGATTTTAATAAATTTAATGATTTTGTGGGTTTTTAAGAATTTTGGTGGTTTTTTGGGTTTTTAGGATTTTTAGGGTTTTTAGAATTTTTATATTTTAAGGGTTTTAAGTATTTTTAGGTTTTTATGGTTTTATTAGGTTTTCTTAAATTTTTAGTGGTTTTTAAAATTTAGGTACATTTAAGGAATATTTATGATATTTATGGTTTTTATATATTTTGACGTTTTTTGCGTTTTTGGGTATTTATGGGTTTTTTGTTTGAGTTTCTATGGGTTCTAATGTTTTATGGAGTTTTTAACATTTTTAGGGGTCTGAAGGATTTTTATAATTTTTATTCGTTTTGTGGATTTTAATGTATTTTAGTGTTATTAATATTTTTAGGGATTTTATGGTATTTATGGGGTTTAGGTTTTTAGGGTACTTTAGTGTTTTTAGAGTTTTTAGGGGTTTTATTTTTTTTAGGTTTTTAAGGACTTATTAATGTCACATGGGTTTTTAGATATTTTTAGGAATTTTTGGAATTTTAAGGATTTTTATTTTTTTTATGGAATTTTCATTTTTTGGGATTTTTAAGGGTTTTTCAGTTCTTTGGGTTTTAAAGGTGTTTTATGGTTTTCTGGGGTTTTTAGGGGATTTAAGTGTTATGAGGTTTTTAATGTTTTCATAGGGGTTTCCTGGATTTTAGGGGTTTTTATGTTTTTATGTATTTTTATACATGTTTTAGTTATTTATGGGGTTTTTAGGTTTATTTTGGCTTTTTTAGGTGTTTTTTGGGTTTTTTGGGTATTTTTATGTTTTTAGGGGTTTGAGGTTTATTTAAAAAAAATTAACATTTTTTGTAGTTTAATGTTTTTTTAGAGTTTTTAGTGTTTTATGGGTTTTATGTGGGTTTAAATGTTTTATGGGGCAAGGAAGATGCGAGGGTCGGGCTATTCCTAGCCCCCCCAAATTTATTAGAAAGAAAAAAGAGACATAGTAGACAAGGGAGCGGAGGGGTCAAACGACCCACACCCAAAACCCCTTACAACCCAAGACGAAAAGACCCCAAAAGAAAGAAAAACAAAAACGAAAAAAGTAAAACCACACCAAGCCAAGCAGCCACCACCATCATCCAGCATCAACCAGCATCCAGCATCTCACAGCTAACCAGCAACCAACAATCAAACACAACCACCAATCAACATCCAGCAGCAGCACACTCATGAACCACAACTTCAGCAACTCCCAGCTCAGCAGCAACCAGCATCCAGCATCACAATTTCCATCATCCAGCGCATTCCGGCATCCAGCAGCACCACATCCCATCAGCATAGCAACATAGCAGCAACAACATGCCCAAACCAACCAGCCCCAATAACCAACAACACTAAATCCGACATCGCAACCACTCACAACCAGCAGCATGAAATCACAGCACGAGCACCACAACCAAATGCAGCCATCATCACTTCCCAACAGAAAACAATGAGAAAATCCAATCACACCATTTCTAGCAACTAGCATGTCCTCCCCAGGAGGATCCACTGCCAGTGAAAACAAGCAGCAAAAACCAACGAACGAAAACACCAAAACACCAGAATGAGCAACAAAAGCATCACCTCCTTCTTCCGACCAACTCCTATCAACTTGTAGCTCATAAAGTAACAGCCAGCACATCCTAACCCATCGTCAAACGAGGAATCACAGCTCAGCAAACAGCCGCCATGATCTTTGAACCAAATAACTCTCAGCATTCCACATCTCGTAGCATAGCAAACTGCAGACCACTAGAAATTGCACAAAGATCTCCAAACCCATCTCAGCAAAGCCAAAGACCAGCACTCATTCATAACTGAAATCATAACCAATTATTAGTAGAGCATGGAATGCCAAAAGATCCAACCAAAACTAGCATAAAAAAACTGGAGCAAAGACGATACCGAGAGACTAGGTTGAAAATGCACCTTCCACGGCTTCGTGAACCAACAGAAGAAACGAACCAGGGCATAGAGCAAACCTCCTTCCCCAACGCAGGATCGAGAAGGATCCGACCAGTTCCACAAGACCAGATTGTCACACCATCCGCAGAAACGTACCCCTTGACCACGTTGACCCGCCTGCAGAAACCCTAGATCTGAAAAAGCGACCCCGACCCGCAGCTACTGGCAGATGTCGACCCATTCAAGATCAAGCCGATTTGAAGACGTCGTGACCACCATAGCCATCGGAGGCCAGACTCTCCAACAACGGAGCAAATCTGCGTCAATTTCCGAAGCCCAGAGCAAAGGAAATCGGGGAAGTCGAAGTCGTCGAAGCGCAGGAGCCACCGCCGTCTTGAGGCCGAAAATCACATCCAGGGCATGCCATTGCCATGATCCAGGAAGGAGAAAAGGACCACCGCTGAAGCTCCGATCTGAATCCTGGTGATGGCCGGGAAGAATCATCGAGCGAGAGAGAATCCCAGGGGAGTGCGCCGCCATCTTCTAGGGTCTTCTTATCAACGGTTTTATGGAGGTTTTATTGTTTTTAAGGTATTTAGGTTATTTTAGGGTTTTTAAGGTTTTCTTTGGATTTATCAGGTTTTTTATTATTTCTATCATTTTAGAGATTTTTAGGGTTTTTTTGGATTTATATGGGTTTTAGGGTTTTAGGGATATTGAGTGTTTTTAAGGTTTTTTTATAGTTTTTAGTATTTTTTGTTTTTAAAGGTTTTAATTTTTTTTAGTTTTTGAATGTTTTCTTAGGGTTCTTCAGGTTTTTAATAATTTTTACATTTTTAGGAATTTTAGTGTTTTTTTGGGATTTTTTTTGGGTTTATGGATATTTAGGGATTTTCACTGTTTTTTGGAGTTTTTAGGGTTATATGGGTTTTTAGTGTTTTAGGTTTTTAGGGTTTTAAGTGTTTTAATGTTTTTAATGTTTTAATAGGGATTTTCAGGGGGTGGGGGGTTATGGTTTTTATATTTTAAGGGTTTTTATGGGTTTTAGTGCTTTTAGATTTTTTTTGGGTTTTTGGGTTTTTGGGGGTTTTTTGGGGTTATTAGGGTTTCTTGGGGTTTTAGGGCAAGGAAGATGTGAGGGTCAAGCTATTACCAACCCCTCCAAATTTATTAGGGAAAAAAAGACGCAACAGACAAGAGAGGGGAGGGGTCAAACAACCCATTCCCAAAAATCCCTTACCAAACCCAAACCCAAGAAAAGAAACCTAAAACAGTCAAAAAGCAAACAAAAACAAAAAAACACACACACAAAGACAAGAAGTAACCATAACAATAATCCATCATTAACCAGCATCCATCAACTCATAACCAAGCAATGACCAGCATGTAATCTCACAAAATCCAGCATCCAGCACCTCCTCACCAAAACGAGCCACTGCCAGCAGCACAGAACCATCAACACCAAATTAAAACTCATTGGCTTTACCACTTCCTAGCCAATCAGCAACCATACCGGAGCAGTGTTTCCATCATCAACCATCTCCTTTCCAAAAATATCAACCTTTAGCAGCATAGAACCACTAGCATCTCCAACCTTCAGCACCTCCTCACCAAGAGGATCCATCGACCGCAGTACAGAGCCACCAACACCAAACTTGTAAACAATAGCTTCATCACAACCGATCCCCTCAGCAAGAAGTATCCAATGACACCATTTTCAACAACCAACATCTCATTCTACCTTTTTTGTTGTTCTTGTTTTTTTTAATTCTATTTGCTATGGTTTAGGGGGTTCTTGCTTTATCTTCTGCTATGGTTTGTTCTGCTGGTGGATTGGTTTGTTGGCTAGGCGTGTCATCTGGTTGGGGGGCTGATTGAGTCTATGGTCAAGACGGTTCTGGATTTTTAGTATTTTTTGGGATTTAAAGGTTTTAACTATTCTTATGTTTTAAGGATTTCATAGGGGTTTTATTTTATTGTGGTTTTTATGTTTTTAGGGATTTTTATTGATTTTATGGATTTAAATGTGTCATTTTTATGTTTATGGCTTTTGAGGGGCTTTTAGGGTTTTAGGGTCTTTATAGTATTTTTTATTTGATTTGGGGTTGACGGTTTTTTATTTTATGGGTTTTTATAGTTTTCTAGAATTCTTTGGTGTTTAAAGGGTTTTCCAAGTTTTGTTGGATTTTTTGTGTTTTTATGGGGTTTTTTGGGTTTTTTAAGATTTTTAGGGTTTTTAAGGGATTTCTTGTTTTTAGGTTTTTAGGTTTTTAGGGTTTTTAATCATTTTTAGGTTTTTAATGTTTAATTACAGTTCTTCAGTGTATTTATTATTTTTATATTTTTATGTATTTTATGGAATTGTTAGGTTTTTCATGGCTTTCACTGATTTTGAGAGGATTAAGCATTTTAAGGGGTTTATCGTTTTTTTTTGTTTTTTGGGGTCAAGTGGGTTTTATGATTTTTCAGAGGATTTATGATTTTTATAGTTTTTTAATGTTTCCATGTTTTTTTGGTTTTAAAGAGTTTTTAGTGGGATTTTTGAGGATTTATGGGTTTTAAGGGGTTTTTATGTTTTTTAGGGGATTCATAATTTGTTTTTGTTTTTTTGGGGTTCTAAATGATTTTATGGTTATAAGGTTTTATTAGCGGTTTTTATGGGTTTTAGGGTTTTTACATTTTTAGGGATATTAGATATTTTTTTAGGTTTTTATGTGATTTTAGGGTTTTTATGGATTTTTAGGGTTTTAATGTTTTTTAATATTTTTTTAGTTTTTAGGGGATTAATGGGTTTTTAGTGTTTTCTAACATTTTTTTGGATTGAAGGTTTTTTATAGTTCTTTGTGTTTTTACTTTTTTTTTTGGTTTTTTGGTGTTTTATGTCTTTTAGGGTTTTGTGGGTTTTTAGGTATTTTATCAATTTTTAGGTTTTTCAGGTATTTTAAATGTTTTTATGTTTTGAGGTTTTCATCATATTTGTCCTGGATTTGAGGGTTTTTTTATGTATTTATGAATTTTTATGGATTCATTTTTATTTTTTTCTAGTTTTATTATTTTTAGGGGTATTTGGGGTTTTATTGGGTTATTAGGGATTTTTTGGTTTTTTGGTTTTAGTTTTTAAGGGGATTTAAGGTTTTTTAGATTTTTTATGTGTTTAGGGTTTTAAAGGGTTTTTATAGTGTGTAGAGTGTTTTGGTTGTTGGGGGGTATGGGGTTTGTATGTTTCTAAAGGTTTTTTTTGGTTTTTTTTTGTTTTTTTAGAATTTTATGTTTTTTAATGGTTTCAAGCATTTTTTTAATTTGAAGGTTTTTTTGGGGTTTTCTGAGTTATATGGGGATATTATGTTTTAGGGATTTTGAGTTCTTTTTTAAAATAATTATGGGGATTAGGGTTTTTTTGGATTTTAGGGGTTATGATTTTTAGTGTTCTTTGGGGTTTTAGGATTCATTTGGTTTTTTTCTCTTTTGGGATTTTACTAGTTTTTAGGGGTTTTATGGTTTTAGGATTATAATGTTTTTAGGGGTTTAAAGGGGTTTTATATTATTTACTGTTTTGTAGGGTATTTATGGTATTTTAGAGTTTTTAATGGTTTTAGGGGTTTTATGGTTTTAAGGGAATTTAGGATTTTTAGAATCTTTAGATTTTTTAGTTTTTTAGGTGTTTTATTTTTTATGCTTTTAATGTTTTCTTAGTGGTTTTATGGATTTTTAGGGTTTTTTAAATATTTAATATTTTTATTGAATTTTTTATTTTTATATTTTTCTTTGATTTTATGGATTTTTAATGTTTTATAACTTATCGTGTTTTTTGTGTTTTTAGATTTTTTTTTTTGAGTTTTTTGGGTTTTATGGGTTTTAATTTTATTATGTGTTTAAGGGGTTTTTAGAGTTTTAGTGGTTTTATGGGTTTTATGGTTGTTTAATGTTTCTCTGGGGTTTTAAATCTAATTGGGGTTTTATGATTTTTATCCTATTAGGATTTTTAATGGTTTTAAGGGTTTTTATGTTTTTCTTAGGGTTTTTAGGTTTTTTTTGTTTCTAGTGATTTTTAGATATATTTAGAATTTATATAGTTTTTGGGAATTTTTAGGGTTTTTAGGGGTTTAATTTTGTTTAGTGTTTTTTATTTTTATAATTTTTTTATGGTTTAAGGAATTTTTAAGGATTTTTGGTTTTGTAGTATGTTAGGGATTTTTAGGATTTTTATTTGTTTTTTAGGATTAAGGGTTTTTATGATTTTTTGGTTTTTGGTTGTTTTTTACTTTTTATGGTTTTTATGGTTTTTTTGTGTTTTTTAATGTTTTTAGAGGTTTAAAGGATTTTAGAGATTTTAGTTTTTTTTAGGATTTTTAATGGGTTTTATGGGTTTTATGGTTTTTATTAGTTTTAGGATTTTTAGTGTTTTTAGGTTTCTTTGGTGTTTTAAGTGTATTCAGATTTCTATGATATATTATGGTATTTTAGGATTTTTAGTGTCTTTAATGTTTTTAGGGATTTTTTGGGTTTTTATGGTTTTTAGGGTTTTTAGGGATTTGAGGGTTTTTAGGGATTTGAGGGTTTTGGGGGGTTTTACGGTATTTATGTTTTTCTTGGGTTTTCAGGTTTTTTTTATTTTTGAAGGCTTTAATATCTTTTTATTGTTTTTAACGTTTATAGGGGTTTAAAGGGTTTTTATAGTTTTTAGTGGGTTTCTATTATTTTTTATTTTTTGGGGTTTTAAGTAGTTTTTTAGATTTTAGACTTTTATTAGGGTTTAAGGGATTTTAGGGTTTTTCACGTTTTTATGTATCTTTTGATATATTTTTAGATTTTTGAGTTTTTAGGGTTTTTGGGTATTTATGGTTTTAAAGTTATATGTTAATTTTTTGAGGATTTTATGGTTTTTAGAGTTTTTTTTTGACATTTTTAGGGTTTAAAAGGGATTTTAGAGATTTTAGTGGGTTTTTATGGGTTTTATGTGTTTTTATGTTTTTAGAGGGATTTATGGTTTTTAGTGTTTTTAGACTTTTTTCATTTTTTAGGTTTGCAGGGGCCTTACGTTTTTAAGGTCTTTTTGGTTTTTGTTTTGGGTTTTTCAGTTTTTAGGGGTTTTAGGTTTTTAGGTATTTTTATTTACTTTTAGGATTATAATGGTTTATTTTACTTTTATGGAATTTTAGGGGTTTTTTGTTTTTCTAGGGTTTTAAGGATTTTATTTATTTTTGGGTATTTCTTCATTTCTTCATAATTTTTAGGATTTTGAACATTTTTAGGGTTTTTAATTGATTTTGAGGTTTTAATGGTTTGTAGAGTTTTTAGTTGTTTCTTGGTTTTTATGGGTTTTTAGGATATTAAAGGGTTTTTATGAAATTTATGGGGTTTTTGGGTTTTATGTGTTTTTATGTTTTTTAAAATTTTTAGTGTTTTTCGGGGTTTTTGGGATTTTTACGTTTTCAGGCATTTTAACAGTTTTTAGGATTTTTATGTGGTTTAAAGGATTTTTGGGATTTGGAGGGAATTTTTGTTTATTTTTTGTTTATTTTTGTTTTCTATTGTTTTAATGTATTATAGTTTTTTAAATTTTATATCAGTTTAAAGGGTGATTAGAATTTTTAGATTATTTTTGGGTTTTTGTGAGGTTTTTTGGGTTTTTATTATTTTACGTTTTTAGGTGTTTTTTGGGTTTTGATTTGTTTTATCATTTTTTTATTTTTTGGGGTTTTGATTTTTTGAAGTTGTTATGGTTTTATTATATTTTTTTTGGGTTTTTAGGGGGTATTATGTTTTTACAATTTTTTGGGATTTTTTTGGATATTTATGGTTTTTTAGGGTTTTTAGCGATTTTGAGGATTTGAAATATTTTTAGGCTTTTTGGTTTTTTGGGGTTTAGGGTTTTATTGAGTTTTTATGTGATTAATGGGTTTTTAGAGTTTTATAAAATGTTGTGGTTTAAAGGTTCTTCAGAGTTTTTTGTGGTTTTAGGGACTTTATGAGGTTTTAGGGTTTTTAGTGTTTTAGGGGGTTTTATGGTTTATATGTATTTAGGGTTTTTAGTGGTTTTTTCGTAAAGGGATATAAGTGCTTTTATGTTTTTATGGTTTTCAAAGGCGTTTTTATGGGTTTTTGGGATTTTTAGGTATTTTTATGAATTTAAATGGGTTTAGCGTATTTAAATATTTTTGGGGATTTTTAGGGTGTGTATGGTTTTTTTGGTTCTTAGGGTTTTTTTGAGTTTTTTTTTGTTTTTAATTTTTTATAGAATTTATTTAAAATAATTAGTGATTATTGGTTATTTAATGTTTTTAATGTTTTTAGTGTTTTTATGATCTTTATGGTCTTAATAGTTTAGAGGGTTTTTATGGTTTTTATGATTTTTTAGGGTTTTAAGAATTTTTATGGTTTGGTTGTTTTCTTTGATTTTTAGGTGTTTTTATGTTTTTTTTGGGTTTTAGTGTTTTTAGGATCTTTATGGTTTTCAGAGGTTTCCAGAATTTTTATAATTTTTAGGGTTTTTATTGTTTGAGGGTTTTTACATCCTTTTTGGGATTGTTTATATTTGGGTTTTTAGGTTTTTAAGGTTTTTAGATTTTTTTACCATTTTTATGGGTTTAAAGGGATTTTTTGAGTTTTTATTGGTTTTTTAGAAGATTTATGGTTTTTTACATTTTTTTAGGTTTTAGGGGTTTTATGGTTTTTAGGTGATTTTAAGGCCTTTTGAATTTTTTTTAAGGAGTTTGAGTGTTTTTAAAATTTTAAGGTTTTTTTAGCAATTTTATGGTTTTTGGGGTTTTTAAGTTTTTTGGGATTTTGAGGGATTTTTAGGACATTTATAAAATTCTAGAGTTTTTAGGGGTTTCGATGGGTTTTAGGGATCTTTAGCATTTTTAATTTTTTTGAGATTTTATTATTTTTAAGGTTTTAGGGTAATTTTGAGTTTTTTATAGTGTTTAATGGTTTTTAACATTTTTAAGGGTTTGAATGGTCTTATATTTTTTTATTCTTGAGATTTTATGATTTTTAGGGTTATTTAGGTTTTTATGCGGTGTATAGGGTTTAATGTTTTTAGTGTTTCTAGACTTTTTAGGTTTTAGGGAATTTAAGTGTTTTTCGGGTTTTTTCAGGTTTTCTTAGGGTTTTTCCGCGATTTTTCATTATTAAATATTTTTATGTATTTTTGAATTTTTAGGGGTTTATGGACTCTAGGGATTTTGAGGTTTAGGGTTTTTGTATTTTTAAGGTTTTTATATTTTTAGAGTTTTTTATGTTTTTAGAGGTCTTAAGGTTTTTTAGAGTTTTTATCATTTTTATGGGTTGAAATGGGTTTAAGAGTTTTTATAGTGATTTAGGGTTTCTATATGGTTTTTTGAGATTTTTATGGTTTTGGGGTTTTTATGTATTGTCTGATTTTTTGTGGTTTTAAGGGTTTTTACCATTTTTGGGTTTTTAGGGGTATTTAGGGTTTTATTATTTAGTGCTTCTTAGGTTTTTTAAGATTTTTTTAGAATTTTATAGTTTTGAGGGTTTTATGATGGCTTTTAATGCTTTTATGGGGTTTTTTGTGTTTTGGGGGTTTTAGAGGTTTATATAGTTTTAAATGTTTCTAAGAGTTTAAAGGGGTTTTAGTGGTTTTAGGTTTTTATGGGTTTTAAAAAAATATGATATTTTATGCTTTTTATGGGGTATTAGGTTCTCTTTAGGGGTTTTAGAATATTTAGGGTTTTAGGGGTTTTATGTTTTTTATGTTTTTATGATTTTCTTAGGTATTTTAAGGGTTTATGGGTTTTTATGTTTTGATATATTTTAATGGATTTTTAGTGTTTTTATAATCTTTTATGATTTTTAGGGTTTCCTGGGATTTTAGGATTTTTTTAGGGTTTTTAGGGATTTTAGTTTTTAGTTTTTTTGAGGAATTATGTGTTTTTATCTTTTTGTGGTTTTCTTAGGTTTTTAGAGACTGTATTTGTTTTTTTTTTGTTTTTTGGGATTTTTTAGGGTTTTAAAATTTTATTAAGGTTTTACGTATTTTTATTGTTTTTATGGATTTTTGGTTTTTTGGATATTAGAGGTTTTTTAGTTTTTTTAGGGTTTTTATATTTTTTATTATTTTTATCATTTTTGGATTTTAATAAGATTTTGAGTTATTATAGGGTTTTAATGGTTTTATAGGGTTTTAGGGTTTTAAAGTTATAGTGTATTTTATAGTACTTAGAGTTTTTATGGTTTTTAGCATTTTATAGGTTTTATAAGGGTATTAAGTGTTTTTAGGTTTTTATAGTTTTCACAGGGTTTTCATGGTTTTTTGAGTTTTTTTTCATTTTATGTATTTTTGTGATTTTTAGTTTTTTTATGTTTTTAGATGATTTAGGGATTTTGATGGTTTTGAATGTTTTTGAAGGTTATTTTTGGATTTTTTAGTGATCTTTTATGTTTTTAGTGGTTTTTAATTTTATTCATATTTCTAAAATATTTGTAGGGATTTATAGGGGTTTTAGAGTTTGGGGGGGTTATAGGTTTTCTGGGATTATAGGTTAATGAATTTTTTTAGTTTGTTTTATGATTTGTAGTAGTTTTAATTTTATAGGGGTTTTAGGGGTTTTAGTGTTTTTACATGTTTTTGGGTTTTTTATTTTTTCATAGGGGTTTTTTGGGTTTTAGAATTTTTTATGTTTTTTGGGATTTTTAGGGTTTATTATCATGTTTATTATCTATTACATTTTTTGTATTTTGAATGCTTTTAGTGTTTTTAAGGATTTTATGGTTTTTTATTTTTTAGGGAATTTAGGGGATTTAGATGTTTTTATTGTTTTTAGGGGTTTAAATTAGTTTTAGTGTTTTTATTGGTTTTAATGGTTTACGGGTTTTTATGGATTTTAGGGGTTTTTAGTGTTTTTAGTGTTTTAGGTTTTATTGCTTTTTAGGAATTTTAATGGTTTTTAACTCATTATATTTTTAAAGGTATTTTGGGTTTTTATGGATAGTTTTGGATTTAGGAATTATTTTATATTTTTATGGTTTTGGGGGTTTTAGGAGTTTTTTGTGTATTTTGGGATTTTACTGTTAAGATGGTTTTTAAATTTTTTTGGGGGGTTTTCAGTTTTTTACTATTTATGGTTTTTATGTGATTTCAGTATTTTCTAAATATTTTTAGGGATTTAAAGGTGTTTAAAAGTTTTTATTGGATTTTTAGTGTTTTATGTGTTTGTTGGTATTTTAACGTTTTTAGGGGGTTTTATGGTTTTTATGGATTTTATGATTTTTGGGATTTGTTTTTTTTTGGTTTTTAGGGATTAAAGTATTTTTAAGTTTTTTTGGCTTTCGTAGATGTTTTTAAGGGGTTTATGGTCTTATACATTTTTAGGGTTTTTTAAGATTTTAAGGTAATTTGTGGATTTTGATACTTCTTAGGGTTTTTAGGGATGCTGGGGGTTTTATGATTTGTTGAGGTTTTAGGAGTTTTTTTGAGTTTTTAGGGTTTTAATGGGTTTTAAGAGTTTTTTAAAAATTTGTGGCATGAAAGGGATTTAATAATTTTTAGTGGGGTTTTAGGGTTATTATAAGTTTTAGGGTTTTTTAATGTTTAGGGGTTTGAATGGTTTTTTAGATTTTATAGGATCTTTTATGGATTTCAGCAGTTTTTAGGCTTTTAATGGATTTAATTGTTTTTAGGTATTTAAGGTTTTTTAGGGGGTTTCGATGGTTTTAGGAGAGTCTCTATAGTTTTTTGTATTTCTTTATGTTTTTTATAGTTTTTGGGGGTTTAGGGGTTTTTAGGGGTTTTAAGGGCTTTTATGTGTTTATAGTATTTTTCGCTTTTTTGGGTTTTTTGAGTTTTTTAGGGTATTATGGTTTTCTAGATATTTTTCTTCTTTGTTTTTGGTATAAAGTGTCTTTAATGTTTTAGGGGTTTTTTATATTTTCTGGTGTGTTAACGGTTTTTATTAGGTTTTATGGGATTTTGGGGTTTTAGGATTAATTTAGGGTTTTAGGGTTGTTGTTGTTTTTTAAGATTCTAGGGGTATGAGGTTTTTTTAGGATTTTCAGGTTTTATTAGGGGATTTCATGGTTTCTATGTGTTTTAAGTATTCTTGGGGGGGGGGGTTAGGGTTTTATGGTTTTTAGGGGTGTTCGGATTTTTATGGGTTTTTTAGTTTTTATTTTTTTTAGTTTTTGAAGGTTTTTATGGGTTTTAAGATTTTTTTTATATTTTCATTGTTTTAAATGGTTTTTGGAGATTTTTCTTATTTTTTGGGTTTTATGACTTTTTATGGTTTTAAATGTTTTTAGTGTTTTTTTCTTTTTTATCTTTTTTTGTGTTTTTATTGTTTTATTGTTTTTAGAAGTGTTAATTGTTCTTCGATTTTTAGAGGGTTTAAGTATCTTTAGAATTTTAAGGCTTTCTTTGGGGTTTTTAGGTTTTTTGTAATTTTTAGTGTTTTTTAGTATTTCTAAAGATTTTATGGTTTATAGGGGTATTGATGTATTTTAGGGGTTTTAGGGTTTTAAGGGTTTTTGGGATTTTATGGTTTTCTTGATTTTTTTGTGGTTTTAATGTTTTTAGAGTTTTTAATGTTTTTATCTATTTAAAGGGTATTTAAAGTATTTAGTATTGTTTTATGGTTTATCTTGGTTATAGGATTTTAAGGTTTTCATGTTTTTTATTTTTTTAGGGGTTTTGGGTCTTTTATCATTTTTATCATTTTTTGGTTTTTATGAGTTTTAAGTGTTTTAAGTTTTTATGGTTTTTATTATTTTTAGGGGTTTAATGTGTTTTATTTTTTTATGTTTCTAGTTATTTTTATATTTTTTTTATGATTTTTAAGTTTCTTGGGTTTTTAGTGATTCTGGGAGTTTTTAGGATTTTAAGGGTTTTTATAGTTTTTTATGATTTTACCATTTTTAGGTTTTTGTTTATTTTAATAATTTATAGGGTTTTAAGGTATTCTTAGGGGTTTTGACTGTTTTAACGTTTTTATGTTTTTAGGGATTTTAGGAGATTTTTTAATATTTTTTTATTTCTATGGTTTTTGTGGATTTTGATGGGTTTTATGGTTTTTATTTTAGTTATTGTTTTAATGTGTTTTTTGGGTTTTAGGGGGTTTTTTGAGTTTTTAGGGTTTTAATGTTTTTAAGAGTTCGTTAATGTTTTTATACATTTAATGATTTTTATGAGTTTTTAGTGTTTTCAGGGATTGATGTGTTTTAGGTTTTTAAGGGGTTTTATGATTTTAGGTTTTTTATAATTTTTTAGGTTTTTAGGGGTTTTAAGTTTTTTTTTATTTTTTAATTCCTTGTTAAATTTTTTAGGTATTTAGAGTTTTTTTCCATTTTACTGATTTTTTAGAAAAATTAGGGTATTATGTCTTTTATTATTTTTAGTCTTTTGATTGTTTTATGGGGTTCTATTGTTTTTTTGGGTTTTAAATTGTTTTTACAATATTTAAATGTTTATAGTTTTTTAATGTCTCTAAGGTTTTAAAGATTTTTTTATATTTTTATTGGTTTTAAGGGTTTTATGCATTTTAGTGGTTTTTATGGTTTTTAGGGGGTCTTTGGTTTTTAGGGGGTTTTAGGATTTTCTTTGTTTTTGTGGTTTTTTTATTTTTTTGGCTTTTATACATTTTTATAGTTTTATATAATTTTTATGTTTTTTAGGGTTTTAGGGATTTTTAGGGATTTTATGTTTTTAGGTGTTTAGGGTCATTAGGGTTTTTGAAAATTTAGGGTTTTAGGGGTCTATAGTGTTATTAGGTTTTTAATGTTTTCAAAGGGTTTTTTAGGGTTCTTACATTTTTAGGGATTTTTTGGAATATTTATGGTTTTTAGGGTTTTTAGAAATTTTAAGGGTTTTTATGGGTTTTAGGGGTTTTAGTGTTTTTCAGTTTTTAAGAACTTTATGTGTTTTTTAGTTTTATGGTTTTCTTAAGGTTTTCATGGTGTTTAGGTTTTTTATGTTTATTTTGTGTTTTTGTTTATTTATTATTATTATTATTATTATATTTATTATTTTTTGGGTTTTTATTGATTTGGGAGGGTTTTAGGTAATTAGTTTTTTATAATTTTTTTGGAGTTTTAGAGAATTATTTAGATTTTTTATTATTTTAAGAGTATTTAGAGTTTTTTAATGTTAAGGTTTTTCAGCATATATTAGGGTTTTATAGTTTTTAGTATTTTAAATTTTTATAGATTTTAGGGATTTTTTGGATTTTTACAGTTTATAGGGATTTAATGGATTTTGATGGTTTTTTTATGTTTTTAGGGTTGATAGGGGTTTTGGGGTTTTTATCACTATTTATGAATTTTAGGAGTTTTTAGTTTTTTAGGTTTTTAATGTTTATTTGGATTTTTAGGGTATTTTGGGTTTTTTATGACGGTGGATATTTTTATGGATTTTTACGATTTTATTACGTTTTTTGGTTTTTATGGATTTTAATTGTTTTTTGGTTTTTAGGTGTTTTAGTTTTTTTGGTTTTTTCTGTTCTTTAGGGGTTTTATGGTTTTCTAGAGATTATTAATGTCTTTCGGGGACTAAAGGGTTTTAAATTTTTTGTGGTTTTTAGGAATTTTATGGGATTTTTAAAAGTTAATAGGGGTTTTATGGGTTTTTATGTTTTTTAGAGTTTTATGGGTTTTAAGGGTCTTAATTTTATTTAAGATTGGGAGGGTTAGGGTTTTTAAGGTTTTATTAAATATTTAGTTTGTTTATTTTTTAAGGTTTTTAATGTCTTAAATTTTTTTAATGTTTATAAGGATTAAAATATTTTTCATATTTTTCATATTTTTTTAGTTGTTTTTATATTTTTATGGATTTTTCGGGTTTTTATGTATTTTTGAAATTTTAAGGTTTTATGTTATTTAGTGTTTTGAATGTTTATAGGTGTTTAAGTAATTTTAGGGTATTATGGTTTTCATAGGGTTTTATCGGTTTCTATGATTTTTTACATTTTATGTATCTTTTAAGATAATTAGGATTTTTTGTTTTTTGGGGTTTTTAGGGGGGGGGGGGTTTCAGTTTTCTGGGTTTTTATGAGTTTTTTTGTGGTTTTAATATTTTTTTTGTTTCTTGACATTGTTAGGGGTTTAATGGCTTTTTCTACTTTCTAGAGGTTTGAAATGTTTTTATAAGTTTTTACAGTTTTTACACTTATTTGGGGTTGGGGGAGGGTTTATGGTTTTTATATTTTTTTATGATTTTAATGAAATATAAGGTTTTTAACATATTTTAGTGTTTTTATGGGATTTAAATGTATTTATGTTTTTAAGGATATCTTTGCAGTTTTAGCATTTTATGGGTTTTTACATTTTTAGGCATTGTTAGTGATTTTTAGTATTTTATGGTGTTTTAGGGTATTTAGGGATTTTAAGGTGTTTTAGGGTTTTATGTTTATTTAGTGTTTTTGGGCCTTTCGGGGTTTTTCAGTTTCAGGTATTTTTTAGTTATTAGTTTTTTTGTGGATTTTTAGATTTATCAACATTTTTATGAATTTAATAGGTTTTTAGAGTTTTTAGTGGGTTTGAATATTGTTAAGAGTTTTCGGAATTTTTAAGGTTTATATGGGTTCTTATGGTTTTTTGGGGTTTATGGTTTTTAGGCTTTTTAGGGTCTTTTAGGTTTTTAGTGTGTTTAATTGATTTTAGGAATTTTAGGGGTTTAAAGTGTTTTATTGTTTTTAAGGTTTTAGTAGTGTTTTTAGTGTATTTGGTATTTTTTATTATTTAAGGGATTTTGATGGATTTATTATATTTTTTTATAATTTTTAGGATTTTTAGCGATCTTGAGGTTTTTAGGTTATTTACAGTTGCTATGTTTTATTAGGTTACTATGATTTTTTTATTTATTTAGTGTTTAATTTTATTTTGAGTTTTGGATGAATTTATGGGTATAAAGGGGGGGTTTTGAGAGTTCCAGCGGGAGTTTTAGGGGTTTTAAGGGCTATATGGGTTTTATGGTTTTAGAGGTTTTTACGGATTTTAGGGGTTTTATGGTATTTTATGGTTTTTAGCATTTTTAGTTTTTTTGGGTTTTATGGTTTTCTTAGGGATCTTTGGGTTTTTTATGTTTTTAGATATTTTTAGGGCCTTATATGATTTTATTGTATTTTTTGTGTATTTACGGGTTTTGAGGGGTTTTTTATTTTTTAGAGTTTATAATGTTTTTTAGGGGTTTAATGTGTCCTTGGGTTTTAAGGTTTTCTATTGGGTATACAGGGTTTTGGGTTTTTTGGGCTTTTTGTAATTTATAGGTATTTTTTATTAATTTAAGTGTTTTTGGTTTCTTAATAATTTTAAAGGGGTTTAGAATTTTTTAGTTGTCTTATAGTTTTTATTTTTATGGGTTTTTTTCATTTTTAAGCTTTTACGATATTTTTGAGTTTATGATTTTTTTTGGCTTTAAAGGGATTTTAGAGTTTTTAGTGATTGTTTTTGTTTTTAGGGGTCTTATGGTTTGTAGTGTTTATATGGTTTTAGGCGTTTTTATGTTTTTAGGGGTTTTAGCATTTTTTAGATTTTTTGGGGGGATTTAATTATTTTTAGGTTTTTAAGGTTTTCTTTAGGTTTTAGTGTTTTTTATGTTTTGAAATATTTCTATTTATTTTTAAATATTTCATGGTTTTTTTGAGTTATTTTGGATTTTGAGGGTTTTAATTTTTTAGGGATTTAATGTTTTTATGGGGTTTTAGGGTTTTAGGGTATTTTTGAGTTTTTAGGGTTTTATGGTTTTTAGAATTTTGGACATTTTAGGGGTTAAATGATTTTTAGAGTTTTTATGGTCTGTTTAGTGTTTTTATGGGTTTGTAGTGGTTTAAGGTTTTCATTTGTTTTTTATCATTTTCAGGGTTTTAGGGTTTTTATGGTGTCTTTCATTTTTGTAGTTTTTGAGGTTTTATGTGGTTTTATGTTCTTTTAGGTTTTCATGGTCGTTTTAGGGGTTATCTAGCTTTTTAGGGTTTCTAAATTTTCTTTGGTTGCTTATGATTTTTTATAAATATTATGTTTTTAGGGTTTTTAGGGATTTTATTTTTTTAGTTTATTTAGGGATTTTATGGGTTTTTATAATTTTTTGAGTTTTTTTGATTTTTTAGTGTATTTGTAATTTTTTATTGGTTCAAATGCATTTTAGATTTGTTATAGGGTTATTAGGGTTTTTAAAGTTTATAGTGGTTTTAGGGATTTGATGGGTTTTAGGGGCTTCATGGTTTTTAAGGTTTTATGGTTCTTTGGGTTTTTAGGGTTCTATTAAGTTTTTTAGGGATTTTATGTTTTTTATATATTTTTACTGTTTTTAGGTTTGTAAAGAGTTTTTATAGTTTTTAGTGGTTTTTGTGTTTTTTGGGGTTTTAGGGTTTTTATGGTTTTAGGGGTTCAGATGGTTTGTAGGTTTTTAGGGGTTTTAGGGTTATACCACACATAGGTTTTTAGGGGTTTTTATGATTTTATTTATTTTAAGGTGTTTTGGGTATTTAGGATTTTTATGCGTTTTGGGATTCTTAAGGATTTTTTAGAATTTTTATGGTCTTAGGGATTTTTAGGTATTTAGGTTTTTTATGATTTTTAGTGATTCTTTGGATTTTTAGTGTTTTGATGTTTTTTTGGTGTTTTAAGTGTTTTTAGGTTTTTATGGTTTTTATGGGAATTTCATAGTTTATACAATTTTATAAACTTTAGGAATTTTTACATCTATTTAGGTTTTTTTATCTTATGGATTTTGAGGGGTTTTTTGGTTTTTATGGATTTAGGGATTTTTATGGGTTTTTGGTTTTTTTTGTGTTTTTTAGTTTTTAGGGGTTTATGGTTTTTTGTGTTTTTAATATTTTTTGTTTACTAAAGGGTGTTCAGTGTTTTAGTATCTTTTAGTGGTTTACGTCGTTTTACGGTTTTTAATATTTTTGGGGTTACTAGGGTTTTAGGGGTTTTTACAACCTTTAGGGGTCATAATGTTTTTATTACGTTTTTTAGGGGTTGTGAATGTTTTTATGTTTTTTAAGGTTTTTTTAGGGATTTTAGAGTTTTTATTTTTATAATTTTTTAGGAATTTTTATGGATTTTAATGATTTTTATGGGTTTGTAGAGATTTTAGGGATATTGAGGGTTTTTGGGTCTTTAGGATTTTAGGGTTTTTTGGTTTCATGCATTTTTAGGTTTTTATGGGTTTTAAGCATATTCAGTTTTAATGTTTTTGTAATGATTTTTTGGGTTCTTAAGGTTTTTATATTTTTAGGGTTTTTAGGGATTTTTAAATAATTTTATGGTCTTTAGGGTTTTTATGGATTTTGAAGGTTTTTAGTGTATTATAGGGTTATTATAAAATTTATGGATTTTTGGGATTTTTAGGTTTTTTAGTTTTTTAGGGGTTCCATTGGTTTTTATAGTTTTTTATGTATTATAGATTTAAAGAGTTTTTAGAGTTTTTATATTTTTATAGATTTTATGATTTTTTTTTATTTTTTAAGGTTTAAAGGACTTTTTATGGTTTTAGGGGTTCTAGGGTCTTTTAGTGTTTTTAGAATTATTTTGTATTTTAGGGGTTTAAGTGGTTTTAATTTTTTAAGGATTTCTTAGGGTTTCAGGGGTTTTTATATATTTATGGATTTTGAAGTCTTTTTAGGATTTTAGTGGGTTTATATGGTTTTTAGGGTTTTTGAGGGGATTTAGGGTTTTTTGTGGAATTTTTGGTTTTTTTATTTTTTATCCAATTTTAGGTTTTTCACAATCTTAAGTGTTTTAAGGGTTTTAATGCTTCTTGGGGATTTTTTAATGTTTTTTGGTTGTTTTATGTTTTGGTTGATTTTTAGGGATTTTTAATAATTTTTATGGATTTTGGAAATTTTAGGTGTTTTGTGGTTTTTAAAAATTTTATGGGATTTTAAGGGGTTTTATTTAGTTTTTAGGGTTTATGGGTTTTTATATATTATTTGTTAATATTTTTATGTGTTAAAATGTTTTTTAGAGTTTTAGTGGATTTTTAGTTTTATTATGTATTTTTTGGGGGGTTCTATGATTTCTAGGGTTTTACGTTTCTTTGGGGTGTTAGAGTTTTTTCCTTCTTAGGGGTTTTAATGTTTTTAAGGTTTTTTATGGTTTTTTTGCGTTTTCATGTTATTTTGTGTTTTTTGGGCCTAATATTTTTCAGTGTATTTTAATTTTTTGTAAGTAATTAGGGGTTTTATAGGGTTATAGGTGTTATATTTTTAGGGGTTTTAGGGTTCTACAAAGTTTTTAGCATTTTTAAGATTTTACGGGTTTTAGGTTTTTTCAGTTTTTTTGGTTATCTTTGGGGGTTTTCATTTTTTTCAAGGTTTTTTACATTTTTATATATTTTTAAGTATTTTTTTTGTATTTTTATGGGTTTTTAGGGTTTTAGGGATTTTGATTGTTTTTAGGGACTTTATTTCTTTTGGGGTTCTTAGGGTTTTTTTTGTTTTGAAGGGTTTAATGTTTCCTAGTATATTTTTACATTTTTAGGGTTTTAAAGGGTATTTCAGTTTTTAGTGGCTTTTAAGGTATTTATGGTTTTAAGGGATTTTGGGGTTTTATAGTGTTTAGGTTTTTTTGGGGGGTTTTAGTAGTTGTAGGTATTTTGTGATTTTTAGGATTTTTAGGGGTTTTAAGTGTTTTTAGGATTTAACGGTACAGTTAGGGATTTTCAGGGTTTATGGTTTTTTATGTTATTGGTATTTTTAGGATTTCTTGAGTTTTTTTGTTTTTTGGGGTTTTTTTGTGTTTTTAGGGATTTTAAGGGATTTTGGAGTTTTAAAATTTTTAGGGGTTTAAAATGTTTTTTTATTTTTATAGGGTTATTTTTGTTTTTTTTGGATTTTAGGGTTTTCTCGGGTTTTACCATTTTTAGGTTTTTTATGTATTTTTAGGTTTTTATGGCTTTGATTGGGTTTTTCAGGGTTTTTACCTTTTTAGGCCTTTTTTGGGATGCTTATGGATTTTTATGGGTTTCAGGGGTCTTAGTGATTTTTAGTTTTTTATGGTTTTTAGGTTTTTATGTTTTTTTGGGATGTAGGGGGGCTTTTCTTTTTTTTTTTGGGTTTTAAGTTTTTAAAATTTCATAACATTTTTAGTGGTTTAATAGAGTTTTATAGTTTCTATTGTTTTTATGGGTTATGTGTTTTCAGGTTTATATGGTTTTTTTGATTAGGGTTTTTGGGTCTTTTAGAGTTTCTATCATATTTAGGGTTTTATGTGTTTTATGATTTCTAGTTTTCTTAGATAGTTTTTGTGTTTTTTTATATTTTTAGGGGGTTTGATTTATTTTTAGGATTTTTATGGTTTTTCCGGGTTTTTTGGGATGTTTTAGGTTTTCATAGTTTTTTTTAGTGTTTTAGGGATTTTATGGATATTTTTGGGGTTTTTGGGTATTTTTGAGTTTTTTAGGGCATTCTAGGTTTTTTAGTTTTTTAAATGTTTTAGGGGTTTAAAGGGTTTTCGAGATTTTAGTTGGTTTTCAGGTTTTTTATTACCTTTCCGAGGTATTATGGTTTTACTGGTTTTATTTTTTTTGGGGTTTTAAAGTGTTTAGGGTCTTTTAGGGTTTTTAGCGTTTTTTTATTTTTTGGGGTTTCAAGTGTTTTTTTGTGTATAAAGATTTTTTCTTTTGTTTTTTTAAATATTTTCATATATTTAAGGATGTTTATTGATTATTTTATAATATTTATTGGTTTTTAGGATTTTTAGGGTTGTTAGTGTTTTTAGGGATTTTATGGTTTTAAGATTTTTTGGGTTTTAGGGTTTTTAAGTTTTTTTGGTGATAAGGTTCTCCTAATGGTTTTCAAGGATTTTATTGTTTTAAAATTTTTGTGTTTTTTTATGATATTTATGGTCTTTATGAAATTTTTGTTATATTGAGGGGGTTTTTAGTGTTTTTATGATTCTTTTGTGTTTTTAGGTTATTTTTTAATTTTTTAAGGTTTTTAAGGACATTTATAGTTTTTTAAGGTTTAGGTTTTAAATGTTTTTAGGGGTTTTCATGGTTTAATGGTTTTTGAATTTTTAGTTATTTTTAGGGATTTATTATGTTTTTATTGTATTTTTGGTTTTTTGGAAATTTTATGGGGTTTTGGGTTTTTGGGTTTTTTAGAATTTTTATAGTTTTTTTTTGTTTTTAAAGGTTTTAAGTGTTTCAGGGTTTTATAATTTTCTTAGTATGTTTCAGGTTTTTAGGTTTTTAATGTTTTTCGGGTTTTTAGGTATTTTTTATGATTTTTATGGTTTTAGGGTTTTTAGGGTTTTAGGGTTATATGGGTGGTTTTGGTTTTTATTTTGAGTTTGTAGGTATTTATAGACATTAATAGATTTTAACATTCTTTGTGGTTTAAAGAGTTTATAGAGTTTTTGAGGGTTTTTGGGGTTTTATCGGTTTTTATGGTCTTAAATACTTTTTATGGTTTTTAGGGTTTCTAGGATTTTTAGGGGTTTTATTGTTTTTATCCTTTTTAGGTGTTTTAAGTGTTTTTTGGTTTTAAAGGTTTCATTATGGTTTTTCAGGGTTTTAGGGCCTTCTATAATTTTTTTTTTTGATTTTTATGGATGTTTAGAATCTTTTAGTTTTATGTGTGTTTTATGGTTTTTAGGGATTTTGTGGGTTCTTAGGGGTTATTGGGTTTTTATTGGTTTTATGGTTTTTTTTGTATTTTTTTAATTTTTTGAGTTTCTTAGGGTCTTTATGTTTTTTTGGTTTTTTGTTTTTCTAAAAGTTTTTAGTGGTTTTTATGGGTTTTATGGATTTTTTCGGCTATTAGGGTCTTTTAGAATTTAAATGTTTTTGTTAGGTTTTTAGGGATTTTAAATGTTTTCATGTTTTTAATATTTCCTTAGGGATTATCAATGTTCTTTTGGGTTTTACATTTTAAATTTGTTTTGTGATTTTCTGATATTTTTATTGGATTTTGGGTTTCTTATGGATTTGGAGGGGTTTTAGGGATTTTATGGATTCTAGTTTTTTTATGTTTTCAGTGGATTTTATTGTTTTTGGTTTTTTACAGTTTTAATTGTTTTCTTATGATTTTTAGGGGTTTTCTGTTTTAGGTATCTTTAGGTATTTTATTGGATATTATGGGTTTCTATGGAGTTAGAGGGCTTTTATTGTTTTTGGGTTTTATTCTTTTTCGTATTTTGGGGGTTTTATTTGAGTGTTTTGGGATTTTATGGTTTCATAGAGTTTTTTTAAAAAAATTAGGTGTTTTTGGTGTATTAGAGTTTTATTTGGTTTTATGGGGTTTTAACGATTTTTAGGGGTTTATGGTTTTTAGGGCATTTAGTATTTTTAGTTTTTTATCATTTTTTGGGTTGTTAATTGTTTTAACGTTTTAAAGATTTATTATGGGCTCTCAAGGTTTTTATGGTCTTTATGTTTAAATATTTGCACGGATTTAATTAGTATTTTTTGATTTTTAAGGTTTTAAGGATTCTGTGGGTTTTTTGGGTTTTCATGGGTTTTTTGGGTTTTGGTGTTTAAATATATTTTTAGTTTTTTGCTTCTCTATGGTTTTTTATATTTTATAAAAGTGTTTATGGGTTTAAAGGGTTGATATACTTTTTTAGAAATTTTTAGAGCATTATGGGTTTTTATAATTTTTATGGTTTTAGGGTTTTAACATTTTTTTACAATTTTTGTGGTTTTAAGTTATTTTATGTTTTTAAGGGTTCTTATAGATTTTAGGGTTTATAAAGATCTTATTTTTTAAGTATTTTTATGGTATTTACGGTTTTAAGGTATTTTGAGGGTTTTAGGGGTTTTCGGATTTTTTTTGTTTTTTTGGTTTTTAGTTTTGTTTTAGTTTTTCATGGTTTTTATGGGTTTTTAGATTTTTTAATATTCATTATTCTAAAGGATTTTTATACTTTTTAGTGAGTTTTACGGTTTTATTGGTTTTTAGGTTTTATAATGTTTTAAGGATTTTTTGGGATTTTTTGGGATTTTTATGGTTTTAACTTTTTTTAGTTGGTTTTAAGTATTTTTAGGTTTCAAGGGTTTCTTATGGTTCTTCACGGTTTTAAGGTATTTTATGTTTTTGGGGTTTTTAGGGATTTCATAGGATTGTTTTTATGGATTTTGAGGGTTTTGGGGGGTTTCATTATTTTTAGGGTTTTTGTGGTTTTTTTGGGTTTTTACGGATTCTTCTTTGAGTTTTTAGGGTTTTCATGGTTTTTATAGTTTTTGAAAAATTTAAATGGATTAAATGGGTTTTAGAGTTTTTAGAGGGTTTTTGTGTTTTTTATGGATTTTTATGTTTTTTAAGGACTTTTTGTGTCATTATGTTTGGTATGGGTTTTATGTTTGTTTATATTTTTTTTGAATTTTTATCTTCTTTTATGTTTTTGGGGTTTTATGTGTTGTTGATTGTATGGTTTTCTCAAGGGTTTTCAATTATTTTGTGGTTTTATGTTTTTAAATATTTTTTCCTATGTTTTAGGAGACTGATAATTTTATGAAATTTTGTTGATTTTGATAGTTTTTTTGTTTTTTGTTTGGGTTTTTTTTTTGTTTTTGTGCTTTTAGTTTTTTAAGGGGTTTTTTGAGTTACTCAGGGGTTTTATTGTTTTTAGAGATTTTAAAATTTTTAGGGGATTAATGGGCTTTTAATCTTTTCAGTGGTTCGGTAAGGTTTTAGGGGTTTTAGGATTTTTAATGTTTTAGGAGTTTTTATTGGTTTTAGGGACTTTTCAGGGGTTTTAGTGTTTATATCATTTTGTAGGTTATTAGGGGTTTTAACTATTTTCATGGAATAATGGTTTTCATAGGTTTTCAAGGGTTTTATGGTTTTTTACATTTTTATGGGTATTAGGTATTTATTATGGTTTTTATAGTTTTTTAGGGTTTGTAGGAATATTTAGTGGTTTTTTATGTTTTAAGGTTTTTTGGGTTTTAGGGTTTTTTTGTCTTTTAGGATTTTTAAGTTACATTAGTGTTTTTTACATTTTTAAGGGTTTAAATAATTTTTATATTTTTTATTGACTTTTAGAGTTTTATGGGTTTTAATGTTTTTTGTTGGTTTTACCATTTTTAGTGGTTTTTAGGTTTTTAGGGTCTATTGGTTTTATAGAAATTTTTATTTTTTAGAGTTTTTATGTGTTTTAAGGGTTTTTTGGATTTTTGGGATTTTTGGGTTTTTTAGGGGTTTTATGGGATTTTTTTCTGGTTTTTATAGTTTTTAGAGTTTTATGGGTTTAAAGTGTTTTTTATAATTTATGGTTTTCTTAGGGGTTTTCAAGGTTTTTATAGGTTTTTTGGGTTTTTTAATTTTTTAGTAATTTTTAGGGATTTTTTTGGAATATAGTGGTTTTTAGGGGTTTTAGGGATTTTGATGTTTTTTAGGGTTTTATGGTTTTCAAGGTTATTATGGTTTTGTTTGGGGTATAAGGGTTTGTTTTGATTTTTTTTGGTTTTAAAGGTTTTTTTTTGAATTTTTACCATTTTTAGGGGATTAAAGTGTTTTTGGTGTTTTTGTTGTGATTTAGTAGATTTATGGTTTTTAGGGGTTTTATGGTTTTTAAGGGTTTTTGGTTTTAGTAATTTTAGGGTATGTATCCTCTTTTATCTTTTTAGGGTTTCAAAATGTTTATAGGGCATTAGGGAAAAGAAGGCTCGGGTCTAGGCTATTCCTGGCACCCCCCAAAATTTTATTGAACAAAAAGACACAAACACTGCAGACAAGGGAAGGGAGGGGTCGAACGACCCACACCCAAAAACCCTTACAACCCACGCCAAAGAAAGAAAAACAAAGAAAGAAAAAGGCACAAAAACAGACAAAACCACAGCATCATCACGTCACATCCAGCCAGTACCAGCATCCAACCGCACTACATCCAGCGTTAACCAGCATCCAGTAGCTCACAGCTAACCAACAACCAACATTCAGACTACAGCAGCAAACAACATCCAGTAGCAGCAACCAGCCAACCAACATCCACAACAAACCAGCAACCAGCTTCCTCATTTTCAAACAGCCAGCACCTCTTTCGACCACCAAACTTCTCCCAGCATCCCACTTCCACTCCAGCAGCACAGTAACAAACACATCCACAACAGTAGCCAATACCAAACAGCCACATGTCCTGACAAAGAACCAGCAAACAGAGTGCACTTCCATACAGCAGCCATCATCAAATTTCGTAAAATCCAGAATACAACACCTTGCAGCCTCCACCATGTCGCACGAATAGGTACAACCAACAGCATAATAGAAAATAGCATAGCGCCACCAGCACCTCGAATTATAACCCACAGCTTCATCACAACCCAACATGCCAGCAAGAAGAGAATTCTCGTAACAGTCGCAGCTTAACAACCAGCAGTCATGAGCTTCAAACCAGACAACTTTCAGCATTCCACACCTCTTAGTACATCAAACTACAATCCACAAAAATCTCCAAACACATCTCAGCAGACCCATAAACCAGTGTCCTTTCAGAACCGAAATCAAGTAGGAGAACATGGAATGCCAAACGGTCCGACTGAAACAAGCAGCAACAAACTGGAGCAAAGGCGAAGCTGATAGACAAGGGTGAGCACGCACCTGCAGCTGCTTCGCGAACCGACAGAAGAAATGAGCTTCTGCAATGTAAGATCGAGAAGACCCCGACCAGCATCGCCAGACCAGATCATCACACCATCTACCTAAAAGAAACACCTTCTAAAAAGAACCTGAATGCCGAAGAAACCAGCTTTTCCATTGCGCCCTTTGAATGCCTTGACCCGCCTGCAGAAACCCTAGATATGAAAAAACAACCCCAATCTGCGGCTGCTGAAGGATGTCGACCCAAGCAAGAACATCTGAAGGCATCACGACCACCATAGCAGTCGGAAGCCAGACGTTCCAGCAACGGAACAAAGCTGTGTCGAAGTCCGAAGTCCAGAGCACTCGGGGAAGACGATGCTATCGAAGTGCGGAATCCACCACTGTCTTGAGGCTGAATAGCACATCCAAGTCATACCATCTCTGAGAACGAAGGAGCAAGTATCCATCGATGAAGATTCGATCTGGATCCAGGGGAAATCCTAGAAGAATCGCCGAGCGAGAGAGAATTCCAGGAGAGTGCGCTGACATCTTCCTCAAACGTGTTGTATGGGTAACGAGGTATAGGGCTGGCCTGCCCACCTGCGCGCCGCACGCCCCCAGCTAGGCCCAAGGTGGCCAACCCTTGGGCTTGGCCAGTTCCCACGAAGTCGAGGGGATGAGAGGTTCACTGAAAAATGGTGCGCGTTGCCTTTGTGAGGACTCGAACCCGGAACCTCAGCGACGGGTCACCACCGCCTTGAACCAACTCACCCAGCCCCAGCGGGCAAAACGTGTTGTATGGGTAACGAGGTATAGGGCTGGCCTGCCCACCTGTGCGCCGTACGCCCCCAGCGAGGCCCATGGTGGCCAACCCTTGGGCTTGGGCCAGTTCCCACGGAGTCGAGGGGACGAGAGGTTCGCTGACAACTGGTGGGCATTGCCTTTGTGAGGACTCGAACCCGGAACCTCAGCAACGGGTCGCCACCGCCTTGAACCAACTCACCCAGCCCCCGCGGGCTTTAAACGTGTTGTATGGGTAACGAGGTATAGGGCTGGCCTGCCCACCTGCGCGCCGCATGCCCCCAGCTAGGCCCAAGGTGGCCAACCCTTGGGCTTGGGCCAGTTCCCACGGAGTCGATGGGACGAGAGGTTCGCTGACAAATGGTGCGCGTTGCCTTTGTGAGGACTCGAACCCGAAACCTCACCGACGAGTCGCCACCACCTTGAACCAACTCACTAAGCCCCCGTGGGCTAAACGTGTTGTATGGGTAACGAGGTATAGGGCTGGTCTGCCCACCTGCGCGCCGCACGCCCCCAGCTAGGCCCAAGGTGGACAACCCTTGGGCTTGGGCCAGTTCCCACGGAGTCGAGGGGATGAGAGGTTCGCTGAAAAATGGTCTGCGTTGCCTTTGTGAGGACTCGAACCCGGAACCTCAGCGACGGGTCGCCACCACCTTGAACCAACTCACCCAGCCCCCGCAGGCTAAACGTGTTGTATGGGTAACGAGGTATAGGGCTGGCCTGCCCACCATCGCACCGCACGCCCCCAGCTAGGCCCAAGGTGGCCAACCCTTGGGCTTGGGCCAGTTCCCATGGAGTCGAGGGGATGAGAGGTTCGCTGACAAATGGTGCGCGTTGCCTTTGTGAGGACTCGAACCCGGAACCTCAGCGACGGGTCGCCACCCGCCTTGAACCAACTCACCCATCCCCCGCGGGCTAGTGTTTATAGGGCATTAGGGGTTTCTAATGATTTCTTAGTGTTTTTAAGGTTTTTTAGTTTTTTAGTGTTTTTTATTTTTGTTTTCTATTTTTAGGTGTTTTAGGGTTTTCAGTGATTTTGAGGGGTTTACGGTTTAGGGTATTTAGTGTGTTTATGAGTTTTTTGGGTTTCTAGAGAGTTTTTGAGCTTTTACATTATTTATTTTTTTTTACAGTTTGTCAAAAAAATTTGGAGTTTAATGGATTTTTAGAGATTCTAGTATTTTTCTAAGGTTTTTAATAAATTTTAATGTTTTTTTGGGGGTTTTAGGGTTGTTATGGTTTTTGGTGTTTTAGGGTCTTTTAGGGTCTTTATGATTTTAAGAGTTTTTTTTATGTTTTTAGGGGGTTCAAGTGTTTTAGGTTATTATGATTTTATTAGGTTTTTTAATAGTTTTTATTATTTTTATTATTTTAGGTAATTTTTTTATTTTTTCTGATTTTTATATTTTTTAGCGTTTTTAGGGATATTGAGTGTTTTATTATTTTTTAGGATTTTTATGATAATTTTAGGGTTTTTAGTTTTTTTAGGTTTTTAAAATTTTTATGTGTTTTTAGGTTTTTAGTGTTTTGTTTGTGGTTTTAATGTTGATGGGGAATTTTAGGGATTTTTTTTAAAAATATCATTTTTATGGTTTTTAGGGTTTTTAGGGATTTTGATGGTTTTAGTGTTTTTAGATTTTTTTTGGATTTTTTGGTTATTATGTTATTTTTTTTGTTTTTAAGGATTTTATGAATTTTTGTGTTTTCTAATATTTTTAATGGTTTAATGGGATTTATCTATTTTGTGGTTTTTAGGGTTTTAGGGTTTTTAAGGTTTTTATTTATTTTTATGATTTTCAGGTTTTTAGAGGTTTCTTAGGTTTTATATCATTTTTAGAGTTTTAAGGGTTTTAATTGTTTTTAAGTTTTATATTTTTCTTAGGGTCTTTAGGTTTTTTAGGGTTTTTAAATTTTTGGGGATTTTTGGGATTCCTATTTTTATGGTTTTTGGGGGTTTTAGGGATTTTGTGGTTTTTTGTTTTTATGGGTTTTTTTAGTTTTTATTTTGTTTTTTATGAGTTTATGGGTTTTAATGTTTTTTAGAGTTTTTTAATGTTTTAGGAGTTCAAAGGGTTTTTCGATTTTTGAGTGGGTTTTAGGGTATTTATGGGTTTTAGGGTATTTTATGGGGCTTTTGGGGTATTTTATGGGATTCTATGGGGTTTTAATGATTTTAGGGGGGTTTATGATTTCTTAGGATCTTTACAGTTTTGATGTTTTTTAGCTTTTTAGGGGTTTAGGTGTCTATGTTTTTAAGGATTTCTTAGTTTTTCTCAGAGTATTCTTGGGGGGTTTACATTTTTAGGTATTTTAACTGTTTTGGGGCTTTTATAGTTTTAAGGTGTTTGAGGATTTTAACCGTTTTTACGTGTTTTATGGTTTTGTGTGTGTATTTTTTGAGTTTTTTCAGGATTAATGGTTTTTATAGTTTTTTAACATGTTTATGGATTAAAAGGTATTTTACTCTTTTTTGTTCTTTTTTTGGGTTTTATGGGTTTTTGAGTTTTTAGTGGTTTTTTTGGGTTTTGAGGTTTTTTTGGGTTTGGGTCTTTTTAGTGCTTTAAGGGTTTTTAGTGTTTTTAGGGGTTTTAAGTGTTTTATTGCTTATAAGGTTTTAATATGGGTTTTCCTGTTTTTAGGGTTTTTTATGTTTTTATATATTTTTTAGGAATTTAATGGTTTCTAGGGTTTTAAGGATTTTAATGAGTTTTATGGGATTTTTTTGGTATTTTTGGTTTTTAGTGTTTTTAGGTTTTTTAGGGGTTTTAAATGTTTATATGTTTTTAAGGTTTTATTATTGTTTCTAATGTTTTTATGTTCTTTAAAATTTTTAGTGATTTTATGATTTTTTATGATTTTTATAGTTTTTAGTGTTGTAAGGGATTTTGTGGGTTTTTATTGTTTTAGGGTTTATTTTGAGTTTTTGGGATTTGTTTATGTTTTATAGTGTTTTTAGTTTTTTTGGGTTTTTAGAGTTTTATATCATTTTCAAAGGTTTAAAAATGTTTTTTACCTAGGCTCTCCAGCCCCTCTGCAGTATGGCTCCTAGGTCAGATACCCCCCCCCCATTTATGGGTTCAAACAGAACAACGATGGGGCTTTTGTCCAGGGGGCATGAGGGGTTGTTGGGTTGTTCTGGACCCTTATAGATCGGTCATTATTGATTTCAACGCTTTCTATAGGGAGGGTTACTCCCTTGTGGCAGAAGCCAAGTAAATACACACCGGACATGAGGTTTTCCTTTCAAAGGATTTCCCCTAACTTCAGTGGAAATAGACTCTAAAATAATCTGGGAATCCCTTAAGGGTGACATCTATCCCCCTTGGCAGATCACCTTCCTCATACAAAAATTCAGGGTGCTTCTCTACACTGACACTGAGGTCCTTCACTAGTGGAGTGATGGTAAAAATTTGGCGGACTTTTTGTCTCTAGGTTATCCCATTACCACCATCTTTTGATGTCCAGTTCCCTTGGGCCCTTCCTCCAGCCGGTGTGGACGTCTCTATCGAGGATGCTCGTGGGATTCACTTCTATAGCCCCCCTTGATTTTTGAGTTTTGATCTATTAACACTATTCACTCTATTGGATTAGTGTTGTTTTTAAAAAATTTCCTTATAAAAAAATATAATAAATGGTTTTTATATTTTTTTTGTGGGTTTTAGGGGTTTTAAATGCGTTTAGGGGTTTTTTAGGTTTTATGGGTTTTATGGTTTTTATGATTATTTAGTGTTTTATGTATATTTATGTTTTATGGGTTTTAATTGTTTAAATGTTTATAATGTTTTCTTAGGGGTTTTTGGGGTTGTTAGGGAGTTTCACGTTTTTAGGTATTTATAGAGATTTTTATGTTTTTTTGGTTTCTAAGGTTAAATGGATTTTGAGGTGTTTTATGGGTTTTTTTGGTTCTTATTATTTTTATGTTTTTATGAGTTTTTTTATTATTTAGAGTTTTTATGTTTTTTAGAGTTTTTATGTTTTTAGTGTTTTTAATGTTTTTTTGGGACATATATGTGTATGGCTAGGTTATTCCCCCCCCCCTCCCAAATAATATTATTACAAGAAATAAAATGTAGACAAGGTAGGGGTATATTAAAACGACCCACACCCAAAAAACCTCGACAACCCTTAACCCAAAAAACCCCAAAATGCCTAAAAACACAAAACAAAGGTACAAGTCAATCAATATCTCTGCCAAAGTCATAAGCCGGACCCACACCGTATGGATCATCATCCGAACCAAATCCAACAACCACATCAGTAAAGCACAGGTCCAACTCCACCCGTTCATATATTCTCGTCCCAAATCAAAGTCCTCTTGCAGACTTTTAAGCGCTAAGTGCTTCCCCCTGAGCCTCTCATGTGCAACCATGCATTGAGACCTCTCCCGCTTGTTGACTTTTAGCTTTAGCTTATCCCCCCTTGAGGTTGCCCGTGTTGGCAAGGGCCTTGGGAGAGAGGAATAGTCCCTCATCTTCCTCCATGGGGGGGAAGAGTGAATCCACCCACATGAGATGCCTTCCCATATATGACACCATCACTAGCCACACTGGAGTCCCCTTTTCCACCATCCATGCCCACTTTCCCCTAGGGCTCATCATCCCCCTTGGTCCTACAGTCAACATTAGAAAATCTCTCCCCTAATAGTCTATCCTTATCCATGATGGAATCAGAAATTGCCACAGAAGAGTTATACCCATTCCCCCAAGGCACCCCAACCCCAATCATGGCCCTCTCCCTCTAATCCATGTTGGAGTTCACCCTTCTAGCATCCTCGGTATACAAAACACCCAACTGCTCAGCCTTATTCACATACTAGATACTTCCCTTCCAATATCCACTTAAATGTTCTTCCATATCTATGTCATGAAGAACCACACAAACAGGCCCACCATTCGAGGCCCCATCCATGACCATCTTCCCATATCCATGCAGCGTGATGACTTGACATGGAGGGGTGAATCCATACACACTCTCAGCACAAACCATGCCAGTTTGCTTCATCACCTTCTCTTGATCAACATCCTCCCCCTGCTTAAAACAACTAGACTCACTAGCCAATACCCACTCATGCCCTATCAAGACCATTTTCCTCTTACTAGACAACATGCATCTATCCATAACCATAGCACCCCTCGCATCAACTTGCCCAGACAACTCCCCTTTCACATATACCTCCGCCCTACTCAGCCACATCACCCATCTTCTCACTGAATGGGGGCACATCCCCCCGACCATATCCCCCCCTACATGGTCACCTTCCCTTTCTTAGGTGCTCCCCCATATTCAGACATCTCCTCCTTATCCATATTAATGTCAACTTTATCTGGCCCCATCTCAATCCCAACACTAGCATGACAGCTGGACAGGGGCACCTGCACAACATCACTTGCAGACTCATACTCATTACCAGTAGACTGAGCTATAAGCTCTCACTAAATACTGAAAGATTCATCCCCTGGAATCCAAACTGGAGATTAATTAATAGTAACACTGGTATCATACACGGTTTCATAATCCTCAGTCCCTGTACCCGCCATCACAAAATCAACACAGGTCAAAACATCTGGTAAACCGTTACCCCTGTCCTCACAAGAAGCACCCAAAATCCCAGAGCAAGAAAACTTCCTAGCTTGTTTATCAAACTCTCCAACCAACATTGGTTGCACAACCTACTACTCCTATAGAAACTCCTCTGAGACTAATCCATCAAACTTATTTTCCAAGGGGACACCTACACTAGCCTCGTGCACTACCAATTGTTCTGAAATATCCCTACCCTCCTCTAAAACATCAAAAATGGGGCACAACCCTAGTGGTTCCATCTGCTTCACCTCCATCATCCTAAGACTATTGCAGCCATCCTAAAAAACCATCACCCCTACTGGTCACAATTCCCATGTTCCATTTCAACCTATGAAACACATCACAAACCCATAGGTTAGTAGTGGACTATTGAGAAACCATCAGTGGAATGTCCCCAACCACTATAACAACATGATTATCTGCTATAGGAGCAGCATCTTGTCTAGCAGGCATACCTACACCATGCATTTCATGATCCCCCATAGAGACACATCTAATTTCAACCCATAAGATGGAGCATTCATATGCTATAGAGTAGGCATGAAAGAACTAATATCACACTTACTTGTATAGTCATAGTGGCCATATATATGAAAGATTGAAAAAAAAGAAACCCCATATTCAAATAGAATCAACTAATTCCACCAAATCTCACCTTCTATATCAACAAAGATATAATTGCTCAGATACTTAGACACATCCCCCTCTATCAAAATACTCAACACAATTAGATATGAGGAACCACTAGTCCACACATCCATACAAAGGTATCTACTAATTAGGTTTCCAATGATGCCAAGGATGGTCGTGTTTGGGAAGGGAAATGAAAGACTAGGTAGGGTAACCCACAAGGCCATTCTCGTGGGATCATGAAGAATATGGAAGTCAAAACTCAAGTAGAATAAATAAAATAATGGCTATCAAAAATCCATGGTGAAAAATCCATTACCAAAATTAAATCAACTTCATTCATAAACATAATAAGAAGGTGAAGAGCATCCAACAACCATACTAGAGCATGTTCATGTAGATTCCAATAAGAAATAAAAAACCTATCAAAATAAAAAATAGAGGGCCGATTCCTTCCAAAAAAAGACTCCAGAGTGAGATCCAAGAGTGCAAAGGCCATTGAGAACTCTCGAGAAGAGATATGAAGTGATGGCACACCATTATTGCAGTAGGGGAATTTGTGGAAAATGTCAACATCTATAAAGCACGGAAGACGCTCAGGATTAGAAGAAGGAAGGAAATTCGGCAAAGAAGTCACATCCTCCTCCCCCCCTGTCTATGGTTCAGTGAGGGGCATCACCCATATAGTCATCGGCTAAACCATTGTCTTCTTCCATTGTAGGGAAAGAAATTCCCATCACGAGATCTAAAACACACCATCCTTAACCTTATCATGTTTTGGGTTTTTAGTGGTTTTTATGTTTTATTGGTTTTTTTAAAAAAACTAATTTTTTAGGTGTTTTTATGGTTTTTGATATTTTAAAGGATTTTTATGGTTTTTATGGGTTTTATGTGTTATTATGTTTTTACGATTTTGTTACAGGTTTTCAGGGGTTTTAAATATTTTTAGGAAATTTTAGTATTTTTATAGAATTTTAGATTTTTATGGGATTATTAAGTTTTTTAATATTTTTAGGGTTTTTTGGTTTTAATGTTTTTTCAAGGGTTTTAATGTTTTTTAGTTTTCTAGGTCTTTTAAATTTTTTAGTGTTTTTATGTTTTTTGGGGTTTTGTGGTTCTTAGGGTGTTTGGGGTTTTTTAGGTGTTTTATGAGATTCATAGTTTTTAAGTGTTTCTTTGGGTTCCACAGGGTTTTAATGTGTTTTCACATTTCTAGAGGTCTTTAGGGATTTTTAGGTTTTTATTGGTTTTAAATATTTTTATAGATTTAGAGGTTTATATAGATTTTTAGGGTTTTTACTGTTTTTATGGTTTTATGGGTTCTTAGGGGTTTCTTATTTTATATGGATTTAATGTTTTTTAGATTTTTAATGTTTTTAGTAGTTTAATGGGTTTCTAGAGATTTTAGTGGTTTATGGATTTTATTGGTTTTCAGGGTTTTTTTTGTTTTTTGCGAGTTTTATGGTTTTTAGAGTTTTTAGGTGTTGTAGGGTTTTTAGAGTTTTTAGTTTTTTAGGGATTTTAAGTGTTATTGGTTTTTGTAATTCATAGGGGATTTTAGGGATTTTTATGTTTGCAGTGATTTATAAAGACATTTTAGGATTTTGTAATGTTTTCATGGTATTTAGTTATTTATAATGGTTTTTGGGTTTTTTTGGGGTTTATGGTTTTTAAGAGTTTTTATAAATTTTATGGGTTTAAAGGTATTTTTTAGTTTTTAGTGGGTATTGGGTTCTTATGGATTTTTAGGGTTTTTAAAGGTTTTTAAAGGTTTTACTATTAAAGGGGGTTTTAGGGTCTTTATAATTTTTTAGATTTTTAGGGGTTTATGTGTTTTTAGGATTTAAAGGGTTTCCAAGAGGTTTTCAGGTATTTTATGGTATATTATGTTTTTAATGATTTTTATAATTTTTAGGAGTTTATTGATTTTTTGGGGGGTTTAAGGATTTTGATGATTATAAGGGTTTTTAGAGGATTAATGGGTTTTATGGTGTTTTTTTGAGTTAGTGGGTTTTTTTGTGTTTTTAGGGGTTTTTGGGTTTTTAGAGATTTTTATGTTTTGGGGGGTATTAATATATTATTAGATCATTTTTAGGTTTTAGGTTTTTAATGGTTTTTTGTGTTTTAAGATGTTCTATGGTTACTTTACGGTGTTTAGGGTTTTTAGTGGTTTTATCAGTTTTGAAAATCTTGGGGATTTATAGGGTGTTATGTATTTTTAAATTTTTAATGTTTTTATAGGATTTTTAAGGTTGTTTGGGTTTTTTTCATTCATTGTGGTTTTAGGTATTTTTTATAATATTTTGGGTTTTATGTAACTTTTAGGGTTTTTTGGATTTTTAAGGGTTTTGGGTTTTTATTGTTTTATTGATTATTTAGCATTTTAATGAGCGTTTATATTTTTTAACATTTTATGAGATTAAAATGGTTTTAGAATTTTTATTAGTTTTTTATGGTCATTATGGGTTATGGGGGATTATATTGTGTTTAGGGGTTTTAGGGTTTTTAGTTAATTTTAGGTTTTTTAGCGTCTTTTCAAATTTTTTGGGGTTTTAAGTGTTTTTAGTATTTTAAGGTTTTGTTAGGGTTTATCAAAGTATTTTGGGATTTTAAATTTTTTAGCGATATTTATTTTCCTATGATTTTTAATATTTTTGGGGGGTTTAATAGTTTTGATTGGTTTTTAGGTTTTATGGTTTTTGGGTTTTTATAGCTATTCTGAGTTTTTTAGGGCATTAAATGTGTTTTAAATTTGATAACATTTAATGGGTTTAAATAGTTTTTATAGGTTTTAGTTTTTTATTATATTTTTATGGGTTTTAAAAGGGTTTTAGTGGTTTTATGGATTTTAGGGGTTACTAGTGTTTTTCAGGTTTTTATCATTTTAGAGGTTTTTGGAGTTTAGGTGTTTTTAGGTTTTGAGGTTTTCATTTGGGTTTTTAGTGGAGTTCGGTGGTTTTATACATTTTTTTTATTATTAGGTATCTTTAGGATTCATATGATTTGGGGGGGGGGTTTGGGATTTTGAAGGTTTTTAGAGCTTTTGGGTTTTTAGGGATATTATGGTTTTTTGGGTTTTTTGGATTTTTTGTGTGTTTAGGTATTTAAAAAGAATTTATTGTTTTTTATCATATTTTGAATATTTATGGGTTTTTAGATTTTTGAGTGGGTTTTAGGTTGTTATGGTTTTTCAGTGTTGTTTTTAGTTTTTACTAGTTTTATGGTTTTTAGTGTTTTAAGGGTTTATTGGAATATTTATGTGGTTTCAGGTTTTCAGCATTTTTAGGTTTCTTAGGGTTTAAAGTGTTTTTATGTTTTTAATGATTTCTTAGTGGTTTTTATTTTTGTATTTTATTTTTTATTTTTTGATATTTAGGATTTTTAGGTGTTTTTAGGGTTTTTAGGGATTTTAATGGGTTTTTGATTTTCTATGGATTTTTTTGGTTTTTTGAGTTTTTTTAAATTTTTGGGTATTCAATGTTTTAATAGTTTTTTTTCATTTTTAAGTTCTTATTGGTGTTTTAGTCTTTATATTGGTTTTTAGGGTATTTTTAGGTTTTTATGGTGTTTTATGTTTTGTTTAGTCTTTATGGGTTTTACGGTTTTTCAGGGTTTTTATTTATTTTAGGGTTTTCAGGGGTTTTAATTATTTTTAGGTTTCCATGGTTTTATCATGGGGTTTCATGGTTTATAGGTATTTTTATATATTTATGGATTTATTGATTTTTTAGAATTTCTAATGGTTTTTATGGTTTTTTGGTAATTTAGATTTTTTATGTTTTTTGTGTTTTCAGTGATTTTTTGAGTTTTTAGGATTTTTATATTTTTTTAGAGTTCTTTAAATTTTTGGGGATTAATGTTTTTTTATATTTTAGTTGGATTTAAAGGTTTTATGGTATTTAGTTGTTTTAATGTTTTAGGTGTTTTATGTTTTTTAGGGGTTTTAGGGGTTTTTTATATTTTTAGGGGTTTTATGTTTTTTAGGTCTCTAAGGTATTTTAGGGGTTATTAGGGATTTTATGGTTTTTACGTTCTTATGAATTTTTATTATTTTTTTGGATTTTATGGTTTAATGTTTTTAAGTTATTTTTTTGGGTTTTTAGGGTTTTCTTGTGTTTTTAGGGTTTTTATATTTTTAAAATTTTAGGGGTTTATGGGGTTTTTAAAATTATTTGTGGTTTTTATGGTTTTTATAAATTTTTAATGATTTTAGGTGTTTTATGGTTTTAATCGTTTATAGTGTTTTTGGTGTTTTTGGTGTTTTTCGTATTTTTTATGTTTTAGGGTTTTATGTGTATTCTTGTTTTTAAGAATTTATTATGGATTTTCATGTTTTTAGGGATTCTGTGGGTTTTTGGGTTTTTTATGTGTTTTATGGAATTTTTTTTTTGTTTTTATGGTTTTTATTGTGTTTTAGGTTTTTAATGTTTTTTAGAGAATTTAATGGTTTTAGGTGTTTATAGATTTTTCATATTTTTTTGTTTATTTTTATATTTTTTATGAAATTTTATGGGTTTTTAGGACATTAGGGTTTTTAGGGTTCTTTAGTGTTTTTAGTGTTTTTTGGTTTTTTTAGTTTTAGGTGTTTTTATTGTTTAATGGTTTTCTCTGGGGTTTTCAGGGTAATTTTCTGTTTTTTTTGTTTTTACAAAATTTTAGGGGTTTTAGGATTTTTATAATTTTTAGGGCTTTAGTGATTACAAGGGTTTTTAGTTTTTCATGTTTTTAGTTTATTTATGGGGTTTTCTATTTATTAGGGATGTTAATTTATTTTACAGTTTTTATCATTACATGGTTTTAAAAGGTTTTTAATGATATTAGGGTTTTTTTTGATTTTTCATGTTTTTATCATTTTTTAGGTTTTTAGGGGTTTGAAGTGTTTTTAGGTTTTTATAGTTTTCTTATGGTTTTTACGTTTTTTTACATCTTTTGGATCTTTTAGGGTTTTTTGGATTTTTAGTATTCTTATGGTTTTTAAGGTTTTTAGGGATATTGAGGATTTATAGTGTTTATTGATTTTTTTTTCTTTTTAGGGGTTTTATGGTTTTTAATATTTTCTAACGTTTCTAGGGGTTAAAAGGGTGTTTATCATTTATAGAGTTTTTTTGGAAATTTTTGGTTTTTAAGGTTTTAGGGGTTTTTATGATTTTTAGTGGTGTAAATGTTTTTAGTTTTTTAGAGGCTTTGAGTGTTTTTAGGTTAATAATGTTTTCTTATGGGTTTTATGGTTTTTTAGGATTTCGTATTTTTATGGATTTCTAGGACTTTTAGTATTTTTTATTAATTATGATGTTTTCTTTGAGAGTTTTAGGATTTTTATTCATTTTTTGGGATTTAGGGTTTTTGTTATTTTAGGGTTTTATGTTTTTTATAGTTTTTATAATTTCAGGGGTTTAGAGGGTTTTCAGAGTTTTTAGTAGTTTTTAGGTTTTCTCTATGTTTTTAGGGGTTTTATGGTTTTCGGGGTGATTATGTTTTTAGGTGTTTGAGGGTTGTTCCAGTTTTTTGGGTTTTAGTGGTTTAAAGTGATTTCAGTTTTTTTAAGGTTTTATTAGGTTCTATTAGAGATTTAGTGGTGTTAATTTTTTTTTAATATTTTTATGTCCTTTTAGTGTTTTTTGGGGTTTTTATGTTATTTAGAGATTTTGAGAGTTTTTAGGGGTTTTATGGTTTTTTTGGTTTTTAGGCTTTTTAGGGTTTTTTGGTGTTTTTAGTGTTTTATGGTTTTTAAAATATTTAGGGGTTCAAATAGTTTTAAAAGTTTATAATGGGTTTGGGGTTTTTATGGGTTTTAGGGTTTGTTTTGGTTTTTAGTAGTTTTATAGTTTTTTAGTGTTTTTATGGTTTGTTAGGGATTTTATGAGTTTTGTGTTTTTTAGGGTTTTTATGGATTTTAGAATTTTTTATGTTTTTAGGGGTTTTATGTGTTTTTAGGTCATTAATTTTTTCTTAGATATTTTCAGGGTTTTTAGTGTTTTTTATGTTTTTATATAATTTTTCTACTTTTAAGGATTTTCATGGGTTTTAGGTTTGTTGGGATTTTGAGGATTTTGGGGGTTTTATGGGTTTTATGGTTATTTTTTGTTTTAGGGTTTTCTGATTTTTTAGTCCTTTTAAGGTTTTTAGAGTTCTTTATAATTTTTATGCATTTTAATGTGTATTAATGTTTTTAATTTTTTATGGTTTTATGGGGATTTGGTGTTTTATGGTTTTTATGGGTTATTATGGGGTTATAGGGTTTTTAGTCCTTTTAGAATTTTTTTAACTGTTTTATGTGTATTGATATTTTATGGTATTCTTGGGGGATTGCGGTGTATATATATTTTAATGGAATTGGAATGATTTTTTGTAATTTTTACAGAATTTTAGGGTTTTTTTTTGGATTTTGAGTGTCTTTATGGTTTTAGGGTTTTTATGATTTTATGGTTTTTTAGTGTTGTAGGGTAATTATTGAGTCTTTGGGTGTCTTAAGGATTTATATATTTTTTTAATATTTTTAAGGGTTTAAAGGGTCATTATAGTTTTTAGTAGTTTGTAGAGTTATTATAGGTTTTTAGTGTTATTTAAAGTTTTATGATTCTTATGGTTTTTAGGAAAGGATATCACTTATCCAGGCTATTACTAACCCCCCTAATTTATTAGAAAAAATGAACATAGTAGAAAAGGGAGGGGAGGTGTCAATCGAACCACACCCAAAAACCTTTAACAACCCCAAACCAAAAAAGAAAACCCAAAACTGAAATAATTCAGTCAACATCAATTCCAAAGATAGAAATGTAATCTGTTCCATAAGGGTTCCCATTCAAACCATATCCAGAATCTGGATAATCAAAGAAGAAGTTAGAGTCTGCACCTGTGTCCATCGATTTCCATCCTGACTCAAAGTACATAGAAAGTTTGAGGAGTTTCAGGTGCTCCTCCCTGCATCTTTCATTCTCTAGGGTGCACTGCTGCTCCCATTTGTTAACTTTGACATTCAGTTTGGCCACCTTTGATGATTCCTAGGTAGCCATGGGTCTGGGAAGAGTGGAGTAATCCCGCTTCATCCTCCTCTTTGAGGTATAAGAGGTGAAACTATCATCCATCTTTTTCACCCTCCTGAAATCACTTAAACATTCCGTGACCTCCATGTCATGCAAGACCACACAAATCAACTAACCAGTTATCACTACCATAGTCTGGTTCCCTTGACCAGTCGGTTTGCATCCATCAACTACTTCTTCCTTCCCCTATACTTCCCCCTTTCCAGACTACTCCCCTTGCACATCATCATCACCCCTGGGTTTCCACCCGAGTGCATATGAAACTGCCCCTACAACACAAGAACGCCAGGAACTTCCCTCATACACAACCATGGAAGTCTGATCTAGCTCCTCTCGGTTGGCCACTGCCTTTTCCTACACATCTCCAGAAGGGTTTATTGGGTCATCCCCAAGAAAAATCCCCCTAACCAAATCACATGTTGCGTCAAACTGCTCAACCATCTCCCCTAGCTCAAACACCTCCCCTTGCTCAACCTCCTCCCCCAGCTTCTGACCGGACAGAGCCACATCTCTCTACTCAGCTCCCCCCCCCCTTATCATTCACATTACCTTTCACAGATTCTCCCCCATACTCAGCCACCTCCTCATCCACCTACTCATTTGTATATGCTTCCTCGTTATCATTCACCATCCCCTTCCCAGCCACATAACAAGGTTCACTGGCAGCTGCTCCATCAAGCACCGCCCTAGAAATTTCACATTGAGGCCAGAAATCCTACATCCAACCACACCCTATACCTTATTCTCTCCCATATCCACATTGCTATATACTAGCAGAACCTACACTTGATTGTCTCCATTGCAACCTCAACCCAAATTTTACTCAACAGCTTCAACCACACTACAATCATGGAACCCATTATGTTCATGGCCGACAAAGATCCCATACCCCTTCCCAGGCACCTCTCCTTGTTCTTCCATCATCCCTTGAACCTTATCATCCTCCTATGTTGAATCTTCACCCTCTATCTCAATAAAAACAAGACACTCAAACCAATTATACAAATAAGTATCACTCTAAACATGCACCTCCCTCTTGCCATCCTGCACACTGTTAATGTTATCAGCAAAATGCATGACAACTACATTTCCACCTCCATCCCCACTACTATTATTTAGATTCTCCAACCCCAAGGAACCCACCCTTGCCTCTTCCTTACCAAAACAAAATTTGAATCCATCTCTAAAACGTGAAAAAATGTCCCTAACCTTTGGCTGTAGAGGAATGAACTGAATAGATTGGACAAGCACCTCAATCCCCCCACCAAATTCTGACTTCCTTTTCCATGCCCCCCCCCCCTCCGAGCCAGATTAAAAACTCTTGATCCCCTTAATCCTCTCTTATAGACTCAGTATTCAGGACCAGGAATCCAACAATATGAACAAAAAACAACTGATGTCTCATAAATTACTTCCTTATTCCATTGGACCTCCTCACCAAAAATGATCCATAGAAAGTCCAGCATTGTCTTGGCAGCGTCCTCCCCAATAAAATCCCCCAGAGCAACCGGATGGCATAGAGCCCAAGTCCAGTGGTTGAAACAAAGAACCCTTCCCACCAGGTTCGCCAACATCTAAATAATAGAAAACTTTTGGGAGGATAATGGATGTTCTGGAAATCTCACCCATGTTTCCACCATTGGTGAATCACAGTGAAAGTTAAGATCAAAACTACACTTAAATAGGGATAACTGAGAACCATTGAAAAAATGAGGAGCCGTGGACTAGTCATAGATAATATCTTCCTTAGATACAAATCGAATCAGAATAGGGTAGCTATCAACAAGACCCAACATTGCAGAATCATTTCGATCCCAACTTTCAAAGACACATCTTTCAGATACATCCACTATAGGGCACCAGTTCAAAAATATAGCAACTAAAGGCATCTTATGCAGAGAAGAGGCATCATTAAACTCCACAATTAAGAGCTGGAGCTACAGATGTCCTCCAGGAAGGATAAACACCTTAGGGAAAAGATCGATCTGTGGAAATGGGGGTAGCAGATCCAGAACCATGAAAAGAACAAAAGATCTATCTTCCTCAAGAATTATCGTAGGCCCCTCCCCCATGGCGAGGGGAGGGAGATGCACGATTTCCATCATCATCTCCATCATTATTGGGTTTTTAGGGGTTTGAAGTTTTTCTGAGGATTTAAGGTTTTCTTAGGTGTCTTTAGGGTATTTATTTTTTATGTTATTAAATATTTTAGGGATTTTATAGATATTTGTGGGTTTTTATGTTTTTAGGGATATTGAGGATTTTTATTATTTTTAGAGTTTTTAGGGTGTTTTTTCAAGTTTTTGAAATTTTAATATTTTTAAGAGTGTTTAATATCTTTATGGGACCAAAGGGGTTTTAGGTTATAAATTGTGTTAGGGTTTTATGGGTTTTATGCCATTTTTAAGGTTTTGGGGGTTATTATGATTTTTAGAATTTTTAATCTTTTTTGTTTTTTTGGACATTCAGTAATTTTTTAGGTTTTTATGGGTTTTAAGTGTTTAAATTTTTAATATTTTCTAAGAGGATTTCAGGGTTTCTGTATTTTTTCAGTAATTTTTGTGATTTTTTTATTTTTTACGGTTTTGATTGATTCAGAGGATTTTTAGGTTTTTTATTATTTTTAGTGGTTTTATGGTTTTTTTATTTTTAATATTTTTTTGAGTTTTCGGTGTTTTAATGGTTTTAGAGTTTGTTAATGATTATAATTGATTAAATGGTTTTTATATTTTTTAATTTTTTTAGGGTTTTTATGGGTTTTAGGGTATTTATGGTTTTTTGTGTTTTAAGGTTTTTAGGTGTTTTATGTTTTTTAGGATCTTATTTTGGTTTTTAAGATTTTTTACATTATTTAGGGTTTTAGGGAATTTAACTATTTTTAGTTTTTAATTTTTTCATCAAAGTTTTAATGGTTTTTATAGTTTTTAACTTTGTTAGGGATTTTCATTTCTTTTATAATTTTTATTGTTTTTTCAGTTTTAATGGATTTTTAGGGTTTTTTTTTATTTTTTGGTGCTTAAGGTTTTTAGTTTGTTTATATTTTTTTCTAGGGTATTTATTTATTTTTTTTTGTTTTTAAAGATATCTTTGGGGATTTCCAGATTTTTTCGGGGTTTTACATTTTTATGGATTTTTGTGGATTTTTTTGAATTTTTTATAGTTTTTTAGGGATTTAGGGATTTTAATGGTTTTAATGTTTTTTTGGGTTTTATTATTTTTAGGTTTTTTAGGTTTTTGGGGTTTTTTATTATTTTTTTGTTGAATTTATTTTTAGAGTTATAAAAATTTTAGGGTTTAAAATGTTTTTTAGATTCTTTTACTGGTTTATGGTTATTATAGGGTTTTATGGATTTTCAATTTTTTTAGCAGTTTTATAGTTTTAATGGGTTTTTATGATTTTTTGAGGTTTTAATCATTTTTTATATTTTTAGGGGTTTTACATGTTTTTAATTTTTTCAGGTTATCTTAGGTGATTTTTGGGTTTGTAAGATTTTTGATGTTTTTAGGGTTTTCATGCTTTTTATGTATTTTAATTGTTTTGGGGTTTTAAAGAATTTTAGGGGTTTTATGGTTTTTAAGGGGTTTTTGGTTTTTTTGGGTTTTAAGGGATTTTTAGCTACTTATGGGGTTTACGAGTTTTTGGAGTTTCTAACATTTTTGGGAGGATTAAAAGTGTTTTATGGTTTTTAGTGTTTTTATTGGGTTTTAAAGTTTTTATAGGTTTTATGGGTTTTAAGGGATATAGGGTTATAGAGTTTTTAGGGGTATTAAGGTTTTTTAGGTTTTTAGGAATTTTAATTTTTTTTAATGTTTACTTAGATGGTTATAGGGTTTGTTATATATTTGGGGACTTTTAGGGATTTTTTGAATTTTTATGGGGTTTTTTGGTTTTTAGGGATTTTGAATGTTTGTAGAGTTGTGTTGGATTTTTAGGGTTTGTGTTGTTTTAATGGTTATGGGGGTTTTATTTTTTATTTTATGGGATTTAGGGGTTTTTATAGTTTTCTAATGTTTTAACATTATTATGTGTTTAATGTGGTTTTTAGATTTTGTGGATTTAATGGTCTTTATGTGGTTTTAGGGTTTATTTATGGTTTTTAGGGGTTTCACAATTTGTATAGTTTTTAGGTTTTTAGGGTATTTAGTGTATTTTTAATTTTTAGGGTTGTAAGGGTTTCAATTATTTTTTGGTTTTTAAGGTTTTCATAGGGGTTTTAAAGTTGTATTTTCTTATTACGGTCCTAGGTATTTTTATGGGTTTTCAAGGATTTATCTCATTTTTAGGGATTTTAAGGGTTTTTAGATTTTTTTATTTTTTTGGGTTTTTATGTTTTTTTTGTGTTTTTGATGTTTTAAAAAAAAATTTGTGTTTCATGATGTTTTTAGTGATTTAATAGGGTTTTTATATTTTTTATTAGTTTTCTACAGATTTATGGGGCTTAAGGGTTTCTTTAACATTTTCTAGAGGTTTATTATTTTTAGGGATTTTATGGGTTTTTTGTCATTTTTAGTGATTTGTAGAATTTTTTAGGTTTTTAGGGGTTTTATGTTTCTAAGGTTTTAACATTTTCTTATGTATTTTTAGTAGTTTTTTTTATTTTTTGTGATTTTTGATATTTTTTTTGATTTTTTTGTATTGTGAGGGGTGTTTGGGGTTTTATGGTTATTTTGGGTTTTAGGTTATTGTAAATTTTTTAAAATTTTAATGGTTATTAATTTTTTTTAATATATTTAGTGCTTTGATGGGTTTAATGAGTTTTTATTCTATTTTTAGTGGTTTTATGGTTTTTAAAGGTTTCGTGTTTTTTGGGTTTTTATGGAATGTTAGAGATTTTAGTTGTTTTTGATTTGTAGGGGTTTAATATTTTTTAGGGGTTTAAGTTTTTCTTATTGTTTTTAGTGATATTAATTTTTTATGTTTTTAGAAGATTTTAAGGATTTTATGTGTTTTAGAGTTTTTAGGGGTTTTGATATATTTTTGGGATTTTAGGGTTTTTAATGGTTTTTTGGATTTTTTTGGTTTTTAGAGTTTTTAGGAGTTAAATTTTTTTTTTAATTTTTTTCCTTTTTTTAGGTTTAAAAAGTTTTTATAGTTTTTAGTGGGTTTTGTTTTTATAGGGTTTTAGGGGTTTTTAAGGGTTTATTGTCTATTATGTGTTTTAGGGTTTATTTGGATTTTTAGGTTTTTTACCGTTATTAAGGTTTTATGGGTTTTAATAATTTTTGAGTTTTTAAGTTTATCTTATGGTTTTTAAGGATTTTGTTTGGGGTTTTTATGATTTTAGAGACTTTATGCTTTTTTAGTGTTTTTATGACTTTTTTGGTTTTTGGGGTTTCTATAGTTTTATTGTTTTTAAATATTTTTTACAGTTTTTAGCATTTTTTTAAGATATTAAGCATTTCTTATGGTTTTTAAGTTTTTAGTTTTTTTACACTTTTAGGGTTTTATGGAATTTTTTATTATTTTTATTGTATTTAGAGTTTTCATTATTTTTTGTGTTTTTATTGTTTTTGTTGGCTTACTGAGGCTTTTTGGGTTTTTTATTTTTTCCGGTTTTTAGGGGGTTTTCAAGTTTTTAGTATATTTAGTGAATTTAATGGGTTTTTGTGTTATATTGTTTTTTTCAGGTGTTTATGGTTTTTAGGGGTTTTAAGGTTTTTATGGGGTTTTATGGTTTTTAGTGGGTTTTACGGTCCTTCTATGCTTTTAGGGGTTTTAGGTGTTTTTATGTTTTTAGGGGTTTTGTGTGATTATAGGTTTTAAAGGTTTTCATAGAGTTTTTATATTTTTTATGTTTTTTAGGGTTTTTAGGGTTTTTTAGGATTTTTCTGGATATTAGGTGTTTATGGATTTTGAGGTTTTTATGGTTTTAGGTTCTTAGGATTTTTATGGTTTTAGGTTCTTAGGATTTTTATGGTTTTTTGGGATTTTTCGGGGGTTTAAGTTTTTTTAGGTTTTATGGTTTTTAGAGTTTTAGAACATTTTTTAAGATTTTGATTGGGTTTTAGAGTTTTTATAGGGGTTTTAGAGTTTTTAGGGGTGTTTAATGTTTTTAAAATATTTTTAGGGGTTTTTATAGTTTTTAGAGATTTTAGTATATCTTAGAGTTTTTAGAATTTTTTTTAGGATTTTTATGGTTTTTAAGTGTTTTGAGATATTTTGGTTTTCTTATGGGTTCTCATGGATTTTATGGTTTTTATGTTTATAGGGATCTAGGGTTTTTTAGATATTTTTTTTTAGTTTTTAGGTATTTTTAGGGTTTTATGGTTTTAACAGTTTTTAGGGTTTTGTGTTTTTTATGTTTAAGGGGGTTTAAGTGTTTTTTAGGTTTTTAGTATTTTCTTATGGTTTTCTTGGGATTTTTTTGGATTTTTCTTTATTTAGATATTTTACATTGTGTTTAGGATTTTTTATGGTTTTATAGGATTTTTAATTATTTTGAGGGGTGTTTGTGTTTCTATGTTTTTTTTACAGTTTTATTGTTTTATATGTATTTTGGGGGTTTTCAAGTTTTTAGGGTTTTAAATGGTTTTTCGATTAATTGATGTTTTTATGGGTTTAAATGGTCTGTAGAGTTTTTAGTGTGTTATTAGTGTTTTTATTTGGTTTTTGGTTTCTTAGGTTTTTTGGGATTTTAAGGGGTTCTTAGTGTTTTTAGAATTTCATGGTTTTTCAAAGTTTTTAATAGTTTTTACATTTTCAATATTTTCTTATGGTGTTCTATGGTTTTAGGGTTATTTACATTTTTACTGATTTTAGGGGTTTTCTGGATTCTTATTGGTTTTAAGGGATTTCCGGGAATTTGAGGGATTTTTCAGTTTTTCTGGGTTTTGTTGTTTTTAGGGATTTTTATGAGTTTTTAGGGGTTTGAAGGGTATATTGAGTTTTTAAAGGTTTTTAGGGGTTTAAAGTGTTTTCACACTATTAGTGGTTTTCAAGGTTTTTATGGGTTTTGTAGGGTTTTCTATGGTTTTAGGGATTTTATGGTTTTTAGGGGTTTTTGGATTTTTAGTGTATTTAGGGCTTCTATGGACTATTAGGATATTAATTTTATTTGTTTTAGGGGTTTTAATTTCTTTCAGTTTTTTAGGGTTGATTAGTTTTTTTCTTTGTTTTAGGTTTTATATGTTTTGAGTCATTTTTATAGGTTTTTTATGATTTTTATAGGTTTTTGGGTTTTTAGGGATTTTAAGGGTTTTAATTTATTTTAGGTTTTTTATAGTTTTTTATGGATTTTAAAGTTTTTAGTTTTTTATAGTTTTACTAAGGTATTTCAGGGTTTTTATGGGTTTCGTTTTCTATATTTGATAGCATTTTTTTAATGGTTTTTATGGTTTTCAGGGATTTTGATGGTTTAAAGAGTTTTAGGTTTTTTGGCAGTATTTTGGTATTTTTTTTAGTTTTTAATGTTTCTAAGGATTTTCTAGTTTTTTTAAAAAAAAATTAGGGCCTTAATGGGTTTTTATAGTGTTTAGTTGTTTCTATGGTTTTTATGGGTTTTTAATGTTTTTTGGGGTTCTTTTGGTTTTTGGGTTTTTTGTGTTTTTTGTGTTTTAGGTGTTTTTTTACCTTTATAGTGTTTTTAGGTTTTTTAGGGGTTTAAGAGTTTTTATGTAATGAGGTTTTCTTAATTTATTTTATGGTTTTTAGGCGTTTTTATGTTTTAAGATATTTTAGAGCTTTTAAGGATTTCTATTGTTGTTGTTATTTTAATGTTTTTTTTTGTTTTAATTAGTTTTCTTCAGTTTTTGTGATTTTTTGAGTCTTTAGAGTTTTTAAGGTTTTTAATGTTTTCTATATATTTTAAATTTTTTAAAAGTTTAATGTTTTTTATATTTTTGAATTAATTTTAAGGTTTTTATGGTGGTTTAGGGGATTAGGGCCATTAATGGTTTTTATGGGTTTTTTTTATTTTTAGGGTTTTTTAGCGTTTTCATGTTTTTAATGGATTTTAGTGTTTTTTATAGTTTTTAATTTTTTCTTAGGGGTTTTTACGGTTTTAGGGGTTTTTACATGATTAGAGTTTTTAAGTATTTCTAGGAATTTTACGGTCTTTTCGTTTTTTAAGTATTTTTAGGATTTCATGGGTTATTAGGGTTATTATTGTTCTTAGGATTTCAGGGAATCTTTAATATTTTAGGGTTTTATGTTTTTTATATTTTTTAAATGATTTTTGGGTTTTAAATGGTTTCATAGTTTTTAAGGTTTATAAGGATTTTTATGGGTTTTAGCATTTTCTAGGGTTTTTAGGGGTTTGATGTGTTTTTTAGATTTTAATGTTTCCTTAGGGGTTTTTGCGTTTTAGGTATTTTTTGGGTCTTTTTGTATTTTTATGGGTTTTTAGGGTGTTTAGAGATTCTGATCTTTTTTTTAGGTTACTTTAGGATTCTTATTGTATTTATGTTTTCTAGGGTTTTAGTTTTTTTAGGTTTTTAATATTTTTACAGTTTATTAACATTTTAAGAGTTTAAATGGTTTTATAGTTTTTAGTTATTTTTTATGGTTATTAGGGTTTGAGGGTTTTCCATGTTTTTATGATTTTTAGGGTTTTAGCATTTTTAGGTTTTTTAAGGGTTTTGATGTTTTATGCTTTTATGCTTTTCATAAGGGGGTTATGATTTTTATGGGTTTTTATGTTTTTAATATTTTAGTTCTTTTTTAGGACTTATATCGTTTTCTAGGATTTTATGTATTTTTAGGGGTTTAGGGTTTTTTTTGGATTTTCTAGGTTTTTATGGGGTTTTTTGGTTATTTGGGTTTTCTACCTTCTTAGGGTTTATAAGTTTTTTAATGTTTTATTAACGTTTTCTGTGTTTCAAAGGGTTTTTTTAGTTTTTTGTACATTTTAGGTTTTTATGGTTTTATGGTTTTTTATATTTTATAGGTGTTTTTATGGTTTTTGCTGGATTAAGGGATTTAATGGAATTTTAGTGTTATTTAGGGTTTTTAGATTTTTATGTTTTTAGGGGTTTTCAGGGTTTTTAGGTTTTGATGACTTTCTTATGTTTTTTTCATGGTTTTTTTGTTTTTCTATATGTCTAGGTATTTTTATGGAATTTTAAGGATTTTATGTCTTTTTTAGTATTTTTAGTATTTTTTGCATTTTTAGTGATTTGGAGGGGTTTGGGGTTTTTTTGTTTTTATGATTTTTAATTTTTTGGGGTGTTTAGGGTTTTAATGTGTTTTTAGTTTTTTAAGGATTACTTAGGATTTTTATAGTATTTTTGAGATCTAAGGATTTTCTGGATGTTTGGTGAATTTTTGGGTCTTTTTTGGTTTTTACTATTTTTTAGTCATTAGGTTTTTAATTATTTATTCAAGTATTTTTTACAATTTTTAGGTGTTCAAAGGGTTCTTTAATTTTGTAGTATCTTTAAGGTTTCATGATTTTTATGTGTTTTTAATGTATTTATAAGTTTTTATCATATCTAGGATTTTTTTGTGTTTTTATGGTTTCTAGATTTTTTTGGTGTTTTAGTGTTTTAGTGTTTTTAGAATTTTTAAGATTTATTAGGTTTTTTTAGGTTTTTTAGTTATTTTACATGTTTGGGTTTGTTTTGTTTTTTAGTATTTGTATTGGTTTTTGGGGTTTTAGGGAATTTTAGGGGTTTTGAGGGGTTTTGGGTTTTTATGGTTTTAGGGTTTTTATGGTTTTTATTGGGATTTTTCCGTTTTCATAGTTTTTTTGGGTAATTTTTTTAGAATTTTTTAATGTTATTATGGGTTAAAGAGTATTTAGAGTTTACAGTGTTTTTTTGGGTTTTTATGGGTTTTCAGTTTTTTAAAGATTTTAATGGTTTATATTGTTTTTAGGGGTTTTATAGTTTTTATTGTATTTAGGGAAAATATGGCTCATGATAAAGAGTGGTTTTAGGGTTTTTAGGGGTTTTAATTTTTTTGGGGTTTTTATGGTTTTTAAAAGTTTTTAGGGGTTTTTAGTGTTTTTAATGTTTTCATGGTTTTTATGGGTTTAATGTTTCATGGGATTTTAAGGTTCCTATAGAGGTTTTGGGTTTTTTAGTGTTTTTTAGGTTTTTATTATTTTTTTTACTTTTAATTATTTTTATTATTATTTTTTTTAGGGTTTTCAGGGTTTTTCAGATTTTTTAGGGGTTTAGGGGTTTTTATAGGTTTTTTCAGTTTTTATGGTTTTTAAAGTTTTTTGTTTTTTATGATTTTTTTAATATTTTTAGGTGTTGAAATTATATTTAGAGTTTTAGTGGGTTTCTAGAGTTTTTATCGGTTATAGTGGTTTTTATGGTTTTTATGGGTTTTATGGAAGTGAAGGTTGAGACCAGGCAAGCCTGTCCCCCCAAATATTATACCAGGAAGAAAGAAAAAAAACAGAGTGATACAAGGAGGGGTTACATAGGCAGGTGTGAAACTCACGATTTAAGTTAGAGTCCACAAGCGCAGAGTAGGAGGGCATGTAGACAAAGGACCACAATGAGCACCTCTCCACAATGGCCTGTTTGGAGAGAGCATCTGCAACCGCATTCGCCACCTGATAGGCGTGTGTCACAGTGAGATTATGCCTTTGACACATTGTGATTCATTCGATCCATTGGGGAAGGATCCTCCAGGGAACGCACATAGATCTGTTTTTAAGAGCATTCACAGCAATCATGGAGTCATATTCAATCCATAGGAAGCTCTATCTGAAGTTGATAGCGTACTCAATCACCTTTGTCCTGGCCCGTAGCTCAACTTCGAGGGCGCACCCATCCCCAATGAAGTGCTAGAAACATACTTTGAGAAAGCCTCGATAGGTAAAAAAAATCCACAACACCCAGCAGGACCGAGCCCACCGAGGGCCACGCCAGCAATGTTAACCTTAATCCAAGATGCGAGTGGAGGGATCCATCGAATAAAATTTGGAATCATTGGATTTTTGGCCCTGCCAGAGATGCCATGAAGAAGAATAATAATGATCTTGCTAACATCATTCTCTATAGAGCATGTCTGAATGTCAGAAGCCACATAGACAACCCTTTGGATCATCACCACACCACCATGAATGGAGAGTCGTTTCTTATTGAAGGAAATCGCATTCCGAGAGTTCCAAATATAAGTGATAGTGGATGCAACAGTGACCATCAAGAGGTTGTGTACCTGTTCACTGTAATCCCAGTTGGATAGGTCACCAGGAGCTCAATGTGAGGCCTATCCAGAGAAGCTGGGAGCCCAAAAAATTGATGTAAGTAACCCCAAAGCTCTGCATTAAATCTGAAATGGATAAAGGGGTGCTGAATATTTTCTTCCGCACATAGGCAAAGGAATCATACGGAGTCAAGACTGTTCCTGGCTTTCTGCAACTGGTTCTATATTTGTAGCTGATTCATCCAGATTTTCCTAAGAAGGAGTTGGCTGGCTAGAGGGACAAAATTCCTCTTAAAATTGGAAATCCTGGATGGGGGAGGAGATCCCCTAGCTTAGTTGTACCGATAATAATACTTAGTATTCAGTTTCCCTACTAGGCTGGGTTTTAAAATCAAGATGTCAGAGTCGACAAAGGAATAACACTGGATTTAAAGGCAGGCTTATGGTTTTTAGGGCATTTAGTATTTTTTGTTTTTTATCATTTTTTGGTTTGTTAATTGTTTTAACGTTTTAAGGATTTATTATGGGCTCTCAAGGTTTTTATGGTCTTTATGTTTAAATATTTTTATGGATTTTATCAGTATTTTTTGATTTTTAAGGTTTTAAGGATTCTGTGGGTTTTTTGGGTTTTCAGGGGTTTTTTGGGTTTTGGTGTTTAAATATATTATTAGTTTTTTGATTCTCTATGGTTTTTTATATTTTATAAAAGTGTTTATGGTTTTAAAAGGTTGTTATACTTTTTTAGAAATTTTTAGAGTATTATGGGTTTTTATAATTTTTATGGTTTTAGGGTTTTAACATTTTTTTACAATTTTTGTGGTTTTAAGTTATTTTATGTTTTGAAGGGTTCTTATAGATTTTAGGGTTTATATAGATCTTAATTTTTTAAGTATTTTTATGGTTTTTATGGTTTTAAGGTATTTTGAGGGTTTTTGGGGTTTTTGGATTTTTTTTTGTTTTTTTGGTTTTTAGTTTTGTTTTAGTTTTTCATGGTTTTTATGGGTTTTTAGATTTTTTAATATTCATTATTCTAAAGGATTTTTAGACTTTTTAGTGAGTTTTACGGTTTTATGGGTTTTTAGGTTTTATAATGTCTTAAGGATTTTTTGGGATTTTTTGGGATTTTTATGGTTTTAACTTTTTCTAATTGGTTTTAAGTATTTTTAGGATTCAAGGGATTCGTATGGTTCTTCACGGTTTTAAGTGATTTTATGTTTTTGAGGTTTTTAGGGATTTCATAAGATTTTTTTATGGATTTTGAGGGTTTTGGGGGGTTTCATTATTTTAATGGTTTTTGTGGTTTCTTTGGGTTTTTACGGTTTCTTCTTTGAGTTTTTAGGGTTTTCATGGTTTTTATAGTTTTTGAAAATTTTAAATGGATTAAATGGGTTTTAGTGTTTTTATAGGGTTTTTGTGTTTTTATGGATTTTTATGTTTTTTAAGGACTTTTTGTGTCATTATGTTTGGTATGGGTTTTATGTTTGTTTATATTTTTTTGAATTTTTTTCTTCTTTTATGTTTTAGGGGTTTTATGTGTTGTTGATTGTATGGTTTTCTCAAGGGTTTTCAATTATTTTGGGGTTTTATGTTTTTAAATATTTTTTGCTATGTTTTAGGAGACTGATAATTTTATGAAATTTTATTGATTTTGATAGTTTTTTTTGGTTATTTTGGGATTTTTTTGTTTTTGTGCTTTTAGTGTTTTAAGGGGTTTTTTGAGTTACTCAGGGGTTTTATGCTCTTTAGAGATTTTAAATTTTTTAGGGGATTAATGGGCTTTTAATGTTTTCAGTGGTTCAGTAAGGTTTTAGGGGTTTTAGGATTTTTAATGTTTTAGGAGTTTTTATTGGTTTTAGGGACTTTTCTGGGGTTTTAGTCTTTATATCATTTTTTTAGGTTATTAGGGGTTTTAACTATTTTCATGGAATAATTGTTTTCATAGGTTTTCAATGGTTTTATGGTTTTTTACATTTTTATGGGTATTAGGTATTTATTAGGGTTTTTATAGTTTTTTAGGGTTTGTAGGAATATTTAGTGGTTTTTTATGTTTTAAGTTTTTTTGGGTTTTAAGGGTTTTTAGTCTTCTAGGATTTTTAAGTTACATTAGTGTTTTTTACATTTTTAAGGGTTTAAATAGTTTTTATATTTTTTATTGACTTTTAGAGTTTTATGGGTTTTAATGTTTTTTGATGGTTTTATCATTTTTAGTGGTTTTTAGGTTTTTAGGGTCTATTGGTTTTATAGAATTTTTTATTTTTTAGTGTTTTTATGTGTTTTAAGGGTTTTTTGGATTTTTGGGATTTTTGGGTTTTTAAAATTTTTTGGGTTTTTAGATCATTTTTAGTATTTTAATGGTTTTAGGGTTTATAAGGAATTTTAGGGGGTTTTGGGTTTTTTTGGGGTTTTATGGGATTTTTTTCTGGTTTTTATAGTTTTTAGTGTTTTATGGGTTTAAAGTGTTTTTTATAATTTAAGGTTTTCTTAGGGGTTTTCAAGGTTTTTATAGGTTTTTTGGGTATTTTAATTTTTTGTAATTTTTACGGATTTTTTTGGAATATAGTGGGTTTTAGGGATTTTGATGTTTTTTAGGGGTTTATGGTTTTCAAGGTTATTATGGTTTTGTTTGGGGTATAGGGGTTTGTTTTGATTTTTTTTGGTTTTAAACGTTTTTTTTTGAATTTTTACCATTTTTAGGGGATTAAAGTGTTTTTGGTGATTTTGTTGTGATTTATTTGATTTATGGTTTTTAGGGGTTTTTATGGTTTTTAAGGGTTTTTGGTTTTAGTATTTTTAGGGTATGTATCCTCTTTTAGCTTTGTAGGGTTTCAAAATGTTTATAGGGAATTAGGGGTTTCTAATGGTTTCTTAGTGTTTTTAAGGTTTTTTAGTTTTTTAGTGTTTTTTATTTTTGTTTTGTATTTTTAGGTGTTTTAGGGTATTCAATGATTTTGAGGGGTTTACGGTTTAGGGTATTTAGTGTGTTTATGAGTTTTTTGGGTTTTTAGAGAGTTTTTGAGCTTTTAAATTATTTAATTTTTTTTTACACTTTGTCAAATTTTTTGGAGTTTAATGGATTTTTAGAGATTCTAGTATTTTTCTATGGTTTTTAATAAATTTTAATGTTTTTTTGGGGGTTTTAGGGTTGTTATGGTTTTTTGGGTTTTAGGGTCTTTTAGGGTCTTTATGGTTTTAAGAGTTTTTTTTATGTTTTTAGGGAGTTCAAGTGTTTTAGGTTATTATGATTTTCTTAGGTTTTTTAATAGTTTTTATTATTTTTATTATTTTAGGTAAATTTTGTTTATTTTTACTGATTTTTATATTTTTTAGCGTTTTTAGGGATATTGAGTGTTTTATTATTTTTTAGGATTTTTACGATAGTTTTAGGGTTTTTAGTTTTTTTAGGTTTTTAAAGTTTTTATGTGTTTTTAGGTTTTTAGAGTTTTGTTAGTGGTTTTAATGTTGGTGGGGAATTTTAGGGATTTTTAAAAAAAATATCATTTTTATGGTTTTTAGGGTTTTTAGGGATTTTGACGGTTTTAATGTTTTTATATTTTTTTGGATTTTTTGGTTATTAGTTTATTTTTGTGTTTTTAAGGTTTTTATGATTTTTTGTGTTTTCTAATATTTTTAATGGTTTAATGGGATTTATCTATTTTGTGGTTTTTAGAGTTTTAGGGGTTTTAAGGTTTTTATTTATTTTTATGATTTTCAGGTTTTTAGAGGTTTCTTAGGTTTTATATAATTTTTAGAGTTTTTAAGGGTTTTAATTGTTTTTAGGTTTTATATTTTTCTTAGGGTCATTAGGGTTTTTAGGGTTTTTAAATTTTTGGGGATTTTTGGGTTTCTTATTTTTATGGTTTTTGGGGGTTTTAGGGATTTTGCAGTTTTATGTTTTTATGGGTTTTTTTAGTTTTTATTTTGTTTTTTATGAGTTTATGGGTTTTAATGTTTTTTAGAGTTTTTTAATGTTTTAGGTGTTCAAAGGGTTTTTCGATTTTTGAGTGGGTTTTAGGGTATTTTTGGGTTTTAGGGTATTTTAAGGGGCTTTTGGGGTATTTTATGGGATTCTAGGGGGTTTTAATGATTTTAGGGGGGTTTATGATTTCTTAGGATCATTACAGTTTTGATGTTTTTTAGATTTTTAGGGGTTTAGGTGACTATGTTTTTAAGTATTTCTTAGGTTTTCTCAGAGTATTCTTGGGGGGGGTTTACATTTTTAGGTATTTTAACAGTTTTTAGGGCTTTTATAGTTTTAAGGTGTTTGGGGATTTTAACCGTTTTTACGTGTTTTATGGTTTTTTGTGTGTCTTTTTTGAGTTTTTTCAGGATTTATGGTTTTTATAGTTTTTTAACATGTTTAGGGATTAAAAGATATTTTAGTCTTTCTTGTTCTTTTTTGGGGTTTTATGGGTTTTTGAGTTCTTAGTGGTTTTTTAGGGTTTCGAGGATTTTTTGGGTTTGGGTCTTTTTAGTGCTTTAAGGGTTTTTAGTGTTTTTAGGGGTTTTAAGTGTTTTATTGTTTATAAGGTTTTCATATGGGTTTTCCTGTTTTTTAGGGTTTTTTATGTTATTATATATTTTTTAGGAATTTAATGGTTTCTAGGGGTTTTAAGGATTTTAATGAGTTTTATGGGGTTTTTTTGGTTTTTTTGGTTTTTAGTATTTTTAGGTTTTTTAGGGGTTTTAAATGTTTATATGTTTTTAAGGTTTTATTATTGTTTCTAATGTTTTGATGGTCTTTAAAATTCTTAGTGATTTTATGATTTTTTATGATTTTTATGGTTTTTAGTGTTGTAATGGATTTTGTGGGTTTTTATTGTTTTAGGGTTTATTTTGAGTTTTAGGGATTTGTTTATTTTTATAGTGTTTTTTGTTTTTTTGGGTTTTTAGAGTTTTATATCATTTTCAGAGGTTTAAAAATGTTTGTTACCTAGGCTCTGTAGCCCCTCTGCAGTATGGCTCCTAGGTCAGATCCCCCCCCATTTATGGGTTCAAACAGAACATTGATGGGGCTTTTGTCCAGGGGGCATGAGGGGTGGTTGGGTTGTTCGGGACCCTTATAGATCGGTCATTATTGATTTCAATGCTTTCTATAGGGAGGGTTACTCCCTTGTGGAAGAAGCCAAGTAAATACACACCGGACATGAGGTTTTCCTTTCAAAGGATTTCCCCTAAATTCAGTGGAAATAGACTCTAAAATAATCTGGGAATCCCTTAAGGGTGACATCTATCCCCCTTGGTAGATCACCTTCCTCATAAAAAAAGGCAGGGTGCTTCTCTACACTGACACTGAGGTCCTTCACTAGTGGAGTGAGGGTAAAAATTTGGAGGACTTTTTTGTCTCTAGGTTATCCCATTACCACCCTCTTTTGATGTCCAATTCCCTTGGGCCCTTCCACCAGCCGGTGTGGACGTCGCTATCGAGGATGCTCATGGGATTCACTTATATAGGCCCCCTTGATTTTTGTGTTTGGATCTATTAACACTATTCACTCTATTGGATTAGTGTTATTTTTAAAAAATTTCCTTATAAAAAATATAAAAAATGGTTTTTATATTTTTTTGTGGGTTTTAGGGGTTTTAAATGCGTTTAGGGGTTTTTTAGGTTTTATGGGTTTTATCGTTTCTATGATTATTTAGGGTTTTATGTATATTTATGTTTTATGGGTTTTAATTGTTTAAATGTTTATAAGGTTTTCTTAGGGGTTTTTGGAGTTGTTAGGGAGTTTCACGTTTTTAGGTATTTATAGAGATTTTTATGTTTTTTTGGTTTCTAAGGTTAAATGGATTTTGAGGTGTTTTAGGGGTTTTTTTGGTTCTTATTATTTTTATTTTTTTATGAGTTTTTTTTAGATTATTTAGAGTTTTTATGTTTTTTAGAGTTTTTATGTTTTTAGAGTTTTTAATGTTTTTTTGGGACAGATATGTGTAGGGCTACGTTATTCCCCCCCCCCCTCCCAAAAAATATTATTACATGAAATACAATGTAGACAAGGTAGGGGTATATTCAAACCACCCACACCCAAAAAACCTCAACAAACCTTAAACCAAAAAACCCCAAAATTCCCAAAAACACAAAACAAAGGTACAAGTCCATCAATATCTCTGCCAAAGTCTTAAGCCAGACCCACACCGTATGGATCATCATCCGAACCAAATCCAACAACCACATTAGTAAAGCACAGGTCCAACTCCACCCGTTCATAGATTCTCGTCCCAAATCAAAGTCATCTTGCAGTCTTTTAAGTGCCAAGTGCTTCCCCCTGAGCCTCTCATGTGCAACCATGCATTGAGACCTCTCCCGCTTGTTGACTTCTAGCTTTAGCTTATCCCCCCTTGAGGTTGCCCGGGTTGGCATGGGCCTTGGGAGAGAGGAATAGTCCATCATCTTCCTCCTTGGGGGGGAAGAGTGAATGCACCCACATGAGATGCCTTCCCATATATGACACCATCACTAGCCACACTGGAGTCCCCTTTTCCACCATCCATGCCCACTTTCCCCTAGGGCTCATCATCCCCCTTGGTCCTACAGTCAACATTAGAAAAGCTCTCCCCTAATAGTCTAGCCTTATCCTTGATGGAATCAGAAATTGCCACAGAAGAGTTATACCCATTCCCTCAAGGCACCCCAACCCCAATCATGGCCCTCTCCCTCTAATCCATGTTGGAGTTCACCCTTTTAGCATCCTCGGTATACAAAACACCCAACCACTCAACCTTATTCACATACTAGATACTTCCCTTCCAATATCCACCAAAAAGTTCTTCCATCTCTATGTCATGAAGAACCACACAAACAGGCCCACCAGTCGAGGCCCCATCCATGACCATCTTCCCATATCCATGCAGTGTGATGACTTGACATGGAGGGGTGAATCCATCCACACTCTCAGCACAAACCACGCCAGTTTTCTTCGTCACCTTCTCTTGATCAACATCCTCCCCCTTCTTAAAACAACTAGACTCACCAGCCAATACCCACTCATGCCCTATCAATTCAATTTTCCTCTTAGTAGACAACATGAATATATCGATAACCATAGCACCCATCACATCAACTTTCCCAGACAACTCCCCTTTCACATATACCTCCTCCCTACTCAGCCACCTCACCCATCTTCTCACTGAATCGGGGCACATCCCCCCAACCATATCCCCCCCCTGCATGGCCACCTTCCCTTTCTTAGGTGATCCCCCATATTCAGACATCTACTCCTTATCCATATTAATTTCAGCTTTATCTGGCCCCATCTCAATCCCAACACTATCATGACAGCTGGACAGGGGCACCTGCACAACATCACTTGCAGACTCATACTCATTACCAGTAGACTGAGCTATAAGCTCTCCCTAAATACTGAAAGATTCATCCCCTGGAATACAAACTGGAGATTAATTAATAGTAACACTGGTATCATACACGGTTGCATAATCCTCAGTCCATGTACCCGCCATCACAACATCAACACAGGTCAAAACATCTGGTAAACTGTTACCCCTGTCCTCACAAGAAGCACCCAAAATCCCAGAGCAAGAAAACTTCCTATCTTGTTTATCAAACTCTCCAACCAAATTTGGTTGCACAACCTACTGCTCCTATAGAAAATCCTCTGAGACTAATCCATCAAACTTATTTTTCAAGGGGACACCTGCACTACCATCGTGCACTACCAATTGTTCTGAAAAATCCCTACCCTCCTCCAAAACATCAAAAATGGGGCACAACCCTAGTGGTTCAATCTGCTTCACCTCCATCATCCTCAGACTATTGCAGCCATCCTAAAAACCATCACCCCTACTGGTCACAATTCCCATTTTCCATTTCAACCTATGAAACACACCACAAACCCTTAGGTTAGTAGTGTACTATTGAGAAACCATCAGTGGAATGTCCCCAACCACTATAACAACATGATCATCTGCTATAGGAGCAGCATCTTGTCTAGCAGGCATACCTAAACCTTGCATTTCATAATCCCCCATAGAGACACATATAATTTCAACCCATAAGATGTAGCATTCATCTACTATAGAGTAGGCATGACAGAACTAATATCACACTTACTTGTATAGTCATAGTGGCCATATATATGAAAGATTGAAAAAAAGAAACCCCATATTCAAATAGAATCAACTAATTCCACCGAATCTCACCTTCTATATCAACACAGATATAATTGACCAGATACTAAGGCACATCCCCCTCTATGAAAATAATCAACACAATTAGATATGAGGAACCACTAGTCTGCACATCCATACAAAAGTATCTACTATTTAGGTTTCCAATGATGCCAAGGATGGTTGTGTTTGGGAAGGGAAAAGAAAGACTAGGTAGGGTAACCCACAAGGCTATTCTCGTGGGATCATGAAGAATATGGAAGTCAAAACTCTAGTAGAATATTTAAAATAATGGCTATCAAAAATCCATGGTGAAAAATCCATTACAAAAATTAAATCAACTTCATTCATAAACATAATAAGAAGGTGAAGAGCATCCAACAACCATACTAGAGCATGTTCATGTAGATTCCAATAAGAAATAAAAAACCTGTCAAAATAAAAAATAGAGGGCCGATTCCTTCCAAAAAAAGACTCCAGTGTGAGATCCAAGAGTGCAAAGGCCATTGAGAACTCCCGAGAAGAGATATGAAGTGATGGCACACCATTATTGTAGTAGGGGAATTTGGGGAAAATGTCAACATCTATAAAGCACGGAAGACGCTTAGGATTAGAAGAATGAAAAAAATTCGGCAAAGAAGTCACATCCTCTGCCTCCCCTGTCTATGGTTCAGTGAGGGGCATCACCCATATATTCATCGGCTAAACCATTGTCGTCTTCCATGGCAGGGAAATAAATTCCCATCACGAGATCTAAAACACACCCATCCTTAACCTTATCATGTTTTGGGTTTTTAGTGGTTTTTATGTTTTAATGGTTTTTTAAAAAAACTAATTTTTTAGGTGTTTTTATGGTTTTTGACATTTTATAGGATTTTTATGGTTTTTATGGGTTTTATTTGTTATTATGTTTTTACGATTTTGTTACAGGTTTTCAGGGGTTTTAAGGATTTTTAGGAAATTTTAGTATTTTTATAGAATTTTAGGTTTTTATGGGATTATTAAGTTATTTAAGATTTTTAGGGTTTTTTGGTTTTAATGTTTTTTCAAGGGTTTTAATGTTTTTTAGTTTTCTATGTCTTTTAAATTTTTTAGGGTTTTTATGTTTTTTGGGGTTTTGTGGTTCTTAGGGTGTTTTGGGTTTTTTAGGTGTTTTATGAGATTCATAGTTTTTAAGTGTTTCTTTGGGTTCCTCAGTGTTTTAATGGGTTTTGACATTTCTAGAGATCTTTAGGGATTTTTTGGTTTTTTATTGGTTTTAAATATTTTTATAGATTTATAGGTTTATATGGATTTTTAGGGTTTTTAGTGTTTTTATGGTTTTATGGGTTCTTAGGGGTTTCTTATTTTATATGGATTTAATGTTTTTTATATTTTTAATGTTTTTAGTAGTTTAATGGGTTTCTAGAGATTTTAGTGGTTTATGGATTTTATTGGTTTTCAAGGGTTTTGTTGTTTTTTGCATGTTTTATGGTTTTTAGAGTTTTCAGGTGTTGTAGGGTTATTAGAGTTTTTAGGTTTTTAGGGATTTTAAGTGTTCTTGGTTTTTGTAATTTATAGGGTATTTTAGGGATTTTTTTGTTTGCAGTGATTTATAAAGACATTTTAGGATTTTGTAATGTTTTCATGGTATTTAGTTATTTATAAGGTTTTTTGGGTTTTTTGGAATTTATGGTTTTTTGGGTTTTAGGGTTTTTTAGTTTTTAGGGTTTTAATGGTTTTTAAGAGTTTTTATAATTTTTATGGGTTTAAAGGTATTTTTCATTTTTTAGTGGGTATTGGGTTCTTATGGATTTTTAGGGTTTTTAAAGGTTTTTAAAGGTTATAATATTAAAGGGGTTTTTAGGGTCTTTATAATTTTTTAGATTTTTAGGGGTTTATGTGTTTTTAGGATTTAATGGGTTTCCAAGAGGTTTTCAGGTATTTTATGGTATTTTATGTTTTTAATGATTTTTATAATTTTTAGGAGTTTATTGATTTTTGGGGGGGTTTAAGGATTTTGATGATTATAAGGGTTTTTAGAGGATTAATGGGTTTTACGGTGTTTTTTTTTGTGTTTTTGGTGTTTTTTTTTGTGTTTTTAGGGGTTTTTGGGTTTTTAGAGTTTTTTATGTTTTGGGGATATTAATATATTTTTAGAGCATTTTTAGGTTTTAGGTTTTTAATGGTTTTTTGTGTTTTCAAATGTTCTAAGGTTACATTACGGTGTTTTGGGTTTTTAGGGGATTTATCAGTTTTGAAAATTTTGGGGATTTATAGGGTGTTATGTATTTTTAAATTTTTAATGTTTTTATAGGATTTTTAAGGTTGTTTGGGTTTTTTTTCATTCATTTGGTTTTTAGGTATTTTTTATAATATTTTGGGTTTTATGTAATTTTTAGGGTTTTTAGGATTTTTAAGGGTTTTGGGTTTTTAGTGTTTTATTGATTATTTAGCATTTTTATGAGTGTTTATATTTTTTACCATTTTATGAGATTAAAGTGGTTTTAAAATTTTTAGTAGTTATTTATGGTTATTAAGGGTTATGGGGTATTATATTGTGTTTAGGGGTTTTAGGGTTTTTAGTTATTTTTAGGGTTTTTAGCGTCTTTTCAAATTTTTTGGGGTTTTAAGTGTTTTAAGTATTTTAAGGTTTTGTTAGGGTTTATCAAAGTTTTTTGGGATTTTAAATTTTTTAGCGATATTTATTTTCTTATGATTTTTAATATTTTTGGGGGGTTTAATAATTTTGATTGGTTTTTAGGTTTTATGGTTTTTGGGTTTTTATAGCTATTCTGAGTTTTTTAGGGCATTAAATGTGTTTTAAATTTGATAACATTTAATGGGTTTAAATAGTTTTTAGAGGTTTTAGTTTTTTGTTATATTTTTATGGGTTTTAAAAGGGTTTTAGTGGTTTTATTATTTTAGAGGTTATTAGTGTTTTTCAAGTTTTTATCATTTTAGAGGTTTTTTGGAGATTAGGTGTTTTTAGGTTTTGCGGTTATCATTTGGGTTTTCAGTGGGGTTTGGTGGTTTTATTCATTTTTTGTATTATTAGGTCTCTTTAGGATTCATATGATTTTTTTTTGGGGGGGGGGGTTGGGATTTTGAAGGTTTTTAGAGCTTTTGGGTTTTTAAGGATATTATGGTTCTTTGGGTTTTTTGGATTTTTTGTGTGTTTAGATATTTAAAAAAAATTATTGTTTTTTATCATATTTTGAATATTTATGGGTTTTTAGATTTTTGAGTGGGTTTTAGGTTGTTATGGTTTTTGAGTGTTGTTTTAAGTTTTTACTAGTTTTAGGGTTTTTAGTGTTTTAAGGGTTTATTGGAATATTTATGTGGTTTCAGGTTTTTAGCATTTTTAGGTTTCTTATGGTTTAATGTGTTTTTATGTTTTTAATGATTTCTTAGTGGTTTTTAGTTTTGTACTTTATTTTTTATTTTTTGATATTTAGGATTTTTAGGTGTTTTTAGGGTTTTTAGGGATTTTAATGGGTTTTTGTTTTTCTATGGATTTTTTTGGTTTTTTGAGTTTTTTTTTAATTTTTGGGTATTCAATGTTTTAATAGTTTTTTTTTCATTTTTAAGGTCTTATTGGTGTTTTAGCCTTTATATTGGTTTTGAGGGTATTTTTAGGTTTTTATGGTGTTTTATGTTTTGTTTAGTCTTTATGGGTTTTAGGGTTTTTTAGGGTTTTTATTTATTTTAGGGTTTTCAGGGGTTTTAATTATTTTTAGGATTCCATGGTTTTAACATGGGGTTTCATGGTTTATAGGTATTTTTAAATTTTTATGGATTTATTGATTTCTTTAGAATTTCTAATGGTTTTTATGGTTTTTTGGTAATTTAGAGTTTTTATGTTTTTTGTGTTTTCAGTGATTTTTTGAGTTTTTAGGATTTTTATATGTTTTTAGAGTTCTTTAACTTTTTGGGGATAAATGTTTTTTTATATTTTAGTTGGATTTAAGGGTTTTATGGTATTTAGTTGTTTTAATGTTTTAGGTGTTTTATGTTTTTTAGGGGTTTTAGGGGTTTTTTATATTTTTAGGGGTTTTATGTTTTTTAGGTCTCTATGGTTTTTTAGGGGTTATTAGGGATTTTATGGTTTTTACGTTCTTATGAATTATTATTATTTTTTTGGATTTTATGGTTTTATGTTTTTAAGTTATTTTTTTGGGTTTTTAGGGTTTTTTTGTGTTTTTAGGGTTTTTATATTTTTAAAATTTTAGGGGTTTATGGGGTTTTTAAACTTTTTTGTGGTTTTTAGGGTTTTTATAATTTTTTAATGATTTTAGGTGTTTTATGGTTTTAATCGTTTATAGTGTTTTTGCTGTTTTTCGTTTTTTTTATGTTTTAGGGTTTTATGTGTATTCTTGTTTTTAAGAATTTATTATGGATTTTCATGTTTTTTAGGGATTCTGTGGGTTTTTGGGTTTTTTATGTGTTTTATGGAATTTTTTTTTGTTTTTATGGTTTTTATTTTGTTTTAGTTTTTTAATGTTTTTTAGAGAATTTAATGGTTTTAGGTGTTTATAGATTTTTCATATTTTATTTGTTTATTTTTATATTTTTTATGAAATTTTATGGTTTTTTAGAACTTTAGGGTTTTTAGGGTTCTTTAGTGTTTTTAGTTTTTTTTGGTTTTTTTAGTTTTAGGTGTTTTTATTGTTTAATGGTTTTCTCTGGGGTTTTCAGGGTAATTTTCAGTTTTTTTTGTTTTTACAAAATTTTAGGGGTTTTAGGATTTTTATAATTTTTAGGGCTTTAGTGATTACAAGGGTTTTTAGTTTATCATGTTTTTAGTTTATTTATGGGGTTTTCTATTTATTAGGGATGATAATTTATTTTACAGTTTTTATCATTACATGGTTTTAAAAGGATTTTAATGATTTTAGGGTTTTTTTGATTTTTCATGTTTTTATCATTTTTTAGGTTTTTAGGGGTTTTAAGTGTTTTTAGGTTTTTATAGTTTTCTTATGGTTTTTACGTTTTTTTACATTTTTTGGATCTTTTAGGGTTTTTTGGATTTTTAATATTCTTATGGTTTTTAAGGTTTTTAGGGATATTGAAGATTTATAGTGTTTATTGATTTTTTTTCTTTTTATGGGTTTTATGGTTTTTAATATTTTCTAACATTTCTATGGGTTAAAATGGTTTTTATCATTTATAGAGTTTTTTTGGAAATTTTTGGTTTTTAAGGTTTTAGGGGTTTTTATGATTTTTAGTGGTGTAAATTTTTTTAGTTTTTAGAGGTTTTGAGTGTTTTTAGGTTAATAATGTTTTCTTATGGGTTTTATGGTTTTTTAGGTTTTCGTATTTTTATGGATTTCTAGGACTTTTAGTATTTTTTATTAATTATGAGGTTTTCTTTGAGAGTTTTAGGATTTTATTCATTTTTTGGGATTTAGGGTTTTTGTTATTTTAGGGTTTTATGTTTTTTATAGTATTTATAATTTCAGGGGTTTAGAGGGTTTTCAGAGTTTTTAGTAGTTTTTAGGTTTTCCCTATTTTTTAGGGGTTTTATGGTTTTCAGGGTGATTATGTTTTTAGGTGTTTGAGGGTTGTTCCAGTTTTTTGGGTTTTAGTGGTTTAAAGTGATTTCAGTTTTTTAAGGTTTTATTAGGTTCTATTAGAGATTTAGTGGTGTTAAATTTTATTAATATTTTTATGTCCTTTTAGGGTTTTAGGGATTTTTATGTTATTTAGAGATTTTGAGGGTTTTTAGGGGTTTTATGGTTATTTTGGTTTTTAGGATTTTTAGGGTTTTTTGGTGTTTTTAGTGTTTTATGGTTTTTAAAATTTTTAGGGGTTCAAACAGTTTTAAAAGTTTTTAATGGGTTTGGGTTTTTTATGGGTTTTATGGTTTGTTTTGGTTTTTAGTAGTTTTATAGTTTTTTAGTGTTTTTATGGTTTGTTAGGGATTTTATGAGTTTTGTGTTTTTTAGGGTTTTTATGGATTTTAGAATTTTTTATGTTTTTAGGGGTTTTATGTGTTTTTAGGTCATTAATTTTTTCTTAGATATTTTCATGGTTTTTAGTGTTTTTTATGTTTTTATATAATTTTTCTATTTTTAAGGATTTTCATGGGTTTTAGGGTTGTAGGGATTTCGAGGATTTTGGGGGTTTTATGGGTTTTATGGGTTTTATGGCTATTTTTTGTTTTAGGGTTTTCTGATTTTTTAGTCTTTTTAAGGTTTTTAGAGTTTTTTATAATTTTTATGTGTTTTAATGTGTATTAATGTTTTTAATTTTTTATTGTTTTATGGGGATTTGGTGTTTTGTGGTTTTTATGGGTTTTTATGGGGTTATAGGGTTTTTAGTCCTTTTATAAATTTTTTAGCTGTTTTATGTGTATTGATATTTTATGGTATTCTTGGGGGTTTGCGGTGTATATAAATTTTAATGGAATAGGAATGATTTTTTGTAATTTTTACAGATTTTTAGGGTTTTTTTGGATATTGAGTGTCTTTATGGTTTTAGGGTTTTTATGATTTTATGATTTTTTAGTGTTGTAGGGTAATTTTTGAGTCTTTAGGTGTCTTAAGGATTTATATATTTTTTTAATATTTTTAAGGGTTTAAAGGGTTATTATAGTTTTTAGTAGTTTGTAGAGTTATTATGGGTTTTTAGTGTTATTTAATGTTTTATGATTCTTATGGTTTTTAGGAAAGGATATCACTTATCTAGGCTATTACTAACCCCCCTAATTTATAAGAAAAAATGAACATAGTAGAAAAGGGAAAGGAGGAGTCAATCGACCCACACCCAAAAACCCTTAAAAACCCCAAACCAAAAAAGAAAACCCCAAAACTGAAATAATTCAGTCAACATCAATTCCAAAGATAGAAATGTAATCTGTTCCATAAGGGTTCCCATTCAAACCATATCTAGAAGTCGGATAATCAAAGAAGAAGTTAGAGTCTGCACCTGTGTCCATCGATTACCATCCTGACTCAAAGTACTCATGAAGTTTGAGGAGTTTCAGGTGCTCCTCCCAGCATCTTTCTTTCTCTAGGGTGCACTGTTGCTCCCATTTGTTAACTTTGACATTCAGTTTGGCCACCTTTGATGATTCCTAGGTATCCATGGGTCTGGGAAGAGTGGAGTAATCCTGCTTCTTCCTCCTCTTTGAGGTATAAGAGGTGGAACTATCATCCATCTTTTTCACTCTTCTGAAATCACTTAAACGTTCCTTGACCTCCATGTCATGCAAGACCACACAAATCAACTAAGCAGTTATCACTACCATAGTTTGGTTCCCTTGACCATTCGGTTTTCATCCATCAACTACTTCTTCCTTCCCCTATACTTCCCCCTTTCCAGACTACTCCCCTTGCACATCATCATCACCCCTGGGTTTCCACCCGAGTGCATATGAAATTGCCCCTACAACACAAGAACGCCAGGAACTTCCCTCATACACAACCATGGAAGTCTGATCTAGCTCCTCTCGGTTGGCCACTGCCTTTTCCTACACATCTCCAGAAGGGTTTATTGGGTCAGCCCCAAGAATAAGCCCCATAACCAAATCACATGTTGCGTCAAACTGCTCAACCATCTCCCCTTGCTCAAACACCTCCCCTTGCTCAACCTCCTCCCCCAGCTTCTGACCGGACAGAGCCACATCTCTCTACTCAGCTCCCCCCCCTTATCATTCACATTCCCTTTCACAGATTCTCCCCCATACTCAGCCACCTCCTCATCCACCTACTCATTTTTATATGCTTCCTTCTTATCATTCACCATCCCCTTCCCAGCCACATAACAAGGTTCACTGGCAGCCGCTCCATCAAGCACCGCCCTAGGAAAATTCACATTGAGGCCATAAATCCTACATCCAACCACACCCTATACCTTATTCTCACCCATAACCACATTGGTATATACTAGCAGAACCTACACTTGATTGTCTCCATTGCAACCTCAACCCAAATTTTACTCAACAGCTTCAACCACACTACAATCATGGAACCCATTATGGTCATGGCTGACAAAGATCCCATACCCCTTCCCAGGCACCTCTCCTTGTTCTTCCATCATCCCTTGAACCTTCTAATCCTCCTATGTTGAATCTTCACCCTCTATCTCAATAACAACAAGACACTCAAACCAATTATACAAATAAGTATCACTCTAAACATGCACCTCCCTCTTGCCATCCCGCACACTGTTAATGCTATCAGCAAAATGCATGACCACTACATTCTTACCTCTATCACCACTACTATTATTTAGATTCTCCAACCCCAAGGAACCCACCCTTGCCTCTTCTTTACCAAAACTAAATTTGAATCCATCTCTAAAATGTGAAAAAATGTCCCTAACCTTTGGCTATAGAGGAAAGAACTGAATAGATTTGACAAGCACCTCAATCCCCCCACCAAATTCTGACTTCCTTTTTCATGCCCCCCCTCCGAGCCAGATTAAAAACACTAGATCCCCTTAATCCTCTCTTACAGACCCAGTATTCATGACCAGGAAGCCAACAATATGAACAAAAAACAACCCATGTCTCATAAATTACTTCCTTATTCCATTGGACCTCCTCACCAAAAACGATCCATAGAAAGTCCAGCATTGTCTTGGCAGCGTCCTCCCCAATAAAATCCCCCAGAGCAACCGGATGGCATAGAGCCCGAGTCCAGTGGTTGAAACAAAGAACCCTTCCCACCAGGTTCCCCAACATCTAAATAATAGAAAAATTTTGGGAGGAGAATGGATGTTCTGGAAATCTCACCCATGTTTCCACCATTGGTGAATCACAGTGAAAGTTAAGATCAAAACTACACTTAAATAGGGAGAACTGAGAACCATTGAATTTATGAGGAGCTGTGGACCAGTCATAGATAATATCTTCCTAAGATACAAATCGAATCAGAATAGGGTAGCTATCAATAAGACCCAACATTGAACAATCATCTCGATCCCAACTTTCAAAGACACGTATTTCAGATACATCCACTAGAGGGCACCAGTTCAAAAATCTAGCAACTAAAGGCATCTTATGCAGAGAAGAGGCTTCATTAAACTCCACAATTAAGAGCTGGAGCTACAGATGTCCTCCAGGAAGGATAGACACCTTAGGGAAAAGATCGATTTGTGGAAATGGGGGTAGCAGATCCAGAACCATGAAAAGAACAAAAAATCTATCTTCCTCAAGAATTATCATAGGCCCCTCCCCCATGGCGAGGGGAGGGAGATGCACGATTTCCATCATCATCTCCACGGTTTTTAAGGTTTTTAGGTTTTTATCATTTTGGGGTTTTTAGGGGTTTGAAGTTTTTCTGAGGATTTAAGGTTTTCTTATTTGATTTTAGGGTATTTATTTTTTATGTTACTAAATATTTTAGGGATTTTATAGATATTTGTTGGTTTTTATGTTTTTAGGGATATGGAGGATTTTTATTATTTTTAGAGTTTTTAGGGTATTTTTTCAAGTTTTTGAAATTTTAATATTTTTAAGAGTGTTTAATATCTTTATGGGACCAAAGGGGTTTTAGGTTATAATTTTTTTTAGGGTTTTATCGGTTTTATGCCATTTTTCAGGTTTTGGGGGTTATTATGATTTTTAGAATTTTTAATCTTTTTGGTTTTTTTGGAAATTCAGTAATTTTTTAGGTTTTTTATGGGTTTTAGGTGTTTATATTTTTAATATTTTCTAAGAGGATTTCAGGGTTTTTGTATTTTTTCAGTAATTTTTGTGATTTTTTTATTTTTTACGGTTTTGATTGATTCAGAGGATTTTTAGGTTTTTTATTATTTTTAGTGGTTTTATGGTTTTTTTATTTTTAATATTTTTTTTGAGTTTTTGGTGTTTTAATGGTTTTAGAGTTTGTTAATGATTATAATTGATTAAATGGTTTTTATATTTTTTTAATTTTTTTAGGGTTTTTATGGGTTTTAGGGTATTTATGGTATTTTTTGTTTTAAGTTTTTTAGGTGTTTTATATTTTTTATGATCTTATTTTGGTTTTTAAGATTTTTTACATTATTTAGGGTTTTAGGGAATTTAACTATTTTTAGTTTCTAATTTTTTCATCAAGGTTTTAATGGTTTTTATAGTTTTTAACTTTGTTAGGGATTTTCATTTCTTTTATGATTTTTATAGTTTTTTCGGTTTTAATGGATATTTAGGGTTTTTTTTTATTTTTTGGTGCTTAGGGTATTTAGTTTGTTTATATTTTTTTCAAGGGGATTTATTTATTATTTTTTGTTTTTAAATATATCTTTGGGGATTTCCAGATTTTTTAGGGGTTTTACATTTTTATGGATTTTCGTGGATTTTTTTTGAATTTTTTATAGTTTTTTAGGGATTTAGGGATTTTAATGGTTTTAATGTTTTTTTGGGTTTTATTATTTTTATGTTTTTTTGGTTTTTGTGGTTTTTTATTATTTTTTTGGTTGAATTTATTTTTAGAGTTTTAAAAATTTTAGGGTTTAAAATGTTTTTTAGATTCTTTTACTGGTTTATGGTTTTTATAGGGTTTTATGGATTTTCAATTTTTTAGCAGTTTTATAGTTTTAATGGATTTTTATGTTTTTTTGAGGTTTTTATCATTTTTTATATTTTTAGGGGTTGTACATGTTTTTAATTTTTTCAGGTTTTCTTAGGTGATTTTTGGGTTTGTAAGATTTTTGATGTTTTTAGGGGTTTTCATGCTTTTTATGTATTTTTATTGTTTTTGGGGTTTTAAAGAATTTTAGGGGTTTTATGGTTTTTAAGGGGTTTTTGGTTTTTTTGGGTTTTAAGGGATTTTTAGCTAATTATGGGGTTTACGAGTTTTTGGAGTTTCTAACATTTTTGGGAGGATTAAAAGTGTTTTATGGTTTTTAGTGTTTTTATTGGGTTTTAAGGTTTTTATAGGTGTTATGGGTTGTATGGGATATAGGGTTATAGAGTTTTTAGGGGTATTAACGTTTTTTAGGTTTTTAGGAATTTTAATTTTTTTAAATGTTTACTTAGATGGTTATAGGGTTTGTTATATATTTGGGGACTTTTAGGGATTTTTTTGAATTTTTATGGGGTTTTTTGGTTTTTAGGGATTTTGAATGTTTGTAGAGTTGTGTTGGATTTTTAGGGTTTGTGTTGTTTTAAGGGTTATGGGGGTTTTATATTTTATTTTACGGGATTTAGGGGTTTTTATAGTTTTCTAAAGTTTTAACATTATTAGGTGTTTAATGAGGTTTTCAGATTTTGTGGATTTAATGGTCTTTATGTGGTTTTAGGGTTTATTATGGTTTTTAGGGGTTTTACAATTTGTATAGTTTTTAGGTTTTTAGGGTATTTAGTGTATTTTTAATTTTTAGGGTTGTAAGGGTTTTAATTATTTTTTGGGTTTTAAGGTTTTCATAGGGGTTTTAAAGTTGTTTTTTCTAATTACGGTCCTAGGTATTTTTATGGGTTTTCAAGGACTTTTCTCATTTTTAGGGATTTTAAGGGTTTTTAGATTTTTTTATTTTTTTGGGTTTTTATGGTTTTTTTGGGTTTTTGATGTTTTAAATTTTTTTTGTGTCTCATGATGTTTTTAGTGATTTAATAGGGTTTTTAAATTTTTTATTAGTTTTTTACAGATTTATGGGGCTTAAGGGTTTCTTTAACATTTTCTGGAGGTTTATTATTTTTAGGGATTTTATGGGTTTTTTGTCATTTTTAGTGATTTTTAGAATTTTTTAGGTTTTTAGGGGTTTTATGTTTCTAAGGTTTTAACATTTTCTTATGTATTTTTAGTAGTTTTTTTATTTTTTGTGATTTTTGATTTTTTTTGATTTTTTATGTATTGTGAGGGGTTTTTGGGGTTTTATGGTTATTTTGGGTTTTAGGTTATTGTAAATTTTTTAAAATTTTAATGGTTATTAATTTTTTTGAATATTTTTAGTGGTTTGATGAGTTTAATGAGTTTTTATTCTATTTTTAGTGGTTATATGGTTTTTAAAGGTTTTGTGTTTTTGGGGTTTTTATGGAATGTTAGAGATTTTAGTTGTTTTTTGATTTGTAGGGGTTTAATATTTTTTAGGGGTTTAAGATTTTCTTATTGTTTTTAGTGTTATTAATTTTTTATGTTTTTAGAAGATTTTAAGGATTTTATGTGTTTTATAGTTTTTAGGGGTTTTGATAGATTTTAGGGATTTTAGGGTTTTTAATGGTTTTTTGGTTTTTTTGGTTTTTAGAGTTTTTAGGGGTTTAAAATTTTTTTTTAATTTTTTTCGTTTTTTTAGGTTTAAAAAGTTTTTATAGTTTTTAGCGGGTTTTGTTTTTATAGGGTTTTAGGGGTTTTTAAGGGTTTATTGTCTATTATGTGTTTTAGGGTTTATTTGGATTTTTAGGTTTTTTACCGTTATTAAGGTTTTATGGGTTTTAAGCATTTTTGAGTTTTTAAGATTATCTTATGGTTTTTAAGGATTTTGTATGGGGTTTTTATGTTTTTAGAGATTTTATGCTTTTTTAGTGTTTTTATGACTTTTTTGGTTTTTGGGGTTTCTATAGTTTTATGGTTTTTAAATATTTTTTACAGTTTTTAGCATTTTTTTAAGATATTAAGCATTTCTTATGGTTTTTAAGTTTTTAGTTTTTTTACACTTTTAGGGTTTTATGGAATTTTTTATTATTTTTATTGTATTTAGAGTTTTCATTATTTTCAGTGTTTTTATTGTTTTTGTTGGCTTACTGAGGCTTTTTGGGTTTTTTATTTTTTCCAGTTTTTAGGGGTTTTCAGGTTTTTTGTATATTTAGTTAATTTAATGGGCTTTTGTGTTATATTTTTTTTTCAGGTGTTTATGGTTTTTTAGGGGTTTTAAGGTTTTTAAGGGTTTTTATGGTTTTTAGTGGGTTTTACGGTCCTTCTATGCTTTTAGGGTTTTTAGGTGTTTTTATGTTTTTAGGGGTTTTTTGTGATTATAGGTTTTAAAGGTTTTCATAGAGTTTTTATATTTTTTATGTTTTTTAGGGGTTTTAGGGGTTTTTAGGATTTTTCTAGATATTAGGTGTTTATGGATTTTGAGGTTTTTATGGTTTTAGGTTCTTAGGATTTTTATGGTTTTTTGGGATTTTTCGGGGGTTTATGTTTTTTTAGGTTTTATGGTTTTTAGAGTTTTTGAACATTTTTTAAGATTTTGATTGGGTTTTAGAGTTTTTATATGGGTTTTAGAGTTTTTAGGGGTGTTTAATGTTTTTGAAATATTTTTAGGGGTTTTTATAGTTTTTAGAGATTTCAGTATATCTTAGAGTTTTTAGATTTTTTTAAGGATTTTTATGGTTTTTAAGTGTTTTGAGGTATTTTGGTTTTCTTATGGGTTTTCATGGATTTTATGGTTTTTATGTTTATAGGGATCTAGGGTTTTTTAGATATTTATTATTTTTTATGGTTTTTAGGTATTTTTAGGGTTTTATGGTATTAACAGTTTTTAGGGTTTTGTGTTTTTTATGTTTAAGGGGGTTTAAGTGTTTTTTAGGTTTTTAGTATTTTCTTATGATTTTCTTGGGATTTTTTTGGATTTTTCTTTATTTAGAGATTTTACATTGTGTTTAGGATTTTTATGGTTTTATAGGATTTTTAATTATTTTGAGGGGTGTTTGTGTTTCTATGTTTTTTTTACAGTTTTATGGTTTTATATGTATTTTGGGGGTTTTCAAGTTTTTAGGGTTTTAAATGGTTTTTCGATTTATTGATGTATTTATGGGTTTAAATGGTCAGTAGTGTTTTTATTGTGTTATTAGGGTTTTTATTTGGTTTTTGGTTTCTTAGGATTTTTGGGATTTTAAGGGGTTGTTTGTATTTTTAGAATTTTAAGGTTTTTCAAAGTTTTTAATAGTTTTTACATTTTCAATATTTTCTTAGGGTGTTCTATGGTTTTAGGGTTATTTACATTTTTACTTATTTTAGGGGTTTTCTGGATTCTTATTGGTTTTAAGGGATTTCAGGGAATTTGAGGGATTTTTCAGTTTTTCTGGGTTTTGTTGTTTTTAGGGATTTTTATGAGTTTTTAGGGGTTTGAAGGGTATATTGAGTTTTTAAAGGTTTTTAGGGGTTTAAAGTGTTTTCACACTATTAGTGGTTTTCAAGGTTTTTATGGGTTTTGTAGGGTTTTCTATGGTTTTAGGGATTTTATGGTTTTTAGGGGTTTTTGGGTTTTTAGTGTATTTACGGTTTCTATGGACTATTAGGATATTAATTTTATTTGTTTTAAGGGTTTTAAGTGCTTTCAGTTTTTTAGGGTTGATTAGTTTTTTTCTTTGTTTTAGGTTTTATATGTTTTGAGTCATTTTTATAGGTTTTTTATGATTTTTATAGGTTTTAGGGTTTTTAGGGATTTTAAGGGTTTTAATTTATTTTAGGTTTTTTATAGTTTTTTATGGATTTTAAAGTTTTTAGTTTTTTATACTTTTATTAAGGTATTTCAGGGTTTTTATGGGTTTCGTTTTCTATATTTGATAGCATATTTTTATTTAATGGTTTTTATGGTTTTCAGGGATTTTGATGGTTTAAAGAGTTTTAGGTTTTTTGGAAGTATTTTGGTATTTTTTTAGTTTTTAATGTTTCTAAGGATTTTCTAGTTTTTTTAAAAAAAATTAGGGCCTTAATGGGGTTTTATAGTGTTTAGTTGTTTCTATGGTTTTTATGGGTTTTTAATGTTTTTTGGGGTTCTTTTGGTTTTTGGGTTTTTTGTGTTTTTTGTGTTTTAGGTGTTTTTTACCTTTATAGTGTTTTTAGGTTTTTTAGGGGTTTAAGAGTTTTTATGTACTGAGGTTTTCTTAGTTTATTTTATGGTTTTTAGGGGTTTTTATGTTTTATGATATTTTAGAGCGTTCAAGGATTTCTATTGTTGTTGTTATTTTAATGTTTTTTTTGTTTTAATTAGTTTTCTTCAGTTTTTGAGAATTTTTGAGTCTTTAGAGTTTTTAAGGTTTTTAATGTTTTCCATATATTTTAAATTTTTTAAAAGTTTAATTTTTTTATATTTTTGGTTTATTTTTAAGGTTTTTATGGTGGTTTAAGGGATTAGGGCCATTAATGGTTTTTATGGGTTTTTTTATTTTTAGGGTTTTTTAGCATTTTCAGGTTTTTAATGGATTTTAGTGTTTTTTAATGTTTTTAATTTTTTCTTAGGGGTTTTCACGGTTTTAGGGGTTTTGACATGTTTAGAGTTTTTAAGTATTTCTAGGAATTTTACGGTCTTTTCGTTTTTTTATGTATTTTTAGGATTTTATGGGTTATTAGGGTTATTATTGTTCTTAGGATTTCAGGGAATCTTTATTATTTTAGGGTTTTGTGTTTTTTAGATTTTTTAAATGATTTTTGGGTTTTAAATGGTTTCATAGTTTTTAAGGTTTATAAGGATTTTTATGAGTTTTAGCATTTTCTAGGGTTTTTAGGGGTTTGATGTGTTTTTTAGATTTTAATGTTTCCTTAGGGGTTTTTGCGTTTTAGGCATTTTTAGGGACTTTTTGTATTTTTATGGGTTTTTAGGGTGTTTAGAGATTCTGATCTTTTTTTAGGTTACTTTAGGATTCTTATTGTATTTATGTTTTCTAGGGTTTTAGTTTTTTTAGGTTTTTAATATTTTTACAGTTTATTAACATTTTAAGAGTTTAAATGGTTTTATAGTTTTTAGTTATTTTTTATGGTTATTAGGGTTTGAGGGTTTTGCATGTTTTTATGTTTTTTAGGGTTTTAGCATATTTAGGTTTTTTAAGGGTTTGATGTTTTATGCTTTTATGCTTTTCATAAGAGGGTTATGATTTTTATGGGTTTTTATGTTTTTACTATTATAGTTCTTTTTTAGGACTTATATCGTTTTCTGGGATTTTATGTATTTTTAGGGGTTTAGGGGTTTTTTTGGATTTTCTAGGTTTTTATGGGGTTTTCTGTTTATTTGGGTTTTCTACCTTCTTAGGGTTTATAAGTTTTTTAATGTTTTTTTAACGTTTTCTGTGTTTCAAAGGGTTTTTTTAGTTTTTTGTACATTTTAGGTTTTTATGGTTTTATGGTTTTTTATATTTTATAGGTGTTTTTATGGTTTTTGCTGGATTAAGGGATTTAATGGAATTTTAGTGTTATTTAGGGTTTTTAGATTTTTATGTTTTTAGGGGTTTTCAGGGTTTTTAGGTTTTGATGACTTTCTTATGTTTTTTTCATGGGTTTTTGGTTTTTTGATATGTCTAGGTATTTTTATGGAATTTTAAGGATTTTATGTCTTTTTTAGTATTTTTAGTATTTTTTTGCATTTTTAGTGATTTGGAGGGGTTTGGGGTTTTTTTGTTTTTATGATTTTTAATTTTTTTGGGGTGTTTAGGGTTTTAATGTGTTTTTAGTTTTTTAGGGATTACTTAGGATTTTTATAGTATTTTTGAGATCTAAGGATTTTCTGGATGTTTGGTGAATTTTTGGGTCTTTTTGGGTTTTTACTATTTTTTAGTCATTAGGGTTTTAATTATTTATTCAAGTTTTTTTTACAATTTTTTGGTGTTCGAAGGGTTCTTTCATTTTGTAGTATCTTTAAGGTTTCATTATTTTTATGTGTTTTTAATGTATTTAGAATTTTTTATCATATCTAGGATTTTTTAGTGTTTTTATGGTTTCTAGATTTTTTTGGTGTTTAGGTGTTTTAGTGTTTTTACAATTTTTAAGATTTATTAGGTTTCTTTAGGATTTTTAGTTATTTTACATGTTTCGGTTTGATTTGTTTTTTAGTATTTGTATCGGTTTTTGGGTTTTTAGGGAATTTTAGGGGTTTTGAGGGGGTTTGGGTTTTTATGGTTTTTGGGTTTTTATGGTTTTTATTGGGTTTTTTCTATTTTCATAGTTTTTTTGGGTAATTTTTTTAGAATTTTTTAATGTTATTATGGGTTAAAGAGTATTTAGAGTTTACAGTGTTTTTTGGGTTTTTATGGGTTTTAGGTTTTTTAAAGATTTTAATGGTTTATATTGTGTTTAGGGGTTTTATAGTTTTTATTGTATTTAGGGAAAATATGGCTCATGATAAAGAGTGGTTTTAGGGTTTTTAGGGGTTTTAAATTTTTTTGGGGTTTTTTATGGTTTTTAAAAGTTTTTAGGGGTTTTTAGTGTTTTTAAAGTTTTCATAGTTTTTATGGGTTTTATGTTTTTTTGGATTTTAAGGTTCCTATAGAGGTTTTGGGGTTTTTAGTGTTTTTTAGGTTTTTATTATTTTTTTTACATTTAATTATTTTTATTATTATTTTTGTTTTTAGGGTTTTCATGGTTTTTCAGATTTTTTAGGGGTTTAGGGGTTTTTATAGGTTTTTTCAGTTTTTATGGTTTTTTATGATTTTTTTATGATTTTTTTAATATTTTTAGGTGTTGAAATTATTTTTAGAGTTTTAGTGGGTTTCTAGAGTTTTTATCGGTTATAGTGGTTTTTATGGTTTTTATGGGTTTGATGGAAGTGAAGGTTGAGACCAGGCAAGCATGTCCCCCCAAATATTATACCAGGAAGAAAGAAAAAAACAGAGTGATACAAGGAGGGGTTACATAAGAAGGTTTGAAACTCACGATTTAAGTTAGAGTCCACAAGCACAGAGTAGGAGGGCATGTAGAAAAAGGACCACAATGAGCACCTCTCCACAATGGCCAGTTTGGAGAGAGCATCTGCAACCGCATTTGCCACCTGATAGGCGTGTGTCACAGTGAGATTATGCCTTTGACACATTGTGAGTCATTTGATCCATTGGGGAAGGATCCTCCAGGGAACGCACCTAGATCAGTTTTTAAGAGCATTCACAGCAATCATGGAGTCATATTCAATCCATAGGAAGCTCCATCTGAAGTTGACAGCGTACTCAATCGCCTTTGTCATGGCCCGTAGCTCACCTTCAAGGGCGCACCCATCCCCAATGAAGTGCTAGAAACAGACTTTGACAAAGCCCCGATAGGTAAAAAAACTCCACAACACCCAGCAGGACCTAGCCCACCCAGGGCCACGCCATCAATGTTAACCTTAATCCAAGAGGAGAGTGGAGGGATCCATCGAATAAAATTTGGATTCATTGGATTTTTGGCCCTACCAGAGATGCCATGAAGAATAATAATAATGATCTTGCTAACATCGTTCTCCATAGAGCATGTCTGAATGTCAGAAGCCACATAGACAACCCTTTGGATCATCACCACACCACCATGAATGGAGAGTCGTTTCTTATTGAATGAAATCACATTCCGAGAGTTCCAAATATAAGTGATAGTGGCTGCAACAGTGACCATCAAGAGGGTGTGTACCTGTTCACTGTAATCCCAGTTGGATAGGTCACCCGGAGCTCAAAGTGAGGCCTGTCCAGAGAAGATGGGAGCCTAAAAAATTGCTTTAAGTAACCCCAAAGCTCTGCATTAAATATGAAATGGATAAAGGTGTGCTGAATATTTTCATCCGTGCATAGGCAAAGGAGACATACGGAGGAAAGACTGTGCTTGGCTTTCTGCAACTGGTTCTGTATTTGTATCTGATTCATCTAGATTTTCCTAAGAAGGAGTTGGCTAGCTAGAGGGATGAAATTCCTCTTAAAATTGGAAATCCTGGCTGGGGGAGGAGATCCCCTAGCTTAGTTGTATCGATAATAATACTTAGCATTCAGTTTCCCTACTAGGATGGGTTTTAAAATCAAGATTTCAGAGTCGACAAAGGAATAACACTGGATTTAAAGGCAGGCTTCTGTTGTGAGGAGGGCCTCAATCTCTTCCAGCTGGGGAATGAATGCTGGGATAGACAGGCTCTTGAGTCTAGCAGGGAGAATCATGCAATCCTACAGGGGCCTATCAAGCCATGGTGTGGACCAAGAGTTTAGATCTGAGTGTTTTGAGACGATCTATTTCGAGTGAGAAATAATAGCCTTGTACGAATCACGAATTGCTAGCCAAACATAAGAGGGAATGTATCTTGAATATTTATCACAATGTTTAAGCACAAACCTTTCTCGAGTGAAGCCCAAGCACCCACCCCTAGGATTAACCATCCCCTAAGTAAATTTAGCAAGAAGAGAGTCATTATATCTTATGAGGTATTTGATGCAAAGACCTCCCGGTTCAATTGGTTAGGTTCAGTCCTTCATGGCCACTATAACCAATTTTCCTTCACTTATACACCTCGTCCAGGTGAAGTTCCTAATCTTTGCTTGCAGGTCCTTAAAAAGGTTAACCAACCATCTGTAGATAGAGAAAGCATAATTGAACATAAAGGTGATCACCGAGTTTATTAGACAGATCCTTCTGTCTTGCGATAGACATTCCCCTTTCCATCTTTCCAGCATTTGAGTAATTCTGGAGGCAATTCTCTCAAGGTGAAAGCGCTTGACTCATCCCCAAAAAATGGGAACACTCGGGTAATCAAAAGGAAGTGACCCGCTCTTGACACCAAGGGGCCTTGTAATGGAAATCTGACAGGGCCATGGGACCCCCTCCCCAACGACAATCAGAGACTTTCTCCAACTGATGGATTTCCCCGCCACATTTTTCATAATGCAGGAAGATCCTCCAAATGGGACCCAAGGTTTGTTTGTCAGCTTGCCCAAACAGAATAATATCATCAGCATAAAACATATGGGATGACACATGGAGATCCCTCCCTTACCTAATTAGATTTAAGATACCATCCTGGCCAAGGTCAATGAGGCTCCCGCTCAAGTAATCTTCTACAATCGCAAATAGGATTCCAGAAATAGGGTCACCCTATCTGAACCCATAGGAGAAGAGGTAGAACCCCTTGAGAGACCCATTTAAAAGAATATAGACCCAGGAACTACTTATTGTTGACATAACCATCTTGACAAATCCGTTCGAGAAGCCATATTTGGAGAGGACTTGGGAGATGAAGGTCCACTTAATAGTGTTGAAATCCTTGGAGTGTAGGATCGAAATAGTGATGTAGGTGTTCAATTTACAAGAGGGGGGGGGGTGAATTGTATACTTTAAAAATTCCTTTGTAACCTTTAAAGTTAGTTACAAATAACTATGTTTTCCTTAAGAAAATGAAAGGGCTACGTTTAACAAAGTTAAACTAAGCAAATTCAAAACACCTCTAACAACGAATGCAAACTTGGAAAGAGATTCCGAAAGTAGGTTCCAGAAATATGGTTCCGGAAATTGAAACATAACAAAAGTTACAATATGAGATTCTACCTTAAAGCATATAGAATCTAAATGAAACAGAGTACAAGTAAGGAAGTATAAGAAAGTTATACTTTCCTTATAATACAAAATGCAGCAGAATATAAACAAGTAGTAGAACTAAAAGTAACAAGATAATAGTATTTTAACCCAAAGAGAAGGGTATCCAACAACCTTGGATAAAGGTCCCTTGATTTATACTTTCAAGCAAGTCTGTCTTACCCACACCAGGGTAAGCCCTCGATACGAAGATCGGAGTGTCTCTGTCTTGCTATCCCCGCAAGCCCTCAACTTCAAGGTAGTTGGCAACCTCTGTTTTCCTCAGCAAGGAAGCCCTCAAACTTCAAGGTAGTCAGAACCTCTGTCTTCCTATCCCGGGAAGTCCTCGAATGTAATCACCAACATTCGGAGTCGCACGAAACATTGGGAGTTTAATAAGAGCCTCTCTCTCTAGAAATCACTTCAAGCATGTAATCACATGAGTCTAAGATCAGTTAGCCTTTCAGCAGCCAGCAGCAGCAGCCTTTTCCTCTTTCAAATGAGCTCCTATTTATAGGTAAGGTCGGCCTCCTTCCCAACGGTCATATTTTCCTTAAAAATCGGAGGGACCTGTACACATGTAACTTAACCAACGATTAGTTTTATAACAGAATAGACGACATCATTTTATAACAAAACAAGTGTAACATAATGTACGACATTGTTTAAATTCTAACTCAAAATATTCAGAGTGAAGATTCAGAGTGCAAGTTTGGAGTCTGAATAAATCAGAGTGTACAAAACAGAGATGATCAGATTCTGTTTAATAGATGAATTCAGAATGAGAATTCGGAATGAGAATTCATCATTAGAATTAGTAATGAGAATTCCTCATCATAATTCGTAATGGAAATTTATCATTAGAATTTGTAATGAGATTTCTCTTTAAGAATTCGTAATGAGAATTCGTATCCAGAATTCGGAATGAGAATTCATCATCAGAATTCGTATGAGAATTCGTCCTCATAAATCTTAATGAAAATTATTTATCAGAATTCTTAATGAGAATTTGTCATTAGAATTCGTAATGATAATTATTCATGAGAATTCATAATGAGAATTCCATGTCGAACATCATAAGGATTCATATCCTGAATCTGGAATAGGACTTAGTCAGAGTTTGTAATCGGAATTCGGAATGATACTTTATTACAGTTCTCATCTGGAATCCAGAGTGAAACTTCCTTACAAATCTTATCCAGAATTCGGATCCTAAAACAGAATACTTTATATCAATGTTTCAAACAAATCCGAGAAAACAGAAATGACTCCAAATTTTATACTTAGGAAAAATATGGATGAAAATATGATAAGGATAATTTTTCATATAAAAGAGATTTTCCTTATAAAATCAATTTTCCTTAGAAATGAAATTTTCCTTATAAAAGCAATTTTCCTTATAGATAATGTGTTTGTGATTTTCAAAACAAGAAGGAATGGAAAAGTCATAAGGAAAACCTTATTGACTCAACAATATCCCCCTTTTTGGAAACCACAAACATCCTTACGAAAAAGAAATTCTAAGAAGAAAGAAAAACATTAAGGCTTATCTCCCTTTGCTTTAAGAATATTGATGAATACGACTAACTCCCCCTTAGGCTTTGAAACTCTAAGTATCGTATTCTAGATTTATATAGTAGCATTTAATTACGAAAAAGAAAGTCTTCTTTATTGAAAAAGAACTCCCCCCATAGATAAAATCTTTTTAGAGTTCTTTTTCTTATGTATCTTTTCCTTCTCCCCCTTTGTGATTTTCAAAAAGAATTCGAGGGAATGGAAAAAATAACAAAGTACCTGAAACATTAGTTACAACAACAAAAGAACCGACAAGCACAAATTACATTATGTTTGAAATCTCGGAAAGAAAGAAAATTAGATTCAAAAAAAAGATCGGATTTAGCTATTTTGGATCATTTTCCTTCGAAATGAGCCCCTTAAGAATAGTCTGGATCTTCTTCAGGTCTTTATGATCTTCTTCAGGTTGCTTCTCTAAGACCACTATTCTTGCAGATTGAGCTTCAGTCTTTTCTTCGTGGGCTTTCAGCCTTTCTTTCTAAGCCTTGATCTTTTCTTCCTGAGCCTTCATCTTCTGTTCAAACTCGATCTGATGATCCCTTTCAAACTTCCAGTTTTGAGAGACGGAATTCAGCTTCCCATTCAGATCTCTGACTTCTTGAATCTAGAATTTCTTTTCGTCTGTCAGCTTCTCTTCAAAGGAATAAGTCAGCTCATTTATCTTCCTGTCCTCAATCTCAAAAGCATCTTTAACATTATCTTGAAATTCATTGAATAACCTCATTTATTCAACAGTCTTCTTCGACCAGTTTGTCATTCTCTTGCAAGATTTTCTATGAGCTTCGTAGCCAACAAAGAAGGTTTTGAACTGAGTCTCAATCTCAACGCACTTTTCCATAACCATAGATACAAAGTCAGTTTTCTGATTCAAATCATGTTGGAGCATCTGACATCTTGAATCAATACTTGAGAAGGTCGGAATGGTTCCCACCAACTTCTTTAAAGACTGGACAACAAAGTCATGCCCCACCGAGGATGACTCTGAATCCGAAACTTTTCTTGGTGAATTTTCTTCCTCAATAAGCTCTAACTTCCTTTTTGACGAATCACCATATTCTCTTTTCTTACTAGCCACTGATTTCGGAGTCTCAAAAAGGAGTTGCTTTCCCTTGTCTTTTTTCGGAATCAATTCTTGATCAAGAGTTTTATGCTCGCTAGTAGACACATGAATAACATCATCAAATACTTTTTGAACAACATATTCCTCATTCTTACCCTTCTCTGGAGTTACTAACTTAGAGGATTCAGCCTCTGAAGTTCAGAGTGACAGGTGTTCCGATGGTGACCCCTTATAATCATCTACTTCTTTCAATAAATCTCCTGTTTCACCACTTCCTTCAGCAACTACTTCTTGCTCTTCCACTTTATGAATCTGATCAAGTTGCTCAACATGTTCAGCTATAATCTCTTCCGGAAAATCAAGGTTTCTTCCTGGAGTCTCAGGTAGATATTCCAAGGAGAAGATCTCAGAACTGGAATGCTTCAGGATACTATTTCATTAAATTTTAATAAATCTTGGACTGCCTCAGCTTCTGAAATCTTCTTCCTGAGCTTCTTTTCCTTTACTTGTTTTTCAAGCTCATCAGCAGTTCTCTCCTTCAGGTCCTTAGCCTCCGTAGGGTCCAATCCGAATTGCGGATCCCCTTCATTTCTTTTCTCTTTATCTGCTCTCCACTTTGCAACAACCTCATCAAGAAAGACCTTCTTCTTCTTTGGTTTGGGAGGTGCGGTTTGAACCTCCTTAGATTTAGGATCATGTACTTCAGCTGAAACTTCTTTCAACTTTCTTTTCTTTACTGGCTTAGATGATTCCAGTTCAGTAGCCTTCGGAGCAGCTTCTTCTTGATTGGGAAAATCGAAGAACTCACCGGTCTCCTTATTGAAAGCCACATCCATCCTCTTAAGGGTATCATCACTGACCAACAAAATTTTGCAAACCCTTGTCTTAGATCTTCAAGCATCCTTGAAGGACTCAAGGCACCGAACTATCAACTTTGATAAAATTGCTGGGTACATTACGATCTGGGCTCTGAGATTTCCTTTCTTAAGATTCTCAATGGTTATAAGAATGTGCCTCATTAAATTAAACATCCTTAGATTTATCAGGAAATCTAAGATATAGATCTCACTCTTCTTCAGGCTTTCTTTATCACCATTCCTTGGTACGATAAGACCTTGTACCCACAACTCTAGAATCCGGAAATTTGTAGGCAAACTGGAAATCTTCGGAGCTTTGTCATCTGAGAGTCCGAGAGTTTTCAAGGCTTTTTCCTTGTCAATGATACCCTTAGAATCTGGCAACACATGAGATATGAACTCTACTTATCCTTCATAGGTCAGTCCTACCAAGCTTGCTGCCTTGGTATAAGAAATATTATAAGTCCTTCCATAAGATTTAAAAGAAAACTTCTCCCTATTATCTTCCTGAAAGAAGGAAACTATTTCATAGAACTCGACAAGTAACTCCGAAAAAACATCGTCTTGATTCCCTAGTTTGGACACAACAATATCTTCCCAGCCATTCAACTTAATGTTCTTCGAAATGAGAGAATCATAGTTGTTGAAGAAATCCGGATGGACTAACCTTTCTCTATAAACTAACCATTTTGAAATAGGCTTAGAGGATGAAATTTCTTGAGAAGCTAACTCCACTGACATTCGGATCTGATGACCTCTGAGAAGTTCGGAATGGAGAAATCTGAAGTTCGGAATGGCCTTAAATCAGAGAGGCAGATCTTCGGGACATGAGATCTTGAAAACCGACGTGGGACAAGTATTTGGGTCCCCTTTATATAGGCAATGAGATGACGGTGCAACTTCCACGGTTGATCGAACGGTTGTGATAAGCTGAGATCAGATCTGACAGTTGAAAAAGAATTCTCAAGAAAACTGAATCCGATCTTTTTGAGGTTTTTATTAAAACAATGAATTAAGAAAACTATAATCCGAAAATAAAATATAAGAAAATGCCAGCAATAAAATACGACTACGAAAACATGGATAAGGAAATCATACCTTTCAGATTGGCTTAGGAGGATTATTCGTAATGGGTAATATGAAAATGACTATAAAAAAATATTATGAAAAGACAAAGTTTTCAAAAACATTACTAAGAAAAACAAACCCAGTACAGAAAAACTCATTACGGAAAAGTCAGTATGAAAAACAAATTCCAAGAATTTGAGAAAAAAATTATGGAAGATTTGGTACAAAAATCCCGTTATGAAAATACCAGTACGAAATTTTCATTCCGGAAGTTTTTTAATAAAAACACTTCCATTCCAGAAGTATTCTGTACGAAAATGTCCATTCTGGAAAATTGTAGTTCCGGAAATTCCATTCCGAAAATCATTGTTCCGAAAAGTTTGAGAACAATCTTTGAAAAACTTTGCTATTCTATCAAACAAATGTGGATGGAATTGCCCTTTTTGGGAATCAAGGCTATGAAATTGGAGTTGACACCATGTGGGAACACACTAGAGAGAAAAAAATCCCTAACAGAACTATTGATTGACTTATGAATGATATCCCAGAAAGAAATGAATAACTTGTTAGTGAATCCATCCGATCCCACTATAATGTCAATGTTCAGAGGGAAAAAAGCAGCCTTAACTACCTCCTCAAGGGGGGAAATCATTAGAGACCTGTTTTGTTGCTCGTCAATGCATGGTTGGATGGAATCCATCAATGGGAGGGTGTAGTCTCCACCATCATCCAAGTAAATCCCTTGAAAGTGATTGATAATAGCAGTGGGAATATCATCCTATGAGGTGAAAGTAGAGCATGAGATATGATCTACTTTTAGACCTTTTTTTCCTTTTTCTACCTTTACAACTGATGGAAAAACATCGAGTTACGATCTACATCTTTGAGCCATATCACATTGAACTGGTTCTTGGCCAGCTATTCTTTTAGATCCAGAAGATCATCAATCTTGGAGTGGAGCTTTAACTTCTCACGAGAGGGCAGTGGAAAGTTTTGATTAGAGTGTCGATGGAAAGCAAGTTATTACTCAGCAACCCGAATATCATCATCCAGAGCAGAGAAGTAGTTCCTGCTCCATTATTTGAGCGAGGCTTTGATTTTTCAAGATTTGATACCAACATATATTAGTGAATTCCCAAGGGGTCTTCCTTCCAACTGTTGGTGACAATTTCCGTATATCCTGGGAATGTGAGCCAATAATTGTTGAACCTGAATGGCAAGGGTGATGACCTTGGAGAGCCCATGGAACATTCAGCAATCAAGGGGTTATGATTCGAATGAAATTTGGGGAGGTTAAAACCTGAGACATTTAAGTGGTGACTCTTGTCATTGATCCTATAAAAGAACATGTTCACCTTACAGACCTGTCTTCCATTAACAGTGAAGTGCCCCCAAGTGAAGGAGGCTCCAGAGACAGGAACTGTTATGAGATCACAAGTATCTAGGCAGAAGTTGTAGTCCTCAGCAGCTGCGTGGGAGATATTGGAGCCAATCTTCTCATCCGGGTGCAACATAATGTTGAAGTCTCCAATCAAAATCCATTTATTCTCAATGAGCCCATTTAAGGTAATCAGTTTTTTCCATAGAGCCAGTCTCCTCATGTATAAACAAGATGCATACACAAAGGACGGGGAAAGAGGGATATCATTGTATTTCATAGACAAGGTGATGGCCTGAGTACACGTGTCCACATATATCACTTGAATTTCATCATGTATTATCACCCATAATATGTCCAGGCCATTCTCATTAGCAGCCTTGGCAACGCAGGAGAAACCAAGGTTACTCCAGTTGAATCCCATCCAGTTATCGAATGAGATCATTTGCTCAGTAATACCTAGAATCATAGGCCTCTGGGAAGTGAGGAAATGCCTAAGGGCTGAGGCAGTGGGAGGATTCCAAATCCCGTGGAAGTTCCAGAAGATGATCTGCATCCAATTAAACAAACGTCACCCCTCTCACAAGGCTGGTATTAGAGTTCAGAGGTGTTGGCTTCACTTTTTCATTTTCCCCTTCTTTTTGGGCCAGCCCGTAGGGTTCTTCTTAGTGTAAGGTTCTACTTAAAAAATCCCGCATTTGAGTCCCGGTTAATCCAGATGTTGGGAGCCAAACTCATGTGGTGGTCTCTTATCAACCAGTCTAGAAGATCCTTCCGCCTCCTCGTCATTCTATTCCTCAGCCTCATCATTCCAGAAGCTTCTGCTGAGAGGGGTGAACCTGCTTAGGGGGAAGAGTGTCACATGGGAGGCACTCTTAGCCATGTCTCTCCATGCAGCCCTGCTAGGAGACACATCCATAACAGATTCATCAATCAGTGAAGGAAGGTCTAGAGGTGGGCAGTCCTTCTCCGGGTTAGGGAGAGCAGGTCCGAGACTGGGGAGGACCAGCCCAGAATACACCTCCAGGATAAAAGGGGGAGCTCCCTGGTAGTAGGTAGGGATCACCACCATGGTAGGACTAGAAGGAGTGGATGTCTTCCAGAGCACAGCCATGGATGCCTGACTAGCAGCAAGCTCTGCGGTCTGTCCAGGCTCACCCATGACTGCCTGCAGGCCCGGAGTGGCAGTAGCAGGCTCTGAGATAGCAAGCTGGTCATATGGGGGGTTAGACTCAGCAGAAACTCCCTGCATGTGGCGGGGGGGGGGGGGTCTCTTGTCAGAATGTATCATCAACCTATGGAACCCTCCTTGATGAAGGCTGCTCCGCAAGACTTCCAACCACAGTAGGACCAGGCTGGGGGGAGCGGGTGCTTGGCCTGGGGCCTTTATCCCCGCTCCAGCTCATGATTTCCTATTATAGGATTCCACATCATTCCCTTTAAGATTGCACTTCGTGCACACTTTTAGACATCTACAGTCAAAGATGAGGTTCCCAAAGAGATTACAATGGAGGAAAAACCTGGGTTTCTGCTCGTACTGAATCTCCAGCACGAAGATGTCTTCATCAGTGTTGAGCGCCACTTTTTCAATTAATATGGATGCATTGTAAACTTTAACTAGGACACAAGAATAGTGCATATTCATTGGGTTTTCCATCCCCATATCAATGCGTATAGGACAACCCATCGAGGAGGCAATGTCCCATAAGATCCGAGGGTGCCCATAAAGCCAGCTAAGCTTACAAATATGGATCCATACTTGCATAGAGGTGTTCTTGACATTCATTGGGTGAAAATTCTGATCCCACTCTTAGATCCATAGGAGGTCAGGCTTCAAATTAAGGGAGATGATGCTACAAGCTCGTCACTTCCATTCATCTAATGGGAAGACAATATGATAATATCCTCTCCCCATAGAAGTCATTCTCCATTCGGAGAAGCCCTGGATCTCTCTGACCAAATTGGTGAGATCAGTAAATTTCCAGATCTTCTCACCATTTGGGGTCAACACTCTAGAAATAATGGAGAATCGACATAGGTTTCGCCTTTCCTCCACTGCCTCTACATTTGCTGAAACATGAGCCACACGCCCCTTCAGAATGACCTGACTGGGGGAGGGAGGATTAAAATCAGAGAAGGTAAGTGAAATGACAGATTTCACCACCTCTGCAATGTTAAGCTTCAGACTCGACTCCTTCGATGTGTCACAGATCACACCAATCCTAGAGGATCATTGATTATATAGTTGAAAGAGCTCGTTGTGGACTCAGACCTCTAGCATGGCCAAAGATGGCTCTACCTTGCCGGCAGGTGGCGGCACAGCCAAAGGCCACGCAGGATCCCCATTTTAGTTGATCCCCCTTCCTTGAGCCATATTTGGGAATGTGATCTTATAGGTTTTATGTATTTTTATGGGTTTTAGGGTTTTATTGTCTTTTTAATATTTTTAGGGTATTAGAATTCTTTGTTTTAAAGGGGTTTTACTATTTTTGGTGTCCTTATTTTTTCATCGTATTTTTTATGATTTTTTTTAATTTTTTACATTTTATGGATTCCATGGGATTTGTTTTTGGTTTTGTATAATTTTTAGTGTTATTAGGGATATTGAGGTTTCTCGGTTTTTAGGGATTTCATTGTATTTTTGTTTTTTAGGTATTTTTGAGTATTTATGGGTCTTATTGTTTAGGAGTTTTTATGGTTTTAGGGTTTTAAATGGTATTTAGAGTTTTATTTACTTTTAGAGGTTTTATGGATTTTAGCAGTTTTAAGGTGTTTATGGGGTTTTAGGTTTTTAGGGGGTTTTATGGTTTTTAGGGTTTTATGGTTTTTATAGTCATTTGAGGTTTTTTTATTTATTAGGTTTTTGTAGGTTTTAAGTGTTTTTAGGTTTTTAAGGGTATATTAGAGGTTTTCAGGGTCTTATGAGTTTTTATAAGTTAGTGATTTTAGGCCTTTTTAGTTTTTTGGAGTTTTAGGATTTTTAGGGGTATTTGGTTTTTAATGTTTTTAGAATTTTTTGGTTTTTTAGGGGTATCATGTTTTTTACATTTAAGGGTTTATTAAGGGTTATATGGGTTTTTAGTGGTTCTAAAGTTTTTAGGGAATTTTTTTAGGGTTCTTAATGTTTTGAGGGATTATAACGGTTTTTATGGATTGTAGTGGTTTTAGTGGTTTTTTGAGATTTTTTTGGGTTTTTAGGGGTTTTATATTAGTTTTTATGGGTTTTATAGTTTTTTAATGTTTTTAGGAGTTTAAAGTGTTTTAGATATTTTAGTGGTTTTTATGGTTTTTTATATTTTAGGCACTTTATGGTTTTTAGTGTTTTTGGGTTTTTAGGGTTTTTAGTATTTTTATATTTTAGGTGGTTCAAGTGTTTTTAGGTTTCTGGAATACTAATTAGGTTTATAGGGTTTTTATGGTTTTTATGTATTTTTAGGGTTTTTTAGAATTCTTAAGGAATCTAGGTTTTTCATGGATCTTGAGGATTTTTAGTGTTTTTAGGGTTTTATGTTTTTTTGGGGTTTCTTGTTTACTTGCGTTTTTTTGGGATTTTATAGTTTTTTAAATTGTTTTCACATTTAGGGTATAATTGTTTTTTAGATATTTTAGTGGGGTTTTGGGGATTTTAAGTGTTTATAGGATTTTTATGGTTTTCAGTGGTTTTATTGTTGTTAAGATTTTTATGGTTTTTTTAGGTTTTTTAGAAATTTATGAAATTTTAGTTTTTTAACGTTCTCTTAGTGGTTTTTAGGGTTTTATAGGTTTTCATTTTTAAGTATTTTAGGGTTTTTTTATGGTTTTTAGGGTTTTAGGGATTTTTAGGGTGTTTAGATTTTTCATGTTTTTTTTGGGTTTTTAAGATTGTTTTTGGGGTTTAGAGTTTTTTAGAGTTATTTAGTGTTTTATATTTTTCTAATTTTTTTGGGGTTTGAAGGGTTTTTAGAGTTTTAGTGGGTTTTTTAGGTCTTAGGGTTTTTATGTTTTTTACAGTTTTTTATAGTTTTAGGGTTTTTAGGTTTATTAAGATTTTTAGGATTTTTATTTTTTAAGGGTTTAAAGGTATTTTATTGTTTTTAGTGGGGTTTATGGTTTTGATGGGTTTCTATGGGTTTATGGGTTTAATGTATAATAGTGTTTTTCATGGTTTTTCGGTTTTTTATTTTTTTTGTGTTTTAGGGTTTTTAAGATATTTATGGGTTTTTAGAGTTATTGGGATTTGAGAATTTTTAGGGGATTTTTGTGTTTTTATGGTTTTTAAGGTATTTAGAGTTTTTTATATTTTTAGTGGGTTTAGTGTTTTTTTGAGTATTAAGTGGGCTTTTATGGTGTTTAGTATTTTAAGGGTTTTTATGGTTTTTAGGGGTTTTAGATTTTTTTGGGTTTTTAGTGTTTTTTCATTTTTGGGTTTTTAGGCGTTTTATGTGTTTTTAAGTTTTTATGGTTTTTAGTTTTTGTTAATTTTTTTGGGTTTTTATTCTTTTTGAGATTTTAGGGATTTTTTAGTATTTTTATTGTTTATAGTGTTTTTACGATTTTGTGGGTTTTTAGGGGTTTTGTGGTTTGTTTTCTAGTTTTAGGGTTTCTTTGGTTTTTAGGGTCTTTAATTTTTTGTAGTTTCAAATTTTATTAATGGGTTTAAAGGTATTTTAGAGTTATTAGTGGGTTTTAGAGTTTTTATTGGGTTTTATAGTTTTTTATGGTTTTTAGGTGTTTTTAGGTTTTTTGGTGTTTCCAGTGTTTTTAGTGTCGTTTAAGGGATTTTTAGGGTTTTAAGTGTTTTTTAGGTTTCTGAGATCTTATGTGTTTTAGTTATTATTTATTTCTTATAGTTTTTATGTTATTTATGGTTTTTTTAATTTTTTAATAATTTTTATGATTTTTATGGTTTTTAATGGTTTTAAGGAATTTTGAGTGTTTTTAGGTTTTTTTACGTTTTATCAATTTATGGGATTTTTATGATTTTTATGGGTTTCTAGGATTTTTAGGAATTTTAATGGTTTTGAGTGTCATTAGTTGTTTTATGGTTTTGGGGTGTTTAAGGTTGTTTTCAATGTTTTTCTTTTTTTATGGTTTTTATAATTTTTAACATTTTTAGTGGTTTATTGGGTTTTTAGAGTTATAAGTTTTTTATGGGTTTTAGGTGTTTTTAAGTTATTTAGGTGTTTTAGGGTTTATATGGGTTTTTAGGGTTTTTTTGTTTTTATGTTTTTTGTGGTTTTAATGGTTTTTAAAGTTTTTAGGTTTATTTTAGGTTTTTCTGGGTTTTAGGTTTTTTATGTTTTTATGGATTTTTAGGTAATATTTTGGATTTTTATTGTTTTAGGGTTTCTATTAATTTTTATGTTTTTTAGGGTTGTGGGGATTATAAATATTTTGGGGTTTCAGTGTTTTTTTTACTTTTTTGGGTGTTCAATATTTTTTATAGTTTAAATGATTTTATTGGTTTAAATTAATTTTTAGAGATTTTAGGGATTTTTAAGGGTTTATGGGTTTTTATGGTTTTTAGGGGTTTTATGGTTTTTAGGGGTTTTATAGAGTTTAGGAGATTTAGGGTTCCTGGGGGTTTTTAGGTTTATAAAATTTTTATGTTTATAGGTGTTTTATGTGTTTTTTTTTGGTTTTTAATATTTTCTTAGGGATTTTGGGGATTTTTATGTATTTTTATGTTTTTAGGGATTTTTAAGGATTCTTTAATATTTTATGGTTTTTAAGGTTTTAGGGATTTTTATGATTTTAATATTGTTTTATGGTCTATAGGGATTTATGGTTTTTGTTAATTTTAATTATTTTATTAGGGTTTGAATAGGTTTTTAGAGATTTTTTTTTCACATTTAGGTGGTTAAATGTTTTTATAATTTTAGTGTTGTTTTATTGTTTTCATTGGCTTTAATTATTTTTATTTTTTAGGGGTTTGATGTTTTTAGAGGTTTTATGGTTTTTAGGGGGTTTTGTGTCTATTTAAGTGTTTTAGGGAATTTTATGTTTTTTATGTTTATAAGGGATTTATGTATTTTTTTGGATTTAAGGTTTCATAGGGTTTATCAGGGCTTTAGGGGTTTTATTTTTTTAAGAATTTTTGGGGATTTTTTCAATTTTTATGGATTTTTAGGGTATTAATTATTTTTTGGGTTTTATTGGTTTTTTATTCATTTTTATTGGTTTTATGCATTTTAGTGTATTTTAAATTTTTAACCATTTTAAAGGGATTCTAGAGTTTTTAGTGGGATTTAAGGTTTTTTTGGATTTTTGAGATTATTTGGTTTTTATGGGTTTTATTGATTTTTTGGTTTTAGGGTTTTGGGGTTTTATGTATTTTATGTGTTTTAAATTTATTATACATTTTTAGGGTTTTTAGGGTTTTACATGTTTCTGTACTTTAAGGTATTTTTAATTTTTTCTATGTTTTTTGGGAATTTGAGGTTTGTAGGGGTTTTAAGGTTTTTTTACTATTTGGGGGTTTAATGATTTTAATGTATTTTAACATTTTTAGGGATTTAAAGGGTTTTTATATTTTTTTAGGTGTTTCTAGGTTTTTTATTTGTTTTAGGTTTTAAGGTTTTTATGGGTTTTTATGGTTTTTAGGTGTCTTTATTTTTTTAATAGTTTTAGGGTTTTTGCATTTTTCAGGTTTTTCATGGATATAATTGTTTTAGGTTTTATGTTTCTCTTATGAATTTTCTGAGTTCATATTGTTTGTTACGTTTTTAGGGAAACATTAGGTTTGTTATGGTTATTTATGGTTTATTGGATTTCTGGGTTTTAAGGGTTTTAGGGTTTTTAGTTTTTGGATTTTTTAATGGTTTTATGTTTTTTATAGTTTTTACAATTTTTATTGGTTTAAAGGTTTTTAGAGTGTTTGGAGTTTTTAGGGGGTGTTTAGAGATTTTATTAGTTTTTATGGGGTTTAATATTTTTTGGTGTTTTAGGGGTTTTAGGGTCTTTTAGGGTTTTTAGCATTTTTTTGTTTTTATAAGTTTAAAGTTGTTTTTGATTTTCAAGGATTTCTTAGAGTTTTTAGGGGTTTTGGGTTTTTATATTTATTGTCATTTTTGGGACTTTTTGGATTGTCATGTTTTTTTGTTTTTAGGGATATTTAAGGTTTTAGGGATTTTAGGCTTTCTTGAGTTTTATGGTTTTCCTTTGGTGTGAGGATTTTTTATTTGAGTTTTTGTGTTTTTATAGGTCTGATAGATTTTTAATTTTTTGGCGATTTAAAGGGTTTTTAGAGTATTTAGTGGTTATTTTGGATTTTATGAATCATTTACGGGTTTTTGGTATTTTCATGGTTTTTATGATTTTTTTGTATTTTTATGGTTTTAATGTCTTTAAGAGTTTTTCATTATTTTTATGATTTTTAAGTGTGTTTGGATTTTTAAGGTTTTCATAGGGGTTTCAGGGTTTTTAGAGTTTTGTTTTACAATTTTAAAGTTTTTTGATCATTTTTGGATATTTATTTTTTATGGATTTTTGGGATTTAGATGGTTTTTAGAGTTTTTGAATGTTTTTAGGGTATTGTGATTTTTTGGGGGATCTATGGGGGTTTGTAATTTTTTAGGTTTTTTAGAGTTTTTAATGTTTTTAGTGTTTTAAAGGTATTTTACGTTTTTAGTGGGTTTTAGTGATTTATGGGTTTTAGATTTTTTTAGGTTTTAGGGGTTTTATTTATTCTAGGGGTTTTATGGTTTTAAGTTATTTTTATGGTTTTTGTGTTTTTATGTTAGGGTTTTAGTGATTTTTTTGTTTAAGGTTTTCTTAGGATTTTTTGAGTTATTTATGTTTTTTTTAGATTTTTTGACCTTTGAGGACTTTAATGGTATTTATGTTTTTAGGGATATTATGGGTTTTATGGTTTTTAGAGTTTTTATGGTTTTATGGGGGTCTTATGGGGGTTATATGAGTTTTTAGGGATTAAAGGTTTTTTTAGATATTTTATCATTTTAGGTGTAAAATGAGTTTTTATAATTATTAGAGTGTTTTAAGGTTTTAATAGATTTTTGGGGTGTTTATGGATTTTTGGGTTTTAATATATTTTTTAAAATTTTATTTATTTTATTGGGTTTTAGGTTTTTTATAGTCTTCTTAGGGTTTTTTGGGCGTTTTTTTCGTTTTATGTTTTTTGGGTTTTACATATTTTTAGGGTTTTTTGGTTTTCATATAGTTTTTTCAGGGTTTTAAGGGATCTTACATTTTAAGGGGATTAAAGGGTTTTTAGATATTTTTATCTGTTTTATTGGCTTTTTATGGGTTTTTAAGGGATTTATATTTTTTAGGGGTTTTAGGGTTTTTATTATTTTTAAGGGTCTAATCCTTTTTAGGGGTTTTTCTGGTTTTAAGTTTTATATGTTTTTTTTGTTTTCTTAGGGGTTTTCAAGGATTTTTTGAATTTTTTACGATTTTTCGAAATTTGAGGGTTTTTTAGTTTTTTTATGGTTTTTGGGTTTTCTCGGATTTTGAGGAGTTTAATTTTTTTTAGGGTTTTCAGTGTTTCATGGTTTTTTAGTGTGTTTTAGTTTTTAGGGGTTTAATGTGTTTTTAGGTTTTTAATGTTTTCTTAGGGGATTTCAGGGGTTTTATGAGTTTTCTCCATTTTTAAGGATTTTTAGGTATTTTTATGTTCTTTATGGTTTATAAGGGTTCATATAGAATTTTATGGTTTTTGGGTTTTAGGGTTTTTATGTTTTTTTGGTGTTTGGGATTTTTTTAGTTTTCATGGTCCTTAAGGTTTCTAGTGTTTTTTATATTTTTAGGTGTTTATAGTGTTTTTATAGTTTTTAGTGGTGTTTTAGTGTTTTTATGAATTTTTAGGTATTTTAAGGTTTTTTGGGTTTTTATGGTTTTTCGGGGTTTAGAGTTTATATAGTTTTTTCAAGTTGTTTTTGGTTTTTTAGATGTTTTTATGTTTTTTGGGATATTTGGGGATTTTTTAATTTTTATTTTTGACAATTAGGATTATTTTGGGATGTTCAGGTTTTTAGGGTTTTGATGATTTTTATGGTTTTTAGTGTTTTTTCATTTTATAGGTATTTTAATTGTTTTTAGGTTTTTAAGGTTTTCTAAGGTTTTTTCAAGGTTTTATGGTTTTCTACGTTTTTGGGGTTTTTTAGTGATTTTCTAGGATTTTAATGTTTTTTTAAGGATTTTAGGGATTTTAAGGTTTATATGTTTGTTAGGGTGTTCATTGATTTTAAAGTATTTAAAGTTCATTAATTTTTTTTGGGGATTAATTTGATTTATAGTTTTTAGTTGTTTCAGGATTTTTAGGGGTTACAGTTTTTATGGTTATGTTGGGGGTTTTTTTATAGTTTTTGGGTTTTTATGGTTTTTAAGGATTTGTAGAGGTTTTAGTGGTTTTTACATTTTTTGGGGTTTTCAGTGTTTTTAACTTTTTGAGGTTAACTTTTGTATTTGGATGATATTTATGATTTTAATGTTTTTTGGGAATTTTGGGGATTTTGAATATTTTTTACATTTTTAGGGAAATTGACAGGGTTTTTAGGGTTTATGGTCTTATCTATTTATAGGTTTTTAGGGGTTTTAAGATTTTTTATGTTTTTAATGTTTTCATATGATTTTTCGTGGTTTTTAGGTTTTATTACATTTTTCAAGAATTTTAGGGATTTTTTAGGATTATTATATTTTTTAGAATTTTTTAGGATTTTGATGGTTTTTATGGTTTTTAGGGTTTCTAGTGTTTTAGTGTTTTTAGGGTCTTATAGTTTTTTTAGATTTAAGGGGTTTTATTTGTTTTTATAGTTTATAACATTTCAAAGAGTTTAAACGTTTTTTAATTATTTTAGTGTGATTTAGGGGTTTTAAGGTTTATTAAGGGTTTTAGGATTTTAAGGTGATTTTATGGATTTTATGGGTTCTTCATGTTTTTAGATTCGTTTTAGGTTTCTTAGGGGTTTTAGGTTCTTTTTCTGGGTTTTTCGAGTTTTTAGGGTTTCTAGGGATTTTCCTATTTTTAGTTCTTTAGGTGAGTTTAGTTTTTTTAGGTTCTTAATGTTTTTATAGAGCTTTTAGGGTCTTTTATGATTTTAGTTATTTCTAGATTTTTTGGATTTTTATGGGATTTTAGGGTTTTTATGGATTTTGAGGGGTTTTTGGTTTTTTTAGAATTTTTAGTGTTTTGTTATTTTTTATGGTTTTTATGTGTTTTTAGGTTTCTAAATTTTTCATGGGATTTTTCAGGGTTTTTAGGGTTTATTTTTATTTTGGGGTTTTTTGAGATTTTCTATTGAATTTTTATGGGATTTATTTATTTATACGATTTTTAGGGTTTTTAACAAATTTTTTGGTTATTTTGGTTATTATGGTTTATTTATTTTTTTTTTTACATTTTTATGTTTTTAGTGTTTTTTAATGATTTAATGGGTTTAAATGGTATTTTGGTTCTTTACGTTTCTTATGTTTTCAGGATTTTAATCATTTTAGGGGTTTTGTGGTTTTAGGGGTGTTAGTGCTTTTAGGGTCTTTTTAGTATATAGGGTTTTTAGGGTCTGTTTATGGACTTTTATGTGTTTAAGAAATTTTTATGTTTTTTGGGGTTTTATTTGTTTTTTGGTTTTTAATGGTTACTTAGCGGGTTTTCAGGTTTTTTAAGAATTTTTATGTTTTTGAATATTTTCTAGGATTTTTTAGGATTTTTATTATTTTTTAGTGTTTTTTGGGATTTTGAGTGTCAGTCAAGGTTTTTATCGATTTAGGGGTTTTAGGAGTTTTTAGTTGTTTAGTTTCTAGGGGGTTTAATTATTATGTGGTTATAAGGTTTTATTAGGGGTTTTCATTATTTTTAGGGGTTTTTATATTTTAAGTAATTTTAGGGGTTATTAGGATTTCTATTGTTTTTTAGTGTTTTTAGGGATTTTTAGGGGTTTTGATATTTTATTGTTTTTAGGGGTTTTATGGGTTTTTCGGTTTTTTAGTTTTTTGGGGGTTTTCATTTTTTTTAGTTTTTTAAAAAATTTGGGGGTTTCAAGTGTTTTCAGAATTTTTAGTGGATCTAGGGTTTTTATGGATTTTTTAGGGTTTTACAGTTTTTGGGGTTTTATGGTTTTTATGATTTTCATGATTTTTAGGGTCTTTTAGGGGTTTTCAGGGTTTCTGATGTTTTTAAGTGTTTATAGGGGTTTAAAGAGTTTTTTTCTTAGGGTTTTAGGGCAAGGAAGCTGCGGGGCTAGACTATTCTTGGCCCCCCCCAAATTGTATAATGAAAAAGCAGACACCACAACACAAAAGGAGGGGAGGGGCCAATAAACCCCCACCTGAAACCCCAACACAACCTAAATCCCAAACCCCAAAAAAGTCCATAAACATAAAAGAGAACAAGTCAGTCAATTTCACAGCCAAAGTCATCCAGATCCGCACCAAAATGTCCAATCCTTGCACCAAGACCAGCATCCATGTCAACATAGCAAATGTCTGAGTCAACTCCTGCATCCAAAGAGTCCCATTCTGACTCATATTACTCCAGTATTTTGAGCATAGCCAATAGTTTCTCTATAGCCCTCTCTATCTCGGAATTACACTGGGGATTCTCCTATTTTTATCTTTAAGTTTCATCTTGGCCTCCTTGGAGGTGGCCCGGGTCACCATGGGTCGTGGAAAAGTAGAGTAATCCTTCTACTGCTTCTTTTGGGGGGGAGGAGATGAAGCCATCCCCATGAATTGCCTTCTCATGTAAAACTCCATAACTGTACACACTTGATGTCCCTCTTTATCATCATTCTTTCCAGTCCCAGGAGATGATCCATCCCCAATTTGATTATTTTTTCTTTCCTACTTGAACTTAGACATAGCAGCATTTATCTTGTAGCCATCCTCAACAAACCTATCCCCCAGTCTTTTAGTCTCACCTTCTAGGGGAAACTTTTTCTCTTCAACCATCATCATGTCATGGAGTAGCACACAGTGGTCTTTAGAAGATGGTACACCATAAACAACCATGTCCTTCTACAAGTTTGAGGCCAACCCACCTTCATCAGTTTTGGTCTCCGGTAGAGGGAGCCCCGCCAAGTCCTCCACATAAGCAGCGCCAGAACTAGACTCTGGTGGAGGAAGTCCAGCCAAACCCTCTACACAAATTGAACCGGCCTCATCATAAAGGGAACCTATCATAGAACCCATGTCAACCCTCTCTATATCACCATTCTCAATGGACATCACCAAGGGGTTTATGCTCCAACTAGGGAGTCCCTCTTCATGATCAAGGGTCTTCTCCTCTACCAAGACCATCTCCTACCCAACCTTAAGCATATCCTGCCCATCTCCATCTCTCATATCTAGCCCAGCCAACTCCCCTTGCTCAGGCTCTCCCCCTTCACAACATAATCAACAAGCATCTCAGCTGAGGCTATGTCCTAAAACATATTTGACAGAGAAACATCATTCCCATTAGGAAAAAGGATAATGTTGGCTCCCACAATTCCCTTCCCTCGGTCCATAACTGCTCTGCCGAAGGATTACATCAAGGGGACCTCATGATGGTCATGCCCAGCCCTGTCTGCCTACTCAACCACCTTATCATGCTGTTTCCCTCTCCTTGAGAGCTCCCCACATCAAAAATTCTCTGCAAAACAAATCAGGTTCCTCCCTTTGACAGTGTGCACCACCTCAATGTCAGCATCTCTAGATCCACAAAAGTTCCCAGCCTAAATCAAACTGAAGCCACCCGAATCAACAATTTCCACTTCTATATCACTACCAATCATCAAATTGTTCTTGATCCAATCAATGAACACATCAACCATTGGCTAAATATATAAAGGCTTGGTCACTCCCTTAACCTCATGTGCTTCCAAAAAATTATATTTTCTCTCACCAGGCCCATACTAAGCAAAATTTATGCAACTCCTGCCAGAGGCAGCATAGCCTCCAGTCTGAAAATTATGCCTAAAATTCCAATAATAATAATAGAAGGCATGCCACGATTTAAAAATCAATGGTTGCTTCCAACAGAGTTCCTCCCCCACAAAAATCCCAACAGAATCCACCAGATCCTTTGAAGCATCAACCTCAATGAATGCCCTTAGGGAAACCGAATGGCAGTGGGCCCGTGTCCTCCTATCCACATAGAGGAACCTCCCCATCAAATTCCCTAGCATTGATATTATGGAGAAATTTAAAAATGGGAGGGGATTTTCGAGAAACCTAACCCAAGTCGCAACCATCGGGGTGTTACTCTTCAAATGAAAGTAAAAGGTCCACTGGAAGAGGGAGAAGCATGTGCCATTAAAGCTTCTAGGTGTCGCAGACCTGACGAGAATCAGATCATCCCCAGAGGAGATGTGAATCATGATGTGAGATACGTCAACCAGACGTACTGTTGCATGATCCTGAAGATTCCAATGCTCGGAAACAAACTTGTCGAACATGTCCACCGGGGGGTTCCACTTTAGGAACCTCGCATCCAGAGTCAGACGATGAAGAGCTAAGGCTTCATTGAACTCCTGGTAGGAAATAGGGAGGTATGGTCGACCTTCAAAAAGATTCAAAACCTTCAACAAAATCATCATCTGCGAGAAGGAGGGAAGCAAGTTCGGGGATTATAAAGCAGTGAAAGTGTATTCCATAGAGGGAGGACTCTCCCCCGTAGAGTGGGGGAGAGGCGCTTGAACCACCATCATCTTCAACCTGGGAGGTAAGGGAAGTAGTCATTGTGAAGGATCCAAGATGCCGAGACATCCATCTCATATGGGTTTTCTTGGGTATTAGGGGTTTTAGTGCATTTTATGTTTTTAGGGATTTTAGGCATTTTATTTATTTTTACGGTTTTTAGGGTATTTAGGGATTTTGTGCATTTTAGAGGATTTTTTGATTTTAAGCAGTTTATGTTTTTATCATTTTTAATGTTTCTTTGTTTTTTTAGGTTTTTGAGGTATTCATTGATTTTTTCATGGTTTTAGGTGTCTTTACATTTTAAGTATTTTCATGGATTTCTAGGATTTCAATGCGATTTATGGTATTTAGGGATGATGAGGGTTTTTAGGGTCTTTTAGGGTTTTAGAGTTTTTATGGGTTTTAGGGTTTCGTTGAGATTTTTAGGGGATTTTATGGATTATAGAGTTCTTTAACATTTTCAAAGGTTTAAAATGTTTTTAGAGTCCGTAGTGGGTTTTTAGGGTTATATGGGATTTTAGAAGGTTTTATGCATTTTTACTATTTTTAGGGGGTTTTGGTTTTTAAGGGTTTTCACATTTGTATATATTTTTATGGTCTTCATGTGTTCTAGTTTTGAAGGTTTTCCTAGAGGTTTTTAGCGTTTTAGGGTTTTTTCAATTTTTATATATTTTAAGGGATTTTTTAGGGTTTTTTATGTTTTTTATGGGTTTAAGATATTTTTATTTTTTCTAGGGTTTTTATGGGTTTTAGGGTATTTTGGGGTACATAAGAAATTTTTACTTATTTCAATGGTTTTAAGTGTTTTTATGTTTTTAGGGTTGTCTTATGGGTTTTGAATGTATTTTAGTTTTTTTCCATTTTATTATTTTTGAGTACTTTTATGGGTTTCTATACTTTTTAGTTATTTTGTGGGTCTAAGGGTTTTCTTGGTGTTTTAGGATTTTTATGGGACTTTTGTTATTTATAGTTTTTTTTTGTGTTTTTAGGGGTTTTAAGGTTTTTACTTTTTTTAACAATTTTAGGTGTTTAATTTTTTTATATATTTAGTGGGTTTTTTATGGATTTATAAGTTTTTATGGTTTTTAGAGGTATTAGGGGTTTTAAGGGATTTAGGGTCTTTATGGTATTCATCATTTTTAGGCCTTTATTTTTTTTTATATTTTTTTTTATATTTTTATGACTTTTCAATGCTTTTTAGTTTATTTATGTTTTTAGGTATTTATAGGGATTTTTTAAGATTTTATATTATTTAAGCATTATGAGGGGCTTTGAGGTGTTTTAAGGTTTTGTAGGGATTTTAGATTTTTTATCATTTTTTAGCTTCTTAAGGTTTTAAATTATTTTTTGGTTTTTAATGTATAATTAGGGTTTTCAGGGGTTTTTGTATTTCTACATTTTTAAGAATTTTTAGGAATTTTTTTAAAAAAATATGGTTTTTAGGGTTTTTGGGAATTTTGAGGGGTTTTAGAGTTTTCAGGGTTTTATTCGGGTTTTTGTGGTTTTAGGGATTCATTAGATTTTATTTTTATTAATGTTATCATAGTTTTTAATGTTTTTTGGGTTTAAAGTATTTTTATATTTTTTTAGTGTTTTTAGAGTTTTTAGGGTTTTCTATTTTTTATATGGTTTTTATGGTCTTTTGGGTTTTTAGGGTTTTTAGGGTTTTTAGGGACCTTTTAGGATATCAATATTTTTTAGTGTTTTTTATGTTTTTTAGGGTTTTAAATTCTTTTTAGTTTTTTATGGTTTACTTATCAGTTTACTTGGTTTTTAGAGATTTTACATTTTTAGGGATTTATAAGACTATTTTTCAATTTTTATGGTTTTTGGGGTTTTAATAGATTTTGATTGGGTTTTGGGTTTTTATGATTTTTAATGTTTTTAGGGTTTTTAGTGTTTCAGAGTTTTTAAAGGTTTTATGTTTTTTAATATTTATAATATTCTTAAAGAATCAAGGGTTTTAAATGTTTGTTATTTTTTATGGATTTTTAGGTATTCTTTAGCTTTATATGGTTTTTTAGGGATTTGAGGGATTTGAGGGCTTTCATTTTTTAAGGTTTTTATGATTTTTTTAGTTTTTAGTGTTTTTATAATGTTTTTAGGAGTTTTTAAGTTTTAAATATTTTTTAATTTTATTTGTTGTGTAAAGAGTTTTTATAGTATTTAGTTGGATTTTTGGTGGTTTTAGTTTTTTAGGCTTTATATATTTAGGTTTTTCCTAAATTTAAGTGATATTTATGGTTTTTAGGTCATTTAGGGTTTTTTTATTATTTTCATTTTTAAGTTTTTAGGTATTTTTAGTGTTTTAGGGTTTTCCGGTTTCTCAGGGTTTCTTAGGTTTTTAGTGTATTTATGTTTTTAGGGAGTTTTAGGGCATTTTTTTTGTTTTTACCGATTTTATTGATTTTGAGGGGTTTTGGGGGTTTTATATATTTAGGCTTTTAGGTGTTTCAATTTTTTTTAGGTTTTTAAGTATTTATTATGCTTTTTCTGGGTTTTTAGTTTTTTATGATTTTGTGGATTTTAACGGCTCTATTGTATTTTTATGATTTTTAGTGGTTTTAGTGATTTCTAGTTTTTTAGGATTTTTATAGTTTTTAGATTTTTATGGATTTTTATGGGTTTTTTAGTTTTCAGATTTATTATTTTTTTAGGGGTTCAAAAGGTTTTTATAGTTTTTATTCTGTTTTTGGGATTTCATGGGATTTTATGGGGTTTTAATGTTTTTAGGAGTTTTTATGATTTTAGGGGGTTTAGTGTTTTAGGGTTTTTTAGTTTTTTAGGGGTTTTATGGTTTTTATGGATTTAGGTGTTTTATGTTTTTAATGTTTTCCTATGGGTTTTCATAGTTTTTTTTTATTTTCAAGGATTTTTAAGGATTTTATGTATTTTTACGGGTTTTTAATATTTTTTTGGATTCTAAGGGGTTTTCATGTTATTAAGGGTTTATGGATTTTAGCAATTTTAGAATTTTTGGGTTTTTAGGGGTTTCAGTCTTTTTAGATTTTTAATGTTTTATTAGGTTTATTTCATGGTTTAGTATGTATTTTATATTTTATTGTGATTTTAAGCCTTTTAGGATTTATATGATTTCTTAGGGTTTTTAGGGATTTTGATGGTTTTCAGGGTTTTTTGGGTTTTTTGGGGGGTTGTGGGTTTTTTTGGGTTTTTATTTTTTTTCCTTTTAGTTTCTTAGGTGTTTAATGAGGTTTTAGTGTTTTTATATGTTTTTATGGTTTTAATGGGTTTTTAGTTTTTTATTGGTTTTATGGGATATTAGGGTTTTTAAGGTTTTTAGGGGGTTTCTGGTTTTTAGTGTTGTTAGGGGTTTTTTCATTTTTTTTATTTTTTAAAGTGTTTTTAGTGTTTTTTTGATTTTAATATTTTTTTAGGGATTCTCAGGTTTTTTATTGTTCTTACAATTTTGGTTTTTTATTTCTTTTTAAATATTTTTTATTTTTTAGGTTTTCTTAGGATTTGGTGGGTTTTAGGGTTTTTATGGTTTTTGGGTTTTTTGGGTTTTTAGGGTTTAAAAGTTTTTTTGAGTTTTAATTTTTTTGGGGGGGTTAACTATTTTTTTAGTTCTTATTGGTTTTCTTTTTTTATGGGTTTTCGGGGTTTTTATGTTTTTCGGGTTTTTTTCGTTTTTAGGATGGTTTAGGGTTTTTAGGTTTTTTTAGGGTTTTTAATGTTTTTTTCATTTTTAGGTGTTTCATGTTTTTAATATGTTTTTATAGTTTTCATATGTTTTAATGGTTTTTAGGGGTTTTTACATTTTTAGGTAATTTTAGGAATTTTTAGAAGTTTTAAGGTTTTTAGGGGTTTTATGGATTTTTTGGGTTTTTATAGTTTTTGGATTTTTTAGGTTTTATAGTGTTTTTAAGTGTTTTTATTTTTTATGGATTTTTAGGGGTTTTTCTAGTTTCTTGGGGGTTTTTAGGAATATTTAGGTATTTTTTAGAATGTTTATGTGTTTTTATGATTTTTAGGGATTTTAAGATATTTTGGGGGTTTGGGTTTTTATGGTTTTTTTTTTGAGATTTTAGGGTTTGAAAGGTTTTTTATAATTTTTTAATGTTTTTATGGGTTTAATGTTTTTTATAGTTTTTAGTTGTTTTATGGGTTTTAGGGTTTTTAATTTTTTTAGAGTTTTTATGGGTTTCAAGTTATTTTTAGGGTTTTATGGTTCTTTTAGGGATTTCTAGAGTTTTTAACATTTGTTAGGTTTTTAGGGTTCTTAAGTGTTTTCATTCTATACCTTTTTCTTCTAGTTTTTTGGAGTTTATTGGGTTTTTATATTTTTAGAGTTTTTTAGGGATTCTATATGATTTTAATTGTTTTTAGTGTTTTAAGGATTTTGTGGGGTTTTTTGGGTTTTTGGTTTCATTGAGGTTTTAAGGTTTTTTGAGTTTTTTACGTGTTTTAAGGTTTTTTGTAGTTTTTAATGATTTTTTGGGGTTTTATGGGTTCTTATAATTTTTTGTTGGTTTTATGGTTTTTAGGGGTTTATTGGGTTTTGAAATGATTTTAGTGTTTTTATGGTTTTGGGGTTTATAATGTTTTGAAGGTGTTTCATGATTTTTAATGATTTTAGGTGTTTCTATAGGTTTTAGGGGTTTAGGGTTTCTATAGTATTTTAGGGTTTACGGGGTTTATCATGTTTTTAGGGTTTTTTAGGGGGTTTTATTTTTTTTACATTTAGGGGTTTTCTTTGTTATAGGTGTTTAATGTTTTCTAAGGGAAAAGTAAGTGTTGGACCAGGCTATTCCGGGCCCCCACAAAATTTATTAAAAAAATACAATGCAAACAAGGGAGGGGCGGGGTCTATCAACCCACACCCAAAAATCCCTAGACACCACCAAGAAACCCCAAAACCCACATGAATCCCAAAACATACACAAAAAAAGACATAGAAGAAAATAAAAAATATATCCATCAGCACCTCCCATCCAATCAACAACAAGAAGCCCTCCGCACAGTTTCCATTATCCATTGCCTCCTTGCCAAGCCAATCTGTCACCAATAACACAGAACTACCTGCATAAAATTCATAAACATCAACTTCATCACATCCCATCCATGTATCAATCATAACCCAACAACTTAGATTCCAGCAACCATCACCGCTTAGCAAATCATCTTCCTGTATTTCACACATAGAAGTACAACCAGAAACACAGGACCACCAGTGAAAAATCCTAGAACCAATCCGCAGCACCAATAATAACTTTTTCAACACCAGAACCAGACAACCCCTCTAGAGGCCCAATAATATCACCTCATAGATAGACGTCAGTAACTCAATGAACCAGACATAGTAGTAATGAAAACATTTCACCTTCAACCCCTGCTAGTCAAGCATCCACCAGAATCCATCAGAACGGCTTCCAACATCCAGTGCATCCTTTCCAATATGGTCTACAACCAACAACATAGAACCACCAACACCAAAATCATATACATCAGCTTCATCACATTCCATCCATATAGCAACCAGCAACCAGTACCTCAGTTTATAGTATACATCAACTCCTTCAACAGTTCCCATCAAAGCGCAAACAACACCCAATAGCTCAGTTTGCATCATCTAATTCCACTTAGCCAGTAAGATCCCATCATTTCATACCCAACAGGACAACCAACAACATAGGACCACCAACACTCATGCCGAGACCCATTCTGTCACACCCAAAACTCCTTTTTTTCAGGTCCAAAACAAAACAACCCCTCCAGCGACCCAATAATCGCAAAACCTGACCATACAATGCCCGAAACCTCATATAAAATACATCTATCAACACCAGCAGCGACTCACAACCAAACCAAACGCAACCAGCAATGCAGCCAAAGAGAAAGCACAGAACAACCAGACACATAAGATATGAACAACATATCCTTAAATGTAAAAAGGTCCACACAAAACCATCAACGAGAAACATGGGACCAAATTAACTACTTTGGTACTACAAGAATCCACAAACCAGCATAGAAACTAGATCTCAACATAACTTGAATAGACTTCCATCAATAGCTTGAAGCAATGACAAAACCAAGGAACTATATTGAACACATACATGACTCTTCTACACAAATCGATGACCACCAGATCTGAATGTCCACCCATCAGGACTGAGCACGCCACCACCAACCCGACACAACTCCCTCTGCATCTGCCTTACTCCATCGTGAAGCTAGAAAAGCCACTAAGACCCACTCTAAAATAAATCTGGAAATAGATTTGAGGGCCTTGTTAATGACCACTGAGAAGGTCAACCCTTCACATCACACCTCAACCAATAATTTTCATTCCCATCACTAATATAGCCAATCTTCCAGAAGTAAACCCTTATGTAGACCCTTGCGAGTGGATGAATAACGACACATGGCACAAAGCTAGATCTATCACCACTGCAAAATACCACCATCTCGATCGATATATAGTGCCCACTCCAATGGAGAACGATAGAGAGAGGGGAAGTCATTGTTAGAATGAATAAGAATATGATCAGAGAAGTGAAGAACCCAAGGAATATTCCAGGAGGAATCCCTAAAGTACGTAGTGCTGAGAGAGAGACCCCATGAGAGAACATGGGCTTTGTCTAAGGGATTTTAATTGATTTTAGTGGTTTTTAAATTTTTGGATTTTTTATTTCTTATTATTTTTATTATGTTCAGGTTTTTTGGAGATTTTTAGCTATTTTTAGATATTTTTTTGGGGTTTTACATTTTTTTTATTTTGTTTTTATAGTTTTTTGTGCTTTTTTGTATTTTTAATGCTTTTTTGGTTTTTATAATTTTTTTAGGGGTTTAATGTTTTTTTTATTTTTTAGTGTGTTTTTAGGTTATTTACAGTTTATATCAGTTTAATAATTGTTAGGGTTTTTAGGGTTTTTAGGGATTTTAGCATTTCTTAGGCTTTTAGGGGTTTTAACAATTTTTTGGTTCTCAAGGTTTTTAAATTGTTTTTCAGGTTTTTTTATGTATGTAGAAACTATTAGGAATTTTATTGGCCTTTATTTTTTAGTCTTTTTGAGCGTATTTCTGGTTTTTTGGGTTTTGGGATTTTTTTGAGTTTTTAAGGGTTTTTAAAAAATTTATATTTTTTATCATTTCTATTGGTTTAAAGGGGTTTTTTAGATTTTAGTGGGATTGTAGGGTTTTTATTGGCTTATAGATTATTTATTGGATTTTTCTGTTTTTATGGTTTTTAGGGGTTTTGTGGTTTTTAGTGTTTTTATGAATATTTAAGGTTTTTTAGCATTTTTTAAGTATTTTGGTGTTTTAGTTGTTTTATGTTTTTATGGATTTATTATGGTGTTATAGGGTTTTAGGGTTGTTTTCATATTTAGGTATTTTTAGGGATTCTAATTTTTTTTGGCCTTTTAGGTTTTTTTTAGTTTTGGGGTTTTTATGGGTTTTTTGAGTTTTCAAACACTTTCATGGGTTTAAAGGGTTTTTAGAGTTTTATGGATTTTTTGGATTTTAATAGTTTCTAGGGGTTTTTATCAATTTATGGATTTTATGTTTGATTAGATGTTTTAGTTTTTGTATTAATTTTATATGTTTTTAGGGTTTTTAAATATTTTTAGACATTTAAGGTTTTCTTAATGTTTTGAAGGGTGTAGAAAGTTTTAATGTTTTCAGGGATTTTTAGTATTTTTAGGATTTTTAAATTCTTTTAGAGTTTTATGGTTTTTATGGTAATTATAGTTTTCATTTTAGGGATTTTTTTGATATTTTTTATGTTTTTAAGTGTTTTTATATTTTTTTAACATTTTTGGGGTTTAAACTGGTTTTAATGTTTTTAGTGGTTTTTAGGGTTTGTAGGGGTGTTTTGGGTTTTATGGACTTTGGGAGTTTTTATGGGTTTAGGTGTGTTTGTGTTTTTATGGAATTTATACTTTTTCTTAGGGTTTAAAATGTTTTTTGATTTTTAAGGTTTTCTTAGGGGGTTTTAGGGGTTTTTATGTTTTTAGGGATTTTTGTGGACTTTTGGATTGGTATTGTTTTTAGGATTTTAGTGACTTTTAGGGTGTTAGGGTTTTACATTTTTTAAAAAATTTATGGGGTTTTAGATATTTTATTGAGTTTTTAGGGATTTTAGGGATTCTTACAGGTTTTAAAATTTTCGAGGGTTTTAAGTGTGTTTATTTTTTTCAAAGTATTTAATGGTTTTATGGGGTTATTATTATTTTTAGCGGGTTTTATTTTTTTAGTGTATTTAGGTTTTGTTATGGTCTTTATAATTTTCATGTTTTTATGAGATTTAAGTGTTTCTTGGTTTTAAAGTGGTTTTATGGTTTTTATGATTTTTTATGATTCTTATTGTTTTTAGAGATTTTTAATATTTTTATTTATGGATTTTGAGGAGTTTATGGTTTTATGGATTTTAGGGGGAATATTGTTTTTTTGAGTTTTTTAGGGTTTTAATATTTTTAAATTTGTCATTTTTAATGGTTTCAATATTTTTTTGAATTATTAAGGGGTTTTATTGTTTTCATGGATTTTAAGGTTTTTATGTTTTTTATGGGTTTAAGGGGTTTAGGGTTTTTAGGTTTTTTGGGTTTGTACAATATTATTGTTTTTAGAGGTTTTATGTATTTTTATATTTTAAGGTTTTCTTAGGGTTTTGCAGTGTTTGTTTTTTTACATTTTTAGTTATTTCATGGATTTTGAAGTATTTTTATGGTTTTTTGGTGTTATAGGGTCATTAGGGGTTTTTTATGGTTGTATCATTTTTAAAGTTTTAGGTTTTCTTTCGAATTTTTAATTTTTTTAATGGTTTTTATAATCTTTTAAAACGTTTTTGGTATTTGAATAGTTTTTATTGTTTTTTCGGGTTTTAGGGATTTTATGGATTTTTATGGTTTCTAATGGATTTATGGTTTTTAGGGGTTTGGAGGATTCTAGGGTTTTTAGCATTTTTAGGGTTTTGAATCATTTTTAGGTTTTTATGGTTTCCTTAGGGATTTTCAAGTGTTTTTACATTTTTAGGGATTCTTAGTGTTTCTTTATTTTTATGGTTTTAAGGGGTTTTTTGGGACATTGAGGGGTTTTTTGGGTTTTTAGGTTTTAATTGTTTTTATAGGGTTTAGAGATTCCTAAAGATTTTTTGGGGTTTATAGGATATTTTTTGTTTTCTAAAGGTTTAAAGGGATAAAATGGTTTTTATATGTTTTTGTTTCTAGGTTTTTAATGGGTATATAGGGTTTTTAATCTTTTTTTTGTTTTTAGAATTTGTAGGGTTTTTGTTGGTTTTAGGGCAAGGAACATGCGAGGGTCGGGCTATTCCCAGCCCCCCAAATTTATTAGAAAGAAAAAAAGAGACTCAACAGACAAGGGAGGGGATGGGTCAATCGACCCAAACCCAAAAACCCTTAACGACCCAAGACAAAAGACCCAAAAAAAGAAAAATCAGGAATGAAAAAAGAAAAAACACGCAAAATAAAACAGCAACCACCATCATCCAGGGTCAACCAGCATCCAGCAGCTCACAGCTAACCAACAACCAGCATCCAAACTGAAATAGCAATCCACATCCAGCAGCATCACAACCATAAACCACAGATTCAACACCTCTCATCCAAGAAGCAACCAGCATCTAGAACCGCGAGCATCTAACATCACAGAACCACCAGCATCCAACATCACATAGCCACCAACACCAATTCCAAAAAACACAGCTATAGAAGTCTTCCAGCACCCATCACCTCCAAACCTCAAGGAAAACGGCAGCCAATAACCTGCAACTCAACAACCAGCAACCATTACTTCCAGTCCAAAAAGCATCTAGCAACCAGTAAATGGCACCAACCAACTCTCTTTCAATGGAAAGCAAGCCATAAACAGCAACACCCCCATCTAGCATATGACATATAGAACAACCATCAGCATAAGACCACCATCGCCCATGCCCCAGACCAATAGCTTCATTGCATCCCAGCCTCCCATCAAGCAGTATCCAGCACTAAAGATTCTGAAACCCAGCAAAATCTTTCACACCTAAAAAGACAGCTGCGCCTATATCAAGCATACCACAAAAGACAATTCTGGAACCAAGCCATTGTATCCAGCACCCTAACTTCAAGAACCAACACCAGAAGCTATTCTCATCCAAACCATCCATAGCCACAAAGTAGCAAAGCTTGTAAAGTAGAGAATTCAATCCAGAAAATCCAGAAAAGAACCCATTGAGCACCAAATGGACCAACACACAGCAACACCGAAGAAAACCTGCAGTAGAATCAGCCAGAACCGTAGGAGAGACAACATACCAGACCCTCCAAGATCTGATCCTCCTAAGCCATGGAAATATGGAATCGACTTGAACCGGATGCACTAACTCGATCCACCCACACGACGTCTCCTCTGCCGATCCAAGAGGCCACCAAGGAGTGTCGTCCGAAAAAGAAGATCTGATTCGACGCGCCACAACCGAGCCAGACCAAAGCCTCCATATTAAAAAAAACGTTCTGAGCTGTCATAAATCGCCAAATGCCCATCATCAGCCGCCAAAAATCCTCACCTTCGAGGGTTTGTCGACCTCGCCAGAGCACCGCCGAAGGAGGCCGTGGAGATCAAGAATGATGAAGAGGATAGCGGCACCGTGGAGCCTAGAATCGGAGAGCCATCCAAGACGAAACCAAGTAGAGAAGCAGCATGACAAAGCAAATACATCAAAGTATCAGATCTCGAGCCAAGGTTGACTTCGACGTCGACCTCGCGGACTTTACCCAAACCACTGGGAAACCATCATTGCCGCCACCACAGAGCAAAAAAGATAGCATCCGAGGAATAGAAAGGTCCAGATCTACCAGATATGCTCCAAACCAGACCAAATCATCATCGCCTTTCCCAGCCACAACCCACCAGATCTCTCTGCCAACAAGCATCTGCCTCATCTTCCACCATTGCACCAGGGAATAAAGCCTCTGAACTCTATCCGCATCACAAATCTTGGTCTGGATGTGATCCACAGAGCTGAAAAGAAGGGATCTGGGAGGGAACCTTTAAGATCATCGCGTCGAGAGGGAGAGACCAAGAGAGAGCGGTGGCATCTTAGGGGTTTATGGTTTTCTTTCCTTGTTGTTTTTAGGGTTTTAGAATTTTAACGGTTTTTAGGTGTTTTAAGTGTTTTTAGGTTTTTAAGGTTTTCATAGGATTTTCAAGAAAATCGATGTTTTTTAGGTTTTTAGGAATTTTTTAAGGATTTTTATGGTTTTTTAGGATTTTTAGGTATATTTTTAGTTTTTATGGGTTTTAGGGTTTTTAGGGTTTTATGTAGTTTTAGGCTTTTTCTAACTTTTTTTTGGTTTTTAAGTTTTTTACATTTTTTACATTTTTAAGTGTTTAATGTTTTTGTAGTTTTTTTATTTTTTTTAAGGGATATGTGGGTTTTTGGGATTTTTCAAGATTTTCAGCGGGTTTAGGGATTTTATTGTCTTTTATGGTTTTTAGGGTTGTATTGTTTGTAGGGTTTTTAGGGGTTGTAAGTGTTTTTATGTTCTAAAGGTTTTCTTATATATTTAATGTTTTTTTATTATTGTTTACAATTTTAGGGATTTTAGTACATTTTATAACTATTAGGGTTTTTAGGATTAAATTGTTTAGGGTTTTTAGGGGGTTTATGGTTTTTTTGGGGTTTTAGTGTATTTTTATTTTTTTAATGGGATTTAATTATTTTAATGTCTTTTATATTTTTTAAGGGTTTAAAGGTTTTTTAGAGATTTTAGTTGGATTATAGGTTTTTATGTGTTTCAAGGGTTTAAGGTTTTTTTGGGTTTTTTTGGGTTTTTATTGTTTTTATTATTTTGATGTTTTCTAGTAGTTTTAGGTGTTGATAATATGTTAATTATTTCTTATCTTTTTTTACGTTTTTAAGGATTTTAATGTTTTTTGGGTTATATAGGAAATTTTAACGATTTTTATGGGTTTTAGGGGGTTTAAGGATTTTGAGGGTTTTAATAAAAATAGGGGTTTTTGTTTTTTTTTGTTTTTCAGAGTTTTTAATGTTTTTATAATTTTTAGGGTTTTATATTTTTTTATTTATTTTGGAATTTAAAGGGGTTTTTTATAGTTTTTAGAGTTCTTATGGGATTTCAAGGTTTTATGGTATTTTTGTGGTTTTATGTTTGTAAGGGGTTTTAGGGTTCTTAGGTTCTTTTCAGTGTGTTTCAGGGTTTTTATCATTTTATAGTATTTATGGATTTTAATTGTTTTTAGTTTTTTAATGTTTTCATAGAGATTTTCAGGATTTTTAGTATTTTCTATGTTTTTCAGGATTTTTAGGGTTTGTATTATATTTATAAGAGGTTTTAGAATTTTTAGGTATTTTGAGGGGTTTATTTTCATTGGGGTTTTTGGTGTTTTTATTTCTTATGGTTTTAGTGGGTTTTTAGGGGTTTAAATGGTTCATAGTGTTTTTAGTGGATTTAGTGGTTTTCAGGGTTTTTATTTGGTTTTAGGGGTTTTACATTTTTATGTGGTTTAATAGTTTTTGGGGTTTTACGGTTTTATGGAAATTTAGTGTTTTAAAATTTTTTTAGGGTTTTTAGGTGTTTTAATTATTCTAAAGATGTAAAACATTTCTTATTATTTTTCAGGTTTTTGAAAGATTTTTTTGTTTTTTAGCATATTAATAGGTTTTTTTAGATTTTTATTGTGTTTTAGGGTTTCTATGAATTTTGAGGGTCCTCAGGGTTTTTTGGTTTTTAGTGGATTTATGTGTTTTTAGGATTTTAATGACTTCTTATGGTTCTCGAAGGTATTTAGGTTTTTTTACCTTTTTAGATATTTTTTACATTTTTATGTACTTTTAGGGTGTTATGTATTTAGAGTGGTTTTTTGGATTTTAGGGTTTTATGGTTTTTTTGTTTAAGGGTTTGTTTGAGTTTTTAGGGTTTTACGGTTTTTATAGTATTTGAAAAAATGGGTTTAAATGGTTTTTAGATTTTTTAGTAGTTCTTAGGGGTTTATGGATTTTCATGTTTTTAAAGTTTTTATGTGTTTTTAGAGGGTTTATGGTGGTTTATGGTTTTTATGGACTTTTAGGGAATTTAAGGTTTTTTTGCATTTCTTTGGTTTTTAGGGGTTTTAAGCATTGTTAGGATTTTATGTTTTTCTTATGGGTTTTCAGGGTTTTAATGATTTTTTACATTTTTAGGGTTATTAAAGGCATTTTAGGAATTTTATGGGGTTTTGGGGGTTTTAGGGATTTTGAGGGTTCTAGTGGTTTTTTGGGTTTTTTTGGATTTTTTGTGTTTTTAAGGTTTTAGGGGGTTTAAGTGTTTTTTGTTTTTATTTTTTGGGTTTATCTTTATATTTAGGATTTGTTATGTTTTTACGGATTTTGGGGATTTTTTAGTATTTCTATGGTTTTTAGGGTTTTTTGGGATTTTGAGGGGTTTTATGGTTATTAGGATTTTAGGTTTTTTATGGTTTTTTTGGGTTTTAGGGGTTTTCTTGGTTTTTATGGGTTTATGGTTTATAGACTTTTTAAACATTTTTAGGGGCTAAAATTTTATTTCAAGTTTTTTTTTGGGTTTTAGGGTTATTGTGGGTTTTTTGTGTTTTTTTATGTTTGAGGTGTTGTATGGGGTTTTTTGGTTTAGGATTTTTAGGGGATTTTTTTTTTAATGTTTTTATTTTTTATGTTTTTAGGGGTTTTATGTTATTTAGGGTTCTAAGGATTTTATGGGATTTCAGGGTTTTTACGGATTTCATGTTTATTGAGATTGATAGTTACTTTTATGACATTTATTATTTTTAGGGTTTTAAGGAATTTAGTGGCTTAAATTATTTTTGGGAGTTTTGGGGTTTTATGTATTTTAGTATTATTATTTTTTTACTAAATTTAAGTGTTTTTAGGTTCGTATGGATTTATTTGTGTTTTTAGTGTTTTAGGGAATTCAACGGTTTTTATAGTTTTTGTGTTTTTATCAGTTTTTTGGAATTTTTATTGATTTTGAGGGTTTTTTGTGTTTTTTGTGTTTATTATGGATTTTGAGGTTTTTATATTTTTATAATTTTATTAGGGGTTTAAAGGGGAATTAGAGTTTTTAGTGGGTTTTTATTTTTTTTATGTGTTTTAGAGTTGTTTAAGGTTTAAGGGGTTTTTATGGTTTTAAGGGGTATTAGGGTCTTTAGGGTTATATTGTTTTAATGTTTTAATGGGTTTTAAGAGTTTTGAGGTTTTTAAGGATCTCTTAGTGTTTTAAGGGGGTTTTTTAATTTTTTTAATCTTTTTAGGGATTTTTATGGCTTTTTATAGATTTTTATGGTATTTAGGGTTTTAAAGATTTTGATAGATTTAGGTTTTTATGGTTTTTAGGGTGTTTTAGGGTTTTCATCTATTTTTAGGTTTTAGGAGCATGAAGTGTTTTTAGGTTTTAAGATTTTATTAAGGTTTTGAGTTATTTTAGGGTTTAATATATTTTTGGGATTTTTATGGAATTTTTATGATTTTTATGGGTTTTGAGTTTTTAAGGGATTTAAAAGGGTTTTGGGTATTTTGGGGGATTTAGGTTTTTTGGTTTATTTGGGTTTTAGTGTTATTTTTTGAGTTTTTTAGGGCTTTTGAGATTTTTATTATTTTTAGGGGTTTAAAGGGTTATTAGTGTTTTTAGTGGGTTTTTAGGTTTTTATGGGTTTTTTAGGGGTTAATGGTTTTTAGGGGTTTATGGGTCTTAGAGGATTTTTTTTGTATTTTATTGGGGTTTTAGGGTTTTTGAATTTTTAGGATTTTAGTGTATTTAAGTGGTTTTAGGTTTTTAAGGTCTTCTCAAGGGTTTTTCAAAAAATAATTATTTTTTATATTTTTAGTGATTTTTAGGTGTTTTTAAAATTTTGAGTATTTTTAGAGGTTTTTGGGGTTTTCATGTTTTTTATTGTTTTTAGGATTTTTTGGGATTTAAATTGTTTTTAGGGTATTAAACATTTCATAGTGTTTTTTAGGTTTTTAGGGTTTTTTATATTTTTAATTATTTTATGGCCTTTACTACGGTTTTTATTCATTTGGGGGTGTTAGGGATTTTTATTTTTAGGGGTTTTAGGGTTTTATATATTTTTTGTGGATTTAAGGTTCTTTTTGAGTTTTTATGGGTTTTATTGTTTTTTAGTGTTTTAATGTTTTTAGCATTTTAAAGGGGTTTTAGAGTTTTTAGTGGTTTTGGGATTTATCAGTTTTATGGTTTTCTATAGTTTTTAGGGGGTTTATGGTTTTTTGGTGTTATATGGTCTTTTACTGTTTTTTTAGAATTTTTACGATTTTTAGGGGCGTAAAGTTTTTTTAGGTTTTTGGATTTTTATTTTGTTTTTTAGGGTTATTAAAGGTTTTTACATTTTTAGGGTTTTTAGGGGTGTTTTAGGATTTTTATGTGTTTTAGGAATTTTAGTGATTTGGAGGGGTTTTATGGTTTTTAACATTTTTAGGATTTTATCGATTTTATGTGTTATTATATTTTTAAGGATTTATTATGGGTTTTCAGTGTTTTGGTTTTTTACGGTTTTTGGTTTTTAGATATTTTCAAATATTTTTAAGGGATTTTAGGGTTTCTGTGGTTTTTAAAGGTTTTTAGCAGTTTTATGTTTTTTAGGTTTTTATGGTTTTTTAGAAATTTTGTTTTTTTTGAGTTTATAGTATTGCAATGGTTTTTAGAGTATTTAATGTTTCTAGGGTTTTAAAGTGTTTTTTGAGATTTTTTATGCGGAAAATATAATGTAATATATAAAAGAAGGAATTGAAGAACAATGAAATCACCAAAGGAGTGAACCAAGTGGGATGAAGACCATGATAATAGTAAAAGGGAAATTCGTCCCGAGAACCCTGGAAAAACCCAAATAACCAAATTAGGGAAAACATGACCAATAACTTTCAAGAATCCCATCCAATCAAATTTTTGAAAATCGCTCCAAAAAAACCTTGTGAATCCAAAACAAAACATTTCTTAGAAAATGACCCGATAAACATCACAAAACCCATCAAAACCAGTACATTTAAGATGAACTGATAACCTCACAAATCCCATCCAAACTAATGTATGAGAAAGGCCCATGGAACCTTGTGAATCCCAATGAATCCAACAACCATAACAAATCACCCATCTCCCCACTCCATCACTAGCTTAAACAGTAAACACTAGTGAAGCCAAGATGCATTCAACACACAAGGAATGTTTAAAAGTTCCTCAGAACATGTGTTATAGTTAGGAACCAATTTTTCCATGCGGTTTCCATTGGATTTTTTATGGAACCAGAAATATCAAATAGTTCTTTATCCAAAAGGGACATGTGTTCCAAATGTAACCATTCGTTGAGTTTGAACATAAGATACTTAAGTACATGCAATTGTTGAGAGGATGGGAGGTTGGACTCATCACACCCTTTTGGGGGGAATTACTATCTACTCCAGGACTCTCTTGTAGATGTGAGATATTTTCATGAATCCTTATTAATTCACCAAGTATACCATAGGTCTCCCTTAGAATTTTCAATCGATTTTTAGCATGTGTGAAATTTAGAATCACTTGTATGTATTCTAGGTTATTAATTAATGGATACATCCATATATATTTGTGGTTCTCCATTAATAGTATTCGCTCATATACTATTTAGATATTATTTTACCCATTGTTATGATGATCCTAGTTTTTAAGACACTTAGTGGGGCACACTAGAATTTATTATTGTCCCGGAAGAGGGATGTTTGTTTTGATGTTGGGATCATACCCATAAATGGGCTTCCTATGTATCCTTGTGAATTTAATTAGAGCCCTTGTATTTTAGTGTTGCTTAATGGGAAAAATCATACATTTTAAGTTCATATGATAAGTACCTAGCCATGTAGTTTAATGTCATGTGGTAAGGAAATCTAAGAAAAAGGTGCTTAGTCAAGGTTTGGTGTGGAAATTAATCCTATGTAGCCTAAGGAAATTGAAATGATTATGGGTTTATATGTAATATTATATTCTATTAGGAATATGTTCCAGAGAGAACATGGTTGATTTGAAGCACTGGGTTTGAACCTCAGGGAGGCTTCCCATGTATCCCATTTGGATGGGAATCAAATCCCACGTAGTTCGATGAATCTAAAAGAATATTATAGACCTTTGAGATAAATGAGTTTGGGATTACATCCTAAAAAGGATGCCTTTGTGATTTGAGGGCTTAATTCAGGCCTTACTCCTAAGGAGGATTCCTTGATTAAGGGAATTGAGGTTAGATTCCAGAAGAGGATATCCAATGAGCTCGGGATTTGAGAAGGCTTCCAACGTATCCCAATTATGGTGGGAATCAAATTTCTCATAGTTCAAGTGTTTAAATGGGATTAATTCGGGGCTTACATCTATGGAGGATTCTCGGATTAACGTAATTTAAGTTGAATTCTTGAAGAGGATATCCAATGAGCTCAGGGCCCTGATGAAGGATTCCTACATATCCCAATGATGGTGGGAATTCGAGTTCTTGTAGTTTATTATGGGGTGTTTGTGAAAATTTTGTGATCATGAAAAATCTCTAATCCAATGTGATCCATTCTCGGTGTGAGAAACAAGAGGTTATAAAAGATTCAACAAAGACACCCACATTTTTCCTCCTTCGTTGGTGGAAGAGGATTCACCTACGGTGGAGATGGTGGAAGAGGCCAATGCAACTAGGGCATAGGGTGAGGTGATGATACTTTTCTCTGTTATATTTACATTATACAAGGGTCCAATGTAAGGAAGGGGTGAAGGTAAAGGAAGCATAGAGGATCAAGGAAAAAACCTTCTACTTCAAAAAGTTAGGGTCTTACACAAAGATGTCTGCCCTAGTGAAACTTAGGAGACGAGTGAGACTTTTCATTTTCTTGAATGGAAAGTAAATTGTGAACTGTACCATCCCTACTAGAGATTCGAGGTTCTAGGTTTTAGAGACGAAAAGGAGAGGACATAACCCAAACCCAAATCCTCCAAACTGGGAACTCCCTAACACTGTTCCAGTGAAAAGGGTCTATGTGACTTCAGATATAAAAACCCAGATATATTCCATAAACCATAACGCCATTGTGAAACAAATGTGGGAAACCTATGACTATGCATATACAAACCCAAATATGAGACGTGCTGGGGTACCTTTCCCAATGGTTTGATAAGTCATGAGGTTTTGGTAGAGGCTTCAACTTAGTCCATTTTAAATAAGGGAACCAAGGAAGGAAATACCCTCCCATGAGTGGATTTGAAGAGGGTTTTCAAGATGATGTGTAGGCCCTATGCATAGTTATGCAATGTAGGTACCCCGTGTAGGTGTGCTGCAGAGGTGTACCGCGTATTCCTTAGAGATGAATAAAGAAAATTCTTAGCATAATGGACCCAAGACTATGATTGCTTAAAATTGTGAAAGACTTTAAAAACCTTATTATACCTTATATTTATCTCTTTTCTCATGTTTTTAGAGAGATACTTGAGACAATTTGAGGGGTCTGGTAAAAGGAGCTGCACAATAGGGAATTCAATAAGTCTTTTATCTTTTTCTATCGTCAAATGGGTAGCCCAAGGGTTATATTTATAGGAACAAATTGGGTAGTCAAAATCAATTCAACAAAATAGGTCGGACACATAGCCCCTCCACACAGCTTCTCTATGAAGGTGGGAATAAAGTATATTGTCTTGTAGTTAGGCCCATAGGTCTACTGTGAAGGTCTACAATGCTTGTATTCTCAACTTTTTTCTTCCTTATAGTTCTATGAGAGTCATCTTGATATTTTAAAATATTTGTGGGTTGTCTTCATAATAATTTTTTCTTACTAAGGAGTTTCAACAAAATACCCCCCTCCCCCTCAATATTGGATCCTAGAAATAGGTTCGAGTCCTGAGGTAAGATGGTGGGAAAATGACTAGGGAGTCATTTCTGCGTCTTCTAGGTTTTCCGAGTAGTTATTTTTTACAGGCATGTCATGTAGATATTTCACATGGGAATATGGTGTAGGTCTTCCTAAGTCTATAAATATGTCTGATCCTTTATGGTTTTCTTCATCTATGCCTTGATATTTTCCGCTCTCGTAGCTTATCCTGTTTGTCCAGCCTTACTGCATTGAGCTCTCACATATTTTCCTTTAAATTTTCTTAAGGTGAATCCATTTGAGTGATGGAGCTAGGTAGAAGTACTTCGTCAAAAGATTTGAGCTAGGACCCTTGTCAAATGACTTGTGCAACTGACCTCATCGAAGGACCTATGTGAAGCATTTCCTTTTCCAAATTTCTAATTCACTTTAGGTTGAAATTTGATTTTTCTTATTTCAATAATTAAACCTAATAGGTGGAAGTTGGTAATTATTTTGCAGGAAATGAATCATCTGATGACTGTTACTAAAGAATCTAACGCTTGTTAAAATGAAATAATGAAAATTATAGGACTATATTATTATGATGTTTTTGAACGTACTCTTCTTAGACTATAGAAAGGTTTAATTCCATATGACTATGAATACCCATGGTGTCACTGTCTTCCCCTATACTATCATGGGATTCTTAAATATTCTCATATTCTCTCTATTAATAAATACATACCAAATAATTAATTTCTCCAATTCTAAAATTTTCCTTGAATGAATATTACAATGAGGGGTATGTCGGTTCATGAGAAAACAATCCCTATTAGATGAATCCTGCAACATAGTGGTCGTACTACTAATATGAAAGATCATGTTTTAGTAAGAAGGACACATTTCTATGATTCATCATTTCATACCTCTTAAATAGATCGGTCTAATTGATGGAAGGAAGACTTGGATCTTCGTTCTAGAGGATGAGTGAAACCTGAATGGATGTTGACATTTTGGGTACGCCAGACTTGTGCAGAATTCAGGAAAGAGCTATCAAATGTTTATATCTAAGAACTTGTCTGGATGGGTAAAAGTAATAATTATAACATTGGCTTTATTCTTGAATTGCTGAGCTGATGGAGTCTACAAATGAATTCCATCCATTTTATGGATGACGAAGTTAGCATCGGGTTCTGGGATATCTGCCAAATAGTTGGGGTTTCCATTCTCAAGGAAGTGTGTGATGAGTTTATTATGTTGGAAACAACATGGGGTGATGTTACCAAAACACAACCGATGACTCATGAACTATTTAGAATAGCAATGAAATTCCCCAAATATGAGAAATATATTCTTTCTATAGTGTGGATGAACGCCTTTTTAGATCTAACAAGGGAGAAAGGTACCACCAGCGGATGTCCTACTTCTTGTCCTTCTATAGATAATCGGGGTAGTTTTGGAATGTATTGGGCTATATTAGAGAGGGGTGACTACATGAATTGGGGCTGTAAATTCAAATATGATATTGATGAAAAGGTATACATGGTCAACATGCTTTCCATGTGTCTAAGCATTTATTTGCTTCTAGTTTATGAGTCTGGAGGCAGTGTAAGGCCAGTGACTTTTTTTATCACAGATAAATTGGTAGAAGGAAAGTATACTAGATTAGAAACTCTTGTATTTGCAAGAATTTATTATTCTATATTGCATTTAAACAATGGGAAGGCTCAATTTAGACATGCAAGTCCATTCCAAATGTTGTGGGGTTAGATCTAGGAACACTTTTCTTCATACAAAGTGTTGAATTTAGTTAGTGTTCCCAATGGTTGATTCACCCCATTTTACCAATATTTTCTGGTATTCAGCCTCAGAACATGAGACCAGATTTAGTGTTAAGGTAGTTGAATGCATGTGGAGAATTCAGATTTTTTCCTTTTTGTTACCCACTAACTGGATCATTTATTGATGACTGTAAGGAAGAAAATTATGATTTGAGGTATTATATGAAGGAATTCAGGGATATTGTATTATTGACAAGGATTGATGGTGAAATTATCTATGAGGCTCATATCCCTTGTAGGTTTTCTCTCCATTTCAAATGTCTTCAAAAATCAAGAAATTTTTCTCCCACCTATGTTATGCATGAGAATCTCCTAATGGTAGTAAGATAATTGTGGATTTTGATGGCTTTAGAGATATCCATATTTTCAATTACATTAACTCCACCAGATGAACCAATCGGATTGGAAGATGGATATGCCAAAGCATGGGAATCTTCATACCCTCAGGAGGATTTGGAAAAAGGAATATATAAGGTGGTGGGCATAATGGCTATTTTGTATAGAAATCGTGGTATGAAGTCCAAATCCAAAGTTGATGCAGAAGCATCAGAAGTTTTAGATCCTTCAAAACATCTTTGCAGAATGTATACCAGGAGGACTAGGGATATAGAAACAATACCTCCACCACCAAGGAGATCCAGCTGCCTCTATAATAAATAGATTCTTATCCCATATGTTGACCTTTCTGAAGTATAAGGGAGTCATGAAGAGGCTCTTCAGTCAGAAGCTATTGAGTTTTTTCCACATCCAACCATACCAGGATTGAATTATGTGTGGCCGTCAACCATTCAATTTTAGGAGATCTTGACCCGTGAACTTAGGGATGCATGGGCATTCATCCAACATGGCCTTCAGATACCAAATGTGGGAGAAATTAAATAAAATTATTATTGTCATCGAGATAATAACCTGGTAGATGTATGAGAGTATATTACGGATCTGGAGGCCTATATATTCAACTGATGAACAAATCCAAGCCTCTAAACGATTATCCATTATGATGGAATTAGGGATACATGAAAGAGTTATTATTATCCCCAAGGAGGAGTGGGACATTTATATTAATACTGAGAATGAATTTTCCTTCTAGTTTGTATCAATTCTTCTTTACCATTCACCATTATTATTCATGATGAAATTTCATTTTTCATGTTGAATTTAGGGAAGGATCCTCTGGATAGGTTCTTGAGTCACCAAGGTATGGACCTAAAAATTCTCCAATCAATACATCAAATGATCCTCCCATGTCTCCAAAACTTTTTCCAGGAAAAATAATTACGACTGGTGTAATGGAGACAAACAATCCTTAGCCATTACCTCATGTTTCTCCTGCCAAAAAGGATTTTTTCAATTTCTCCTCAATCTTATGAAAATAAACTCAAGAGATTAATGTGACCAGTACGAAGTGTATGTCAGAGAAGTAAGTATTTATTCATTCTTATGGAATTATGACTTTCTTGATAAACATTGTTAATCATGTTTATCCTCTTTCAGGAACTGCATCTCTCTCATATCCTAAGGGATTAATAGCTAATTCCACAGGACCAGATAAGGAAATCCCAGGAAAAACATAGGTCTATGTTGATGAATCTACTACCTTATCAGATAGAACATCAAAAGGTTTAGTTGTACCTACTCCTGATTCTATTGAGAGAGATAAAATCCATGGTAATACCAAAGACATTTCTCTTGAATTGTAAATTCTTTGTTAATATTATTATTTTCAACATATCATAGACAAGTTTACCTTGCCAATGGATCATCCAATAATCAATTTATATATTTATATCGCCCTGGAATGAAGGAATGAAGACCTGGGTAAATTTGAAGTACATGTTGGTGTTGATACTAATCTGGTATGATCTAGTGATGTTGTACTAGTTGATGAAATGATGGAAAATAATGTTTGTGGTGCCAATTTGGGCATTAAACATGATATTTTGGATAACTTAAATGGTGAGGATGCTATATCATTCCAAGGCTCATACACTGAAATGGTGGACTCCCTTAATACAAATATTGATATTCCTGGTTCCATCATGGAGTTTGGGGATTTCCATGAGGAATTACAAAGAAGTAAGTTCCCATACACACATTTTCCATACATAACTACTCTTATTTTACATGATACTTTTCATCAAATTTCAACTTATGCAGCCTTGTCTACAGAAAATGTGGAAAAGGCTCTTCAAGAATGGGGAAATCCACTCCCTCCTTCTATTGATGAAGTTGGAGTAATATTTACAGAGGACCACACATTGAGAGACGTTCCAAAGACTTTAATTATGAAAACTAGGAAAACATAAGAGAATGCCCCTCCTCAAGAAACATCTACTCAAATTGCTGAAGTTGAGAACAATAGGGATGAATCAAATCAACAGGATGTATTATTACTTGGTAAATGTTATTAGCTGTATAGATCATGCCCTATTTCTACCATTTTTATGAAATTGAAAATGATCTTGATTCATAATTTTGGGTTATCAGATCCCATAGCTATATCGGAAGGTGAATCTTATTCATATGCTTAGGCATCAGTAGAATATGAAGCATCAACGTTTCTATGAGTTACAGAATAAGGAAACTCTTTAAGTGATTTATTTCCGGAGTACATTCTACCCCTTGGTAGTTACTCGGATTCTAATTTAGATATACAATATGCTCTTGGCATGGAACGTTAGAAGACATAGTTAAATATATGGAACATAATTTCTAAGAATCCATTGGAGGAGTTGTTTTCCCATTTTGGAAAACTCCCAACACTATTCTACGTATTGGGATTTAGTGGATTTAATTATTGACTAGTCTATGATGCAACGAAATAGACCATTCACCAATGAGAGAAAGAAAATAATCTACAACAAGATCTTGAAGAGGATAAATGACTTATTAATATTGATAGCTTCCAATCTACTTTAGCTGAGGCAGAGGGTGATCATAGAAAAAAATCGATTGAAGTTGGCCAAAAAATTAAAGAATCAACGAAGGAGATGGTGTATCTTAGATAGAAAATGTATTTTGTTCATAAAAATTTCAATAAATGGAACCAATTATTGGGAGAAAACTAATTGGAAGAGATAACTACAATTTCAACTTCCAAAGAATCACTTCATCATGCCAAGGAGGCGGAATTTGATCAACTATCCCAACTACATTAGGTGGTCGGTGGGGCTCATGAGGCCATTCAACAAATGAAGAGTCATGTAGAGAGCTTCTTTTAACACATGAAAGAGAGGCTAAATTTTGTGTATGTCCCTATGATTTTATATAAATGAAATAAATTTTTTCTCCAAACATATATGTTTTCATTATTTCTTTCTGTAATTGAAATATTAAATTTAATGATGATGATTTTCCTTTTAACATCAAACCTTTATCTAAGATAATCACAATTATTATAATAGGAATGGGGGAGCTCAACCTTTTTTTATTAATCTGTTGGGATTAATGAGAATAGTTTTATTTTTACTAGGGTTATATAGATAAACCCTACAAACATTTCAACTTTATGACTTTTTATTGCTCAGTATTACCCAAACCATAACAAAATGTACATTTAGTGAGCTGAGACTTGACTTTTTTCTAGATTTCCCTTTACGGGTTTCCAATTTGGAAAGTACCGCATCTCTTATTGTTGGATGTTTGGAGTCATTTATGTCAGAATAATAAGGATAATTATTAAATTCAAATAGAATTGACCATAAATTTGGAAATATGATCCTAAACAAGGATCAGTGGCTAGGAATTATTTTAATATTCATTAAATACTAACTAGGTTAATCTTGAGTCATCACTTTTATGATAAACCTATCTAAAACTTGTATAAACATAAAACAAGTCTCTTACAATAATGAAGTATCTATTATTTGAAAAACCCATTATGGGGTGTTTATTATGCAGGGCCAACTAGGGTTTATGCTATATATCCAAATAGTGGCATCTTTTCACTGACAGACCCGTTATGTAGGCAACTTATGCAAGTCCACCTAGGGGAATGTACTTCATATACAAGAAAAAGAGATCTCTAAAGTTTAACATTGTATTGTTGATAAATAAGGGAAAAATAAGATTTGAGTGACTCAAGATCGTAGTGGGTGGTTTTTTCAAGGAAAGGGATTCTTAGACTAAAGGGTTATCTATGGTGACATATGTTAGGAATAGGAAAACCACTTCTACACAATTTTTTTTATGGGTAATGGTTAAAATTTTTTAGAAAAGGGGGATTTCAAACATCATACAGTGTAGTTTTAAGTCATGTAGTGAGGATGTTATACTATTCAGTTTTAAGTCATGCATTGAGGTCATTATACTGTGCAGTTTTAAGTCATGCAGTGAGTACATTGTACTATGAAGTTTTAAGTCATGCAATTTGGACATTTTACTATATAGTTTTATGTCATGCAGTGATGACATTATGCTGTGAAATTTTATGTCATTCAATGAGGACATTTTACTGTCTAGTTTTATGTCATGCAGTGAAGATATTGTACTGTGCAATTTTAAATCATGCAGTTAAGACATTTTTTGGCTTTAATATAAGGCCTTTAGCTTTGAATTTTTTTTGAGACTCTCCAATTTCATGATAATTTTTTTGGAAACATACTACCATATTAAATATTGGAAGGTAAGAATTGTAAACTGTGATTTGGGAATTTCTGGAACCAAATAATGATATGGGAAAAGGGATAAAAGGCATTAAAGGAAGCCTTTACTAAGAACAAAGTTACCATTATTTGATGAACCCGTTATGGGGATTGTATTATTCAGGGCTATCTAAGGCATAATTTCATAGCCAAATAGTGGAATCTTTTGACTAACATTCCCATTATGTACGGAACATTTGCAAGGCCACCTAGGGGAACATACTACATAGTATGGAAAAAGAGCTCTTAAAAGTTTGACATTATATTGCTAAAAGCTGAAAAAGTTTAAGGAGATTCATATTTTTCATAGCATAGAATTCAATTTATAGAGAAAGGTACCTGAATACAGAGAGAGTATTTTAAATCATTATTCCCAAAGAATAAGAGGAATATTATTTCTTCGAATGTCTGGCCTAAACATAGGAATTATGGTGTCTGTAGTTTTAGGCCATACAATTAGGACCAAAATAGAAATGGTAGATGGCATGTGGTCAAATGATCCAAGTTTATTTCATATTGCTTCAAAAAAATTGAGTGGGAAATGAGTAAAACATGGTCTTGAAGACTTTTAGATTGAGAGAAAGGTAATGGGACATATATACATGGATGACTACTTTAAGATACAGATTCTTGTATATTGTCATCAACATTTGAAGGGGGAAATATACTTTATCCAATAACAAAATTTCCATTATTTGAAAACCCCAATATGGGGTTTGTGTTTTGTAAGTCTGTTTAGGGAATATACCACATAGCCAAATAGTGTAATTTTTGAATGACAAGCCCATTATGTAGGAAAATTATGTAAGACCACTAAGGGGCACGTACTATATAGTCAAACAAAAGCATTTTTAGATATCATAAACTCTGTCATCAAAAACAATAAGAAAGATTATAATGATATGAAAATATTCAATATTAAGAGTGTGAAATATTTACGGGGTAATGCTCAATGCACATATAAAATATTGGAATCATCATTGGCCATGAGTTTGGAGTCCACTACATAGATCTGACTCATATGTAAAATGGGGACATTTCTTGTTTCCTTGGTGGGATCTCTAAGGATAGGACCCAAAATGAAGATTCCCACATAGATTGTTAATTATATGTAGAAGAGATATAAAAAAAATTATCACGTGGTTGAGACTAGGATATAAGGTCTATCATTCACTATATATGTCAATGAAATGAGAATCAAGCCATATTTAGTTCCTTTAACATTCCTTATGTAGGTTTTATTCATACATTGGGAATGAAGGGAGGGGTTTTTATCATGGAAGGTCCCATGATTGGAGATCTAGGGATATATATATATCCCATTAAAATGAGAATCAAGCCAAAAATAGTTCATGAAACAATAATTTCCCACACTAATTGAGTTTGATGTGATAGATAGGGGCTTTAAAACACATCAGAAGAAGCGTGGTTAAACATAAAACACAAAATGGTATGGATATTAAACCACGTATCGTGAAAGAGAACTCTGCATAGATCTAATTTATATACAGGAAGAGAAAATGGAATTAAACTTCTTTATGGTAGCAGTTGGGCCCAATATTGGAGATCCAAAATTCTCTATGTATCTCATTAACAATGAGAATCAAGCCACCCATAGTTCTTGAAAAAAGTCCCTTATGCAGATTAGATTCAGGCATGGGGAGAAATGGAACTCATGTACCACTAAGGAATAGAAATTATTTCAATGATGCTTGTATATAGAAGCTCTTAACATCAAATAGATAAGATGTTAACCATGCAATTTAATGTCTTGTAATGAGGAAAATGATGTCATGTAGTTTTACATCTGGTGATAAGGACAAAGATGCTACACATTTTATCATCATGCAACATGGATGTGTATGGTTATTATGTAGTTTAATTTCTTGAAACTAGGACTCTATGTTGTATGGTTTAGAGTCATGAAGTGAGGACACTGTACGAATTTAATTACACAACGTAATTCTTCAAAAATATTTCATTGGTTGGAGTTGTAATATGTTTTCTATCAATTTAGATTATGGAATAAGCTCCATTTGAGTATACCTTATGTATAGAATAAGGTCTTTCCCACTTTGGTCAAGATTTTGATGCTTTGTTCCTAGTATCATTGGTGTCCTGAGGAACAATAACAATTCTCCTTGAAGAAATGAGTGGAGGTTAACTTTCTTGTTAAAAGCTTGTACTATTATCTTCTAATAGACATCTAAATGATGCAAAGTATACAATATATTTTTGTCTAATCATTCAAACTCATCAAATCATTTCGAATAGATTTCATCTATAGGTAACTAATCAAAAAATGAAAATTGGAGTGAAGAAAATTAAATTTAAATTGGAAAATATGCTTCTATTCCATACACCAATGAATATAGAGTTTCCTATGTGGCAGTATAGGTAGTAGTCCAATAATCCCATAAATCATGAAAAAATTTAATTATGCCAATATTTATTATCTTTATACACCATCTTTAGGAGTGTATTTTTAGGGTTTTATTGAAAGCCTCTATCTGTCAGTTGTTCATTGTATGATAGCGAGATGAATGGTTGGATTTGATATTATGCTCTTGGTATAACTTCTTTACTTCCAAAGAATAGAAATCAATGTCATTATCCGTCAATATAGTATGAGGGAAACCAAATCTGGTGATAATGTTATCTCTAAAAAATCTTACAATGCTTTTGGATCTAATGTATTTGAGAGGTATTGACTCAACCCATTTCAACAATAAATTAGTATCAAAAAGAATATAATTGAACTGATTAGCCATAGCTGGATGATAAGTTCCTACTACATCCATTCCCCATGTCGAAAATGGTTGGGAGTATTTAGCTATATGTAAAAAAATTTGGTGGTTGATGAGTGAAGTTATCTTGCATTTGGTAGGGATGAAATTTCTTAGTAAAATATGTCCAAGCCTACGTCATTGAAGGAGAGAAGTATCCAAGCCATCATATTTATCAGAAATCATATTCCCAAACAGGTGATAACCACAAACTGTTGCATGTACTTCTTCCATGATAGTTGTAGTTTCTTCTATATCAATACACCTGAATAGGATTCCATCAAAGACTCATTTGTAGTGAATATTCTAGTGATCTAGACTATCATAAATAGTTAAATTGGACACTCTTCATCAGATCTATTCACTTCTGGATCTATCTAGTGGAAGTACTCCATTTTGAAGTTACTCCATGATTGGTGTCATCCATCCCGTGATATGTCCATACGGGTTGGGAATAAGTCTAATTTCATTAATTTTCTCCATTCTAGTTTGAACAAAAGTTGAAATCACATGATGATGGGAAATACTGATGAATGTTTCATCCTGGTTTGGATCTGCCAGGGTTGTGGCTACATTATCCAGTGCATTAGCTTGGGCATTTTGTGATCGTGGGACATTAGAAATTGTTGGATATGAGAGAAATTAATCCATTAACCCTCTTATGAAATCACACAAAAATATTAACTCTTCTTTTCTAATAGAATAATCCACATTGATTTGTTTGATTACTATCTCTGGATCACCATTCACTTTTAGGTGGTTTACTAGTACCTGGAGTTCCAATTCCAGGCCTGTAATGAGAGCTTGGTATTCTGGATCATTTTTGCTACCTTCTTCTAATAACAAAAAGGAATATTGCAACACCACCATTTATAGGGAGATAAATACAATTCCTAGCCCAACTATGTTGAGTTTATGGTTTTCCATTCACTTCACCATCAGACATGTAGAAGCACAATCAAATTACATTTCCCATGTTTGGGGATTATCTGAAATAAAGAATAGATCTTCATCCAGAGGTACAATATTCAATGAGGTATCTTCTGCAGATGGGTGTTCAGCGAGGATATCTCCTAAAGATTGGCCTTTAATTTCTTTCTGAGGGACAAATTGGATATCAAAATATTGGAAAATAACTACTCACCATTCCAAATTACATGTAAGCATAGGATGAATGAGGTTAGATTTAATAAGGTTATTATGATATAAAAATTGGACCGCGTGATGTTGTAGGTATTTCCTCAAAATTTTTACTACAAATATTAATGCCAAGAATCACTTATCAAAACGTTCATATTGCGTCTATGTGTCAATCATAGTTTGATTGACATAGTAATTACCATTTTTATTCCTAGCATCATTCTTTTGTTCAAGGAAGGAACCCAGTGATTTCTCTAAAGTAGTCACATAGAGAATAAGTGTATTTCCATCAATAGGTGGAATTAATACTAGTGGAATCAAGAGATATTTCTTGATGGTATCAAATTCCTCTTGGAAGTATTAAATCTATTCATAAGTGACTCACTTATTCATTAATCTGGTGAAAGGTAAACACTTATCTTCTAAATTGGCGATAAAGAATTGAATATAGAGTAGCAACGTTAAGTAATATTTCTCTTGTTTTTAATCATTTTGTGATATCATTGATCACATAATGATATCCGATTTTTGAACTTTTGTTTCACATTTTTCAAAAATAATGTATTCATAAAAATTTAAATTTGGATGGATCTTTAAATAATGTTGCTGAAGATTATTGAATACGACCTTCAAATCATTCAAGTGATTAGAACATTTTCTGGATTTAAATACCAGATCGTCCACATAACATTCGACAAATTTTCCTATGAAGGGTTTCAAGATATGGTGAATGGAATGTCGATACGTTGCTCCTTCGTTATTTAAGCCATAGGGCATTGGTTGATAGAAAAAAACACCAGGAGAGGCACTAAAAGCTATATAATCTTCATCTTCTAGGGCCATTCAGATTTTATTGTTCCCAGAGTATCCATTCATGAAGGAGAGAGCTTCAAATCATGTTGTTGCCTCAATTAAATGATATGTGATCCAAACTGGAAGCCATCTTTCGGACAATTCTGGTTATGAACTCTTAAATCAATGTAATATATGATCTTCCCATTATTCTTTTTCACTATGAAAATGATAGATATCCATTTTAGACATTTCACTTCTCTAATAAAGTTATCCTTAATATGATTTTCAAATTTATCTTCAATTTCAGAGGCATGAGTTGGGTGTGTTTTTCTTGCTGCCTTTTTGAATCCTTAATGGTCTTTTGGAAAACCCAAATGATGAGTGGATTAATTGCCATTAAGGTTAGGAATTTTTGTATAGTTCCAAGAAAATATATCTTGATTTATATTTATAAATTAAGTATACATCTCTTGATCCTCAGAATTCATGTCCATACTTATTAAAGTGGGGTGTGGATATTATTCTCTACCCAGATTTATTTTTCTACGATCATCCAATGTGGTGTAGAAAAATTACTCAAATGATGAAGGAGAATTCCTGATATATTCTTCTTCTTCTTCTATACATTTCAATTCTTCTGTTTCTACTTTCATTGTCGGCGATGAAGAAAAACATTCAATGTTAATGGAGGAGTCAGAAGTTGAACATCCTAAAGAAAAGGAAACCACTTATGACCCTAATGATGATGAAGGGTCTTCCTAATGTATTGTAGAGGAGATTATGGGTTGGGAACAAATATCCTTGTCTTCTTCAAATATTTAGAAAAATTCTTATAGACTGATTGAGGATGAAAAGTCTTACTGATGTTCATTGGATTAAATGAAGACATCACCATTTAATCTTTCAAAATTTCTTTGTAAATCAACAATTTCTCTCATGCTGCCAGTCTCAATTTCCATAATTGAAATTATTTAAGTCATTGGATGAGTGCTTGTATTTGGTTTTATCCTTTCAATTTTATTGATATGAATCACATAATCTATACTCAAATGTTTTAATGGGTTAGATGAGATCTTTTCTAGTCCATTTAGATCATTGATTCTTGTTATCTATTTTGTCACAGACCTCATTCCCTTCATGTGATAGAATTCAACCACAATATACTGATATTCACACATTTTGAATGGATCATTTTCAGCATAAAATTTCCTGACATAACCATTGAAATGATACTTGATCCATTGGTGGTAAGAAAAAGGAAAGACCACATGTCGATGTAGCCAAGGAATTCCAAGAAGAATGTTAAATGTTGTGTCATGACGAACAATCATAAAATCTAAATTGGAAAAAAGATCCCCAAACTAAGTTCTGAGTTTAATCTCACCTAAACTTTCTTATTCATTATTGTCTTAACCTTGAAACATTATAGTGGAATGAGGTATGTCAGATTCCATGAGGCACAATCGATGAAGTGTACGAATTGGAATGAGGATGACTTAGGAGCCATCATCAATGAATGCTCATTGGATGTATGTATCATTAACTATGCCATATAGATATAAGGGACTAATATGTCGATGTAAAAAATTATCTTCATCTTCATATGTAAAATATATATCTGCATGAAATACTACAGGATCATTCTCTATATGGTAAACATCTGGTGCAGCAACTTCAGTTTCAAACTCATGAGGACTTGAACAACCCTCAATAAGTGCTTGTGGAATATATTTTGATATATTCAAGGCATCGAAGATTGAAAACATGGTCAGTACATGGGCTAACAGTTTCAAAATATTGTACATTTGGTCAAGAGGTCTTAATTTACCAACATAGAGATGTTGTTTTCCAGGTTTCATGGATGTTGATGATCCCGATGTAGATTTACCCTATATTAGAGAAGAAGCAGAAATTAATTCTGTTTTTAGTATATCAGACTCAATAGGTGTATCTACTTTCTAAGATAATGATGGTGTAACCTCTAATAGGTCCACCAAAATAACCATGTCAGGATAGATCCTATCATGTGAGGGAGAACTTCTTTGTTCTTGTTGATCCCACTGAAGGGATATCCCATGATTTTATTCCACATATATTGTTCGAGCAGTGGTAGAGTTAAAATAGAGGTTTCTAGCATACCCACGTCGTCCCCTATATCTTTGAACTTGGATTCTTCCTATAGTTACCTAGTTAGGTATATGGAATTTAGGCTCATTATAACCAAAATTATCATTTGCATAGGGATCCATTAATTGTATAATTTTGATGGAACCAAAGACCAATTCTTCATCTGATGAAGATTCTTCTTGACATGTCAGTTCTGGTTGTGTTGTTTGGAAGAGAAATTACCATGTTTTTGAAACATATGGCATGAAATATTCCAGAGACGGGGAAAACATTGGACATGACATGAGCTCATCCTCTTCTAATTTCTCTTTATCATTCTGATCACATCACTTCTTTGATGATTGACCATTAAATGACTGATCTTTTTATGAATATTGATTTGTTGTGGCATAAGTGTCATAATACACAATTGGATATTTGAACTATGTTCATATAATGGCATGAATTTGATTGATTGTTTTCCTAATCATCTAACCATCAAACTTCTACACATTTTTTCTTTTGACATCCAATTATTCATATTCTTTCTCTGGATTAGTAGTAGTAACACATACTACTTGGGCTAATGAAATTTACAGTTTCACCTATCCAAAGTCTTCCATTTCTTAGGAGGTCTATGAAAATAAAACACTCCTGAATGCGATGTCCCAACATTTGGTGAAAGGGAAAATAATTTGGAATATATTCAACTAATTTTTTATTAAGTATCTTAGGCCTTGGAAATTGAACCAACTTAGTCTCTAAAGATGAAATGTAGGAAATGGTAAACTACTCATTCCTAAAAAAACAACCTTTGTTCTTTAACTTCTCAAACTATCTCAACATTTCATCTTTTTGATCATCTGTACAAGGTAGTTATTGCTAATGATGCTCAGGAGGTGGAGACCTTCGGTATGATGAATGTTTTGATGTGAAACCAGGTACATCTACTTGTTTGAGTGTGACTATGGTAGACTATGCTTTTCCTATTCTCCTTCTTATAGTATTTGGAATTACATGTGATTTAACTTTAGTTTCTACAATGGAATCCTCCACCCTTTGGAAAATTAAAGCAAGGTCTTGAAACTCTTTTATGTATTTCATAGGGATCATTGGTCTGTGTAACTCATCAAGAATATTTTCCACACAAATTAGAAGAAAATCTTCTTAAGGGAGTTCTATATTTAATGAACATGTAAATCCATTCCTTCGAGAAATGAAATATGAAACTATTTTATTTTACCTTTGTTTTAAATTTTTAAGATAATTTTTTTTGTCTTCAGAAGAGTTCAGATGAATTGAAGAAGGAATTTATTATGGATATCTTTCGATCTATTAATTGATCAAGACAGAGATCTTGTATACCAGAAAAAATCTGGTCCATGTAATGATTACACAAAGCATATTAGTTTTATTGATTCTTCTTGTTGAGGGGTCCCCATCATGGGATCATAATGAGAAAAAAATGTTTTAAATGTTTCTTCGGATCTCCCAACCAATTAATGATTGGAAATGTATTATTCACAAAGTTTGGTGGGGGGGAGATCAGATCCACCCATTCAGAGTATGACTTATTTTCTAGTTGTGTTGGTGCACGCCGTTCTTCCATAGCTTCCCAATGAAGTTGTTAATGCCTCAACTATGTTCATAAGAATTTGGGGAATATCTAAATAGGCTGGGACCTGTACAGGTATATCATCTATAGCTAAAATTGGTACAACGACTGAAAAAACCACTGGTAGTGGTGATGCTGGTATTTTCCTTGGATAACCCATTGGGAATGGCCTATAAGGATGTGTTTGATCTTTATATGGTTTTGTACCAAATAGAGGGAGTTCATTATCCACATATATATTA